>BCKQ01000013.1:0-351973 GCA_001600695.1 Ascoidea asiatica
AAAATTTTCAAAAACACAACAAAAGTATTCTGCTCAAGAGAGAGAACTTTTAGATCTTGTTCATTCATTGATTTATTTTCAACAATATATTGAAGGGTGCAAAATTATTGTTAGAACCGACCATGAATCTCTTCAATATATTAGAACTAAATCAGATCCTGGAAAAACAGTTAGGAAATTCTTTGAAATCATTGAACATTATGATTGTGATATTCAATATAAGCCTGGAAAACAAAATGTGGTTCCTGATTTACTATCAAGAAGAACTGATTTGGTTGATGAAAAAGCAAATGAGACATTAATGGAAATTGATGAACTTAATAAAACTGAAACTCAGATCAAAACCATCAAATCAATTAAGGATTTGTGTGAAGTCGATCTTATTAGAATTAAAGAWTTTTTTCAAAATAAAGAAATTCCTAAAAATAKGAGTTCTAAATTTATCTTTGCTAACTTTATTTTCTATGATAATCAACTRCATATTAGAATTAAAGATCGTTTAGCTATTGTTTTAAGTGAAGATAAGTTTAAGGAAGTCTCTGAAAAAGTTCATCTTTCAAATGCTCACTGTTCCATTGGAAATCTAGAAAACATGGTAAATGAAAAATACTTTCATCCTGATAGTATTCTATTATTTCAAGATGTTATTAGAGTTTGTCCTCATTGTCAGCTTATGAAAAAGCCATCAGCTATTTCTAAGACATTAACTCCAATTCCTTCTGCAACAGCTTTCTCAAGATGGGGGGATTATATTGGTCCTTTTCAAAAAACTTCATCTGGAAATAAATTTTGTATTACTGCAATTGATTATGGTACAGATTATGCTTATGCTGTTGCAACACCAGATACTGGCTCGTTACATGTTTTAAATTTAATTCAAACTATCGTGACTAACCATGGTCCAATGAAAGAAATAATTATGGATAATGGTTCTGGTTTTGTTGCAAATAATGTTATTGAGAAATTAGATTCCTTAGGAATCAAATGTCACAGAACCACTCCATATCACCCAGAGATTAATGGTAAATGTGAGAAGTTTAATGGTTTATTCAAACAAATTTTATTTCATTTGAATGTTTCCTCAGAATGGGACCTCTTTGTCAATGCTGCATTAATTCAATACAGGTCAAGAAAGTCAAAATATGGGTTTTCACCTTACTTTTTAGCTTTTGGTGTATATTCAGGTTCACGCAGTAATATGCAACCTTATGCAAGAGAACCTACAGATGCCGAGCATCAAGAAGCTACTGAATTAGGAGTCTTACAAATTCAAAAGCTAAGTAAAAAGAAAAAGGAACATTCCAAAATTAATTGGAACATTGYAAATACCAAAAAGAAACTTCAAGAAGTTAAAGCAGTCATTAAAGTTTTTGAAGTAGGTGATTATGTTTGAAGACAAACAGTTAGAAAACCCAAAGTAGAACCATACTATGATGTTCCGCATATTGTGACAAAGGTTTTTGMTAATAATGTTAAAAACTTTATACCTTAAACGATGCTGATATTAGAAATAAAGTAAATGGTAATAGATTATTTCCTGCTTAGACTGACAATAAGCATCCAATTAAAACGTTTTTCAATCATTCTCAAAAATTACTAAATGGTGATAGATGAAAATTAACTACAATCTCWTGGGCCTTCGATTTGTAAACGTGGGGCTATTTGATTGTTAATCATTTTRTTCTTTTATTGGAATTGTCTTCGGCCATGCTAGGCTATTCTTAAACTTTCTAAAATTTYATAAATTGTTCTACGACTACATTTTATTGCGTTCTCCGAACTTSCGTGTGCATGTTAAATRTACTAGAACGTTCTGGGTCKGCATYATTTATTYTTTCTTTMAAGTTYTGTGTGCATCTCGAATGTAYTGGAATCTTYGTGTTTGTTCTTAGAATGACGTAGTGTCTTYTAGAAYAATAYTTTATYYTATTTYWTTTCTTAAGTATGGGAASTGAACTTTCACATACTAAATTTACAAATTTATTCTTAAGRTGGGTTACCCGCTYSTATTTTCCACTAATATWAATAGGGCACTTAMCTCCYWTATTTTTTATATAATTTTTATATATTTTATATTTTAATTAACAATTGTTTATAATTTGAATTAGATATCTTCTTAGTAATAATTAGATATTTCGTTCGAACTACAATCAAGGGCAAGGGTGCAGCTCCGAAGCAACATGTGAAACATCCCCTTCCACAAGGGTTTTCTAGAAGCATACCGCAAAAAGCTGGCTAATATTTCTAGGTCAGATGTCTGAGTCCGGAATCCTGCCGAAGAAGCTCTTAACTTGACTTCTTATATCAATAAAAAGTTAAGTTTCCTATTCTTGATTAGAATTTTTATTTACTTTCATATAAGTGTAAAATCCCTAGTGTTATCCAATATTCGTATTCACTGATTTTTATTCATGGAAGATTGTTTTCTAATAAGTTATAACTTCTGAAAAACTATTTATTTAGAGTCAGTTAACTTCGAAAAATATCCCTCAAAACTTCTCAATACTTGAGAAGTATTCGTCCTTTTTTATTTACACTAAATCAAAACCGGAATAACTATCAAAAGAATATTCTCAACGATATCCTTCGATAATCTTTTCTTGTTTTCTAGTTCTTTCTTTTTCTTTGATTTATAAATTATAATTACTGATAATTTTTTTACTATTGAATTGAACTCCCATCTATCCATAAAAGCTTGTAATCCCCATTCAATATAATTCACTTCAACTTCAAATTAATTAAATCGCAGTCACTATCCTTCTGCAAATCCTTGAAAGGCTATAACCTTCTAATATTAATAGAATAGATTCTGATTAATGGTAATGGAAAAACTATTTTATATACTTAGAAAATTCTGTCTTAGACTTTCATCTTAAACTTTATAAACTTTACTCAAAATTCCCACTTTTTTTTAAAAAAATATTATCAAATAAAAACTTCATTTATTTTAGATAAATGATCAAATTATAAGTTTACCAATTAATATATTGTTTTTCATTATTTTAGATCTGATCTAAGAAAAATACTTGATTTTTTCTATCAAATTGTCTATCTCCCCGCGTTATATTCATCATTTTTGATAAAATAGAGCTAAGTTGATTTATTAATGATTTGTTTATGTTTCTCGTTCAATGCCTAAGCTGTTCTAATTCTCCTCAAAAGTTGGGATCCGGATTATGTTTTTAAAAGTTCAAAATTAAATTAATTTAACCAATAAGAAAATAATTAGAATTATAAAAGTAAGTAGAATAGTTTAGAATATTGAAATATTATGGAAATATCAAGGGATGAGATAATTTAGACAAATTTAAGTAAAATATTATACTTAAAGATGAGCAATTTGTAACAAATAAGTAAATGGAAACTTAAGTTAGTTGAATGAATTGATTAGATTAAAAGATTTTAAAATAAAATTAAAAGTTTCTTGAAATTTATTAAAATTATTTATATAATTATATATATATAAGTTTGAAGTAATCCATTAATGAATTAAATCATAACTAAAGCATCATTATTATATTGGATATAAAATTATTTGCAACAAGATGAAGATTCACAAGATGAGCAATTTTCAGCACATTCACAAGTGGATTTACTACAGCAAGCACATTCTTTAGCCATTTTTAGATAAGGGGGTTTAAGATAATTAAATAAGATAATTGATTGATTGATTAATTGATTAATTGATTGATTGATTGATTAATTGATTGATTTAATGAATTTAAATGAGAAAAGACATAAAAAAGAAGAGAAAATGGTTAAATTTATATCATTTTTCAACTAGAAAAATTGCAAGTTTGTACTAATCAAATCTAATTCTTTTATTATCAATATCCAATTATTGTATTGTATCATTATGATATTTTTTTATTTACAAAAAAAATCAGGTCAGAGTTAAAAAAGATTTTTTAAAAGATGATTATTAAGTAGTAATTAACTTTATTTGGCAGGCAATGAGAGAAAAATATTTTAAATTACTTAATTTTATTCAATTTTATTTAATTTTATTCAATTTTATTTAATTTTATTCAATTTTATTTAATTTTATAAAAATATAAGCGAAATGAACATAATCATTTAACCAATAAGATTCATCTCCTTCAAAGATATTTTTGATAATTGAGAACTTCAAAGGCAAAATTGGTGACAGACTAGATAAAAGGTTTGTTTTTTGATTACTTCTTTTCAATTCTTTCTATTTCTTTTAATTATTGTAATGACATTGAATGAATATTGATCCATTTGAAACAATCAGATAAAGAGTTTGTAGAGAGTTTGAAAAGAAGCTGTAAAGATTTTGTAAACAATTATCTGTTCTTGCGGATTGGGATAACCGTTGAAAAGAGTTCCAAGAGTTTGAACAGTTCAAACTTAGAAGAAGTAAAATAATCAAGGGAAACGAACACTTTCTTTTTAGATTATTTCAGTTGTAATCTAAGAAAATTTCAGATATTTAAATGTTTTATAAATAATTTAGATTCAAAAGATAAAGATGGTTTTATTATCTTTATCTTTCTCTTTATTTTTCTTCAAAAAAGCAGCATTTTCTGCTGTCGCTGCGTGAGGACCGGTAATCAGTTCCCCTTCACCAATGTTTGCCCTCGGACATTGCCACGTGCATTACTTTTCTTTAAGTTCTAGTCTCGCGAGGACCCTTTTTTAACAGGAACAAAAAATAGAATAAGAAGAGCAACCGATTTATATACAATTATCCGCAACAAGATGTCAGTCTTAGCTTATAACATAATATATAAATATATACATTTTTATATATGCAACTATCTCTTGAAGATCCATAAGAAAACCATTAAAAAACTCTAATTATAAAAAAAAATATTTATCAAAACATTCAACAAAAGATCTACTTTAGACAACCTAAAACAATAAAATACATCCAAAAGATAAAAATCAACAAAGTTTAACAAAAATTCATTATTTTATGATATTTTTATGGTTATACTACATTAACCGATGAAAGTAAATCATTGACTTTATAAATTAACGTATGATATTCTTTAGCTTTATTATTTGAAACAAAAATATAATTATTTTCAAAACCTTTTTTTTAAATTTTCATTTCTCATAATTTTCAAAAAATCATCTTCACATACTATTTTAGTTAAACTTTTCTCTTCTTTATCATTTTTATTTTCACTTTCATTTTCATTTTTAGTTTCTCTTTTTTGTTCTTGTTCTTGTTCTTGTTCTTGTTCTTGTTTTTTTGAAAATTTAGGTGATCTTGGAGGTGAAAAAAATCCAATTTTATTCATTGTATTAAAAGAATTATCAAAACTTAGCTTTCTTCTTTTATTATTATTATCATCTGTCAATTTTTCTCTATCTAATTTAATTTCACTTTCAATATTACTTTTAGTTCTAGTTGGCGTACAATCTGGGGTCGATATTTCATAATTTTTTCTCTTGATTTCCTTGGCTCTAACTTTCTTTCTTTCCAACCTTTTTAGGCTTATGCTTGATTTCTTCTTTATGGATTTCAATTGATTGTTCAGATTCAATAAGACTTTTTAATGTTTTAATTCTATCCATGATATATCACAAATTCCTTTATAAACTTCACAAATTATTTCTCCTTGTTCTTCATTAATTTCTTGATTAATTATACTTTCATATAGTTCAAATTCAATAATGCCTTCAAATTTTTATAATATTTTAAAATATAATTATTAGTTTCTAGAGATAAATCATAACAATAAATTTTATTATTAGTATTATTAAGTTACAGTATCACTAAAAACAATGGAAAATAGAAATATGTGATTGATCATTTATATTTTATTGATACAATTAAATTATTACCATAGTCATGTTTGAATTTAACACCCTTCTTACGTTTTCTTCCTCTTCTCCTAGTGACAACAATATCACCATTATCAACTCCATTGTTAAAAAAATTATTATTATTATTATTATTAATATTATTATTATTATTGAATTCATTATTAATTGCAGATGAATTTTGTGCGTTGAAATTATTAATAATTAAGCTTTCATCCAGATCACCTAATCCCAGAACATCATCATCGTCCTCATCTTCATCATCATCTTCTTCATTTTCATCTTCAAGATCTTCTTCCTCATCTTCTTCTTCATCTAATATTTTCAGACTTCTATTACTTCTTCCTCTTTTATTTCTATGTTTTATGGATGAATCTAATCCATTTGAATTTCCATAATTTTCATTATTATTATTGTTATTAATCATAATTCCATTATTATTATTATTATTATTTTCATTATTATCATTTCCATTGTCTCCTTTTACTTTATTTCCAGAGTCATTATTATTATTATCTAATTCATCATTTTCAATTTCTATTCGATCTTTATTAAATTTTTTTTTATTTTTAATTCGTATCATTTTTATATATGGTTCTTTTTCTTCTTCATAATAATCATAATAATCTTCAATATTATCATTTAATGAAATACCTCCAGGTAAAATTGAATTAGGTACTGGAGTTCTAAAAGTTCTTGGAATTTCATTTAAATCTGGTAATGTTGGTAATCCTCTTCTATTAAATACTCTACCAGCTGTTCTTCTTTTACGTCTACTTTCTCTTTCTCTATCTTTTTCTAATTTTTCTAATTCAAAAAAATCAATATTTTTTAAAACTGGTGTAAATTCATTAATTTCTTTAATATTTCTGAAAATATTACCATTAGATGAAGAAACAACTGGTAAAAAATGTCTTTTGATTTCTTCTTCTTTAACCATTTCTCCATTAAATTCATAACCAACTAAATATAAAGATTTTGTATATAATTGACATTGTTCTCTAATTGAATGAGCAATAGCTGTTGTAAATTCAGGAGGTAAAGCTAATTCTGCAGTTAAAGTTTCTGCAAATTCTTCTGGATTATTTAATTTATTATTTAAATCCCATTCAATTTGATCAATATATTGATTATTTGAAATTGTAATATCAAATTTTATTAAAATTCTTAAATCTTTTTCATTATTATCTTTACTTTTTCTACCAGGTATTGAAGTATCATAATTTCCATAATTATTATCGGTTTCATAAATTTCTTTTTCTGAATCTATATCTATATCCGAAGGTAATGAAAAGTTTTTATTTTTATTTGAGTTCTTATTTTTGATTTTATTTTGATTTTGAATTGAATTATCATTATAAACAAAAGAATGATAATCGTTAATTTGTTCTTTAACATTATTTAAAACAATATCATAAAAATTTTTATTTGTTAATTTATAATCATCTAATAATAAATTAATAAAATAATCTAATGGAATTAAGTCTTCATTTAAATTCCAAGTAAAGGTATCTCTTAATCTAAATTTATCTTTTTCAACATCAAATTCTAATCTTATCGGTATTAATTCATCATCATTGGTACTGCTATTATTAAATTTTTGAAATTGTTTAAATTTTGAAATATAATGATCATTAATTTTTGAAAAATTTTTAATATGTAAAGAATCAGAATTTGGTAAAATTATTGTTGTTTTTGTATTTGTAAAATTATTACCATAACCTTTATAACCATCACCCCAAATATTTTTTGAATTAATATTAAAATTATTTAAATTATTTGAATCATTTAAATTTTTTGAATTATTTATACTTAACATTCTTTTTTGTTTTAATTGATTATAATATTGTAAATTATTTTCTAAATTTTTAAATAATTCAACATTTAATTTTATATTTGGATCATCTTGTAAATTTTGTTTTTTATTTGGATCAAAATATTTAAAAACATTTTTATCACGATGAATAATTTGTTTATAAAATAATAAATCTGAATTTGGTTTTGAAATTTCTAAATAATTTTTTTTATTTAATTTACTTAAACTACTTATTTCTTTGAAATTAAAAGAAGTTATATTATTATTTACACTTGAAGTTGAAGATGAAGATGAAGTTTGATTTGGATTTGGAAGGGATAATGGACTTGAATTATTACCATTATTATTAATATTGTTATTACTCATTTTATTATTGTTAATATTAGTCTTTTTGCTATTAGTATTTATATTATTGATATTATTGATATTATTAGCATTAATAGTATTATTGTTAACGTTATTGTTAATTTTATTTAGGTTACTAATATTATTGAAGTTATTTTGATTTTGAATTAAATTTGGATTTAAATTTTGAGTACGAAGTTGAGAACGTAGTTGAGCTTGAGCCCGTAGTTGAGCTTGGGCTTGGGCTTGGGCTTGAGCTTGAGCTTGTAACTGAGCTTGTTGTAAATGTAAGGGAAAACTACCTATTGGTACATTTGGATTAAGATTGACGTTATTTGAGTTAATATTATTTAGATTATTTAGATTTATATTATTGTAAACATTATTGTTATTATTGTTGTTGTTATTATTGCTAGTATTGTTATTAGGTAACTGATTTCTATTCATTTTAGTTTTATTCAATTAAGATATTATTATAATTATCAGATTATTTAATTCTCATAAACTTGGAAAAGTAATTATTTCTTAAAGAATATGAATATGAATATATTATATGAATATGAATATTGATTAATTGATTGATTGATTGATTGATTAAAACTACTTCGGTAAAAAAATAAGAATAATTTTGGTGTTGTTTTGAATAAAAGAATTTTACAGGAATTGGTGAAAATACGCCACTGCCGGGCAGTGTACAGACATACATAACAAGCATAACTCCTGGCTGAGTCAGCAAAGGGTGTAATATTACGTCAGCAACAATAAAAGTAACTTTGTCTACACAGTATATTAATATTTATCTATGAATGTGAATTATACTTTTATATGTTTATATTTTTATGTTTATATTTTTTATTGTTCATTGAATGTATGTTTTGATCATGATCTATAATCACCATTGATAGTAACATAATCATGAGTTAAATCACAAGTCCAAAACTTAGAAGAAAAACCTTTACCAGTACCTAAATTAACATTAATTGTTAAATCTTCAAATTCTAAAATCTCTTTTGCTCTATTTTCATCAACAATTTCAGGTTCACCATTAATTAATAAATTTAAAGGTTTTGAACCATCTTGTGGTATGAAACTTAAACTTGTTTTATTTGGTATAATATCTTCAACATCAGAATAACCAATTGCACATAAAATTCTACCCCAATTTGCATCTTTACCATATAAAGCAGTTTTAACTAAATTTGAATTTGCAATTGAAGAAGCAATTTTTTTTGCAGATTCATCATTTGAAGCATCTTCAATATTAATTGTGACAAATTTTGTTGCACCTTCACCATCTCTAACTATTAAATGTGCTAAAGTTTGAGCAAATTCAGTAAATACATTTAATAAAATTTTATAATTATCTGAATTTATATCATTATCAGTTATTATTGGACCACCTGCAGCACCATTTGATAAAGCAATAATTGAATCATTTGTTGACATATCACCATCAACGGAAATACAATTAAAAGATTTATTAGTTGCATAAGTTAAAATTTTTTTTAAAGTTGAAGAATTTATTGGTAAATCTGTTAAAAATAAAGCTAATAAAGTTGCCATATTTGGACAAATCATACCTGCACCTTTTGCAATTCCAGTTATTGAATAATCTATATTATTTAATTTAAAAGATTTTGAAATTAATTTTGGAAAAGTATCAGTTGTCATTATACCTTCAGCACAATTTAACCAATTTTTATGATCTGAACCAAGATATTTATTTTTATTATTAAAAAATTCATCAATACCATTATAAATATTTTGCATTGGTAAATGTTGACCAATTACACCAGTTGACATAACTAAAGTTGATAAATCATTTGGTTTTATATCATTTGGATTAATATTTTTATCAATTTTAGATGTAGATGTAGATACATTATTGACATTTTGATCAATATAATTTGAAGTTAATTTTGAATTATTATAACCTTTTAAACCAGTTACTGAATTTGCACAAGCACTATTAATTAAAATTGAATAAATATTTTCACCATTTTTAAAATTTAAAATTTCTTTATCTAAAATTACAGGAGCCGCTTTAAATTTATTTGTTGTAAAACAACCTGCTGAATTACATGGTAAGTCAGATATTATTAAAGATAAATCATTTTTTAAATTATTTTTTTTTAAACCACAATTTAATGAACCAACTTTAAAAGATTTTGGATAATTTCCATTATTTGGAATATATTTTAGTTTATTTTTTGGATATGAATTTAAAATTAATGAATTTTTTATTGAAAATGATCTTGATTGGGATAGTAAATTAAAACTTTTCATGAATGTAGTTTTTTTGAAATTTGAAGAAATTGAAATCATTTTGAATATTATTATCCTGTTCTTATTTGAAAAAGTAAATAAAAAAATTAAGAATAAAGTCAATTATTAAATTAAACCAATTAGTTTTTTTTTGGCTTAGGTTTATTTCACTTTATCAGATTCAAAATTCAAAAATGAGTAATATTAATTGTTAATTTGTATACAAATCTCGATAAAGTTATTATTATCGATCAATGCTGTTTTTTTGGTGTGAAAAATATGAAAAATTTCGGAATTTCCTAATTTTGACACCGGTCAGATATAAAATTATACTCACGTGTTTATTGTATCAAGTGCAAGTTACAGCGAATAAACTTTGAGCCGGAACTGGAATTAAAAGTTACCAACTCCTTGGAACCATGGATTTGATATTTCCGAATACGAGTTAAACAACGAAGAACGACAGAAATAGCGAAGAACGACAAGAGTGGGTTATTACTTCAACACATGGCGTGAAGCTAAACGAGCACAGCATAAACACAAGCACAACAACAACACCAACCACAAGATATGCTCAAATCATAACAGTGGGTCATGTGATCAGTGAAGGAAGGGTAGTTGGTACTTCCTTTCTCTTTTTCCTTTCCCACAGCTGAAACAGGCTCAAGTTCTGCAAGTTCCAGAAACAGCAAAACCACCAAAAGCACCAGAAGCAGCACACTTGCCACTTGCCACTGGCTGAGAGAGTGAGTTGTGCGTGCAAAGCGAAAGTCTGTTTGGATCTTCTTTCTTTCTTCTTTCTTTCTTCTTCTTCTTCTTCTTCTTCTTTTTCTTCTGAATCCTAAACCTTTCACTGTCAAATTATTGCTGATTCCAAATTGTTATTCTCCTAACCTGCCAGAAAATACTAATAATATTCTATTAAATCTCTATTATAAAAAATAAAATAATCAATCAAAATAGATAAAATAAAGATCAAATAAGAATCAGAAGTAAAATTAAAACTAGATTTAAAATGAAATAATCGTAAATATAAAAAGTATTAATATCAACTATCAAATATCTAACATATTCATTATTTATTCAATATACACTAACTTATTTATCATTAGTCTGATATTCAGTACAAAATTATACTCCTAATCTATTAATTTATTAATCTTTAATACTTTTTTATTTTTTTTCTTTTAAAAGTTACTTAATATTACAAACAAGTAATATATAATCAATCTATTCAAAATATTTCCTTAATATATTTATATAATATCTAATAATCACAACCATATTCTTTTTTTCAATTTTTAATCATAATATATTCAATATTATTAATGACTGAAAGAAATAAAATATCTCCAAATATTAATAAAGTTCAAAATAATCAACAAAATAATTCAAATAATCAAAATAATTCAAATAATTCAAATAATATAAATGCTATTACAATGAAGGATCCTTCTCTTTTAGAAGATGCTTCAACTCTTTTAATGTTCTCAAATGCTGCCATTCTTAATTCTCATGTTCAATCTCAATCTCAATCTCAATCTCAATCTCAAATTAAGAATCTGAATCTGAATATGAATCAACCTCATCAGCGTTATCCTTCAAATCATTCAGTTAATAGTAATTCAAATTCAAATTCAACTATAAGTAATGTTAATAATATAAATAATTTAAATAATCTAAATAATCTAAATAATTTAAGTAATATAAATAACTTAAATAATTTCAGTAATATTCAAAATCCTCAAAATTATAATCAAGTTTTAAATCAAAATCAAAATCAGAATCAAAACCAGAATCAATTACCTCTTTTAGTATCATCTACTTCAATACCAAATAATAACAATAACAATAATAATAACAATAACATTAACATCAAAAAGCATACAACTTATCCAAATATATTATCTAATTCTAATTCTATTTCTTCTCCATCTCCTCCTTTAACTTCTTTACTTCTTTCTTCTAATAAAACTATAAATAATAATAATAATAATTTAAATCAAAATATAAATCAAAATATAAATCATTTTAATAATCATTCTTATCGTAATATAGTAAATAATACAAACTCAAATTCAAATACAAATACAACTAATATATCTAATAATAATTACAATAATCATAATCATTCTCGTAATCATAGTAATCATCATTCTAATTCAAATCCAAATTCAAATTCAATAACTCCTTCACCTCCATTATCTAATACAAATAAATCAATTCCTGGTCCTGCTTCAGCTGTTTTATTTTCAATCAATGATACAAATAATAATAATAACAATAATAACATTAGCAATGATAATAATGATATTAATAACAATAATAAACTAAATCAATCAAATATTTATTCTTCCAATATTTTAAACTCAAGTTTTAATTCAAATTCCACTTTAACCGATAATAATAGTAATAATAACAATAATAATAATAATTTATCTGTAAATTCTTCTTTATACAACTATAACCTAAGTAATCAAAGTCAGAACCAAATCCCAAATCAAAATCAAAATCAAAATCAAAATAAAAATACTTTTTTAAATAAATTTTCAACTTCTTTTATAAATAATCCTCAAAATTCTAATGATGATAAACAACATAATATTAATCTTATTAATAATAATTATAATAATACTAATCATAATCGAAATCCAAATAATATTTCAAATTTATTAAATAATGATTCTAATATTTCTTCAAATAATAATATCAATAACATTAATAAAAATAACAATTTTAATAATTTCAATAATTTTAATAATAGAAATAACATTAATAATATAAATAACATAAATAATATAAACAACATAAATAATTTGAATAATATGAATAATTTAAATAATAATTCTCCACATACAAATGTTAAAGCTATAGTTGCAGCTGCAGCTTTAGCTGATGCTGCCGCTCAACCTTTACCTTTAAATCATCATTTTCATTCTCACTCTCAATCTCAGCCTCAATCAAATCCAATTTCTCAACCTCAACCTCAACCTCAAATTCAACCTCAAATTCAATCAAATCGTTCAGTTTCTGCTCAATCAAGAATTAAAAAAAATGCTTTGGAAAATTTAATGAATCCAACAAATTCTTATATACATTCAACTTCTCCATCTCCTTCAATAATACCAAATTTATCATTAAATCCAATAAATCAATTAAAAAACTCAATTAAATCTATCTCAACTATTCAACTTACTCAACCAATTCAACCTATTCAAACTTCAATGACTTTACAATCTATTCAACCAAATCAAGTTATTTCAAAATTATCTACTTCTCAAAATAATAAATCAAATAAGATTATTAAACCTTTAAAAGTAACAAAATCTTCAAAACAACCTAAATCTGTTAAACCTCCAAAATCTATAAAACCTACAAAACCTAATAAATCAAAACAAGTAAAACAGATAAAACCTAATATCATTACTCAAGATTCATCAAAAATTAATATTCAAAATTTTTTAAATAAAAATGACAAAGATAATAAAAATTTCAACAATCAGTCTTTGATCAATAATGAAATTATTAGTAATAATAAAAGTTCAAATATAAATTTTATTCCACCATCTACTAATATTTCTACTTCTACAACTACCCATAATAATAATACTAATAATAATAGTAATGCCAAAAATTCAATAAAAAAAAATACTATAGCGAGCTTACTATCAAATAATTATTCAAGTGCGCCTGAGAATAAGTCACAACCATCAATTTCAACACAACTACCAATTCAATCACAGTCCCAACTCAATACACAGACTCAAATGGAAAAACAAGTAGAGTTCAACATGCAAATACCTCAAAAGCAACAAGCTCATCAGTCAAATCAATTGTCAATATCTAATTTAATTTCACCATCTAATGATTATAATTACTTATCAAATGTGGTTAAAAATCAAGCATTAAAACAAGCTATGAATCAATCATCGAATCAACCAATAAGTCAACCATCAATACAGGTACAAAATCAGGCACAAAATCAGGCACAAAATCAGAATCAAATATCAGAAAAAGTTTCAGGACAAGTTCCAAGCCAAATCAAAGTTTCAAATAAACCTCAAGTGATTAACGAAGCAAATGAGAATAAAATCACATTAACATCTAATTCTATTCAACCATCGCTTTCTGTTTCAATACCGTTATCAAAAGCTGCTCAGAAAAATTTAATGAATCATGAAATTTTAAATATCAAACCTAAAGGAAAAGTAGCTAAAGCTAAGACTAAAAAAAGTAAAAAGAATGCAATCAGTAATTTAATTGATGATAATACTGACCTTAATTACTTAAAGCCCGTCGGTGAAAAAATTACTTTAGACATCAAGCCTAAATTAGAAATAAACGATAATAGTTCAACATCCAAAGAAAAAGGAACTTTTTCTGAATATGAGATTAAGGAAGGAAAAGAAATAGAGAAAAAAGGTTTCTTAACCAAAGTTAACTCTAATGAAGATCAAATTTCAAAAAATAACTTTGTGTCACCATCTCCAACGCCCTCTGAAATAATTAATCAGGGACAAGCTCCTTCTTATGCAGTGAACCCTAACTCTGGCATCATTGACTGTATATGTGAGATAAATGACGATGATGGTTTTACTATACAATGTGATAAATGCTTTCGCTGGCAACATGCAAGCTGCTTCAATATTGATATTAATGATGTTCCAGAAATATACCTTTGTGAGAAGTGTGATGTCAAAGCTTTTGCCAAAAAGAAAATAGATATTAAACGAGTTAAAGAGATTCAGAAATTCAAAATAACAGAATTGCAACTAGCAAATCAGAATCAACTTTCTTCTCAACAACATGCTCTGTCTTTACCTCCAGTTCAACCTGAACCTTTGATAGTAAAGCCAGCAACCTCTGATACATCACTGCTTTTAGATGATAAAATAATTGCAACTATAACTCCAGATACTTTATTAGAAAAAGAAAAGGACAAAGAAAAAGAAAATTTAAAAGTAGAGCTAAAAATTGAATCCCCTGTTATTACTGGACGAAAAAGAAAAAATACAGAATCTGCTAAAACGCCGAGTGAAGTAGCTTCCACTTTACCTGTATCAACAAAAAGAAATAAAAATGAGAATGAGAATAAAAGAGGTAAAACATCATCTAATTCAGCAACTGAGAATATTTCAAATAACCAAAAAAACAAAAAAAGAAAGAAAGAACAAACAGAAGAAGAAGAGGCCAATTCAAAATTAATTACTAAGTTTGAATTAACTGGAGATAATTTTTATAAAGTTGCATACTTTAACTTGAACAATTTAGAATATAGAACAATTTTTTTAAAAAAATATTTTTTAGTTGAATTACCTTTAATTGTTAAAAAATTGACCGAAAATTTTGATTTGAATTCTCTAAATGTTATTCCAATAAACACAGAAAAATATCAAAAACTTTCATTTCCACACTTGGTTGTTAGATCTATATTTGACTCTGATGGAGCTGCAACGAGGCAAGGATCAAAATTTTCTGGAATATCTAATATGGGTTTATACACAGAAGATAATATACCTTCTGCAAACTATTTAATTGGAGAATTTTTAGGTGAATTAGATTTGCAAGAGAATTATATTAGAAATCCAATTAATCAATACAGACTGTGGGGAGTTCCAAAAAATTATAATTTTTTTGTTAATTATTTAATCGAGGATTCTATTAATGAAGGTTCTGGTGACTCAAAATCTGCTAATGAATCCTCCGATGAACCTGTAATGGAAACTGTTATTAACTCAAATGCTGAAAAGTTTAATAAGTTTGCTGAAGAAAATTTATTGCTCCCTTTATATGTTAATAGCAAAATATCGGGAAATGGTACTAGATTTATAAGGAAAAGTTGTTATCCAAATTGTAAATTACAGACTGTTTTATTGAATAATAAAAAAGGAAATTATAAAGTGAAGTTTTATTTAACATCTCTTAAATCGATTGAATCAAATACAGAATTAACTATAAGTTGGGAATGGAATAAAGAGCATTTATTTAACAAAGTTTTCACTTCAAAAGTTATTGGAAGTATTAATGATAATAATGAGCAAATCAAATCTAATTTTAATTCTCTTTCAGAAGATGAGAAAGTTGAATTAATTTCATCTATTGAAATGATTTTAAATCAATGTAAATGTGGTTGTTATGCGCCAGGTACTAATGTTAATAATTCCGATTGTAAATTATTGAAAATTAAAAAAATGGGTAGTTACTATTATAGATCAAATAAAAAATTAAAGACCAATAAAGTTTCGAATTTTAATTCAAATGATAATGCAAATAGTTTGCCTACAGACGTACTGGATATAGAATCACCATTGAGTGGAAATAATACTGGAATTTGTAATACTAGTTCAATTTTACTTGATGAAATTGCGGAAAAAAGAGGAGTAATTGAAAAAAAAAATGGTAAAGTAAGTATAAACGCAAGACTTGAATTTCGTGATAAATTAATTGAAGAGAAATTGAAGAAAGAAGAAGAATTAAAGCAAAGTTTAATTGAAAAGGCCAAAGATGAAGATGAAGCTCCTAAGGATGTCAAAATCAATGATAAAACATTGGATGTAGATACAGATACTTTGATGAAGGATGTGAGTGAATCTAATGATTTGATTATAGATAAAGAAGATAATAATTTGGAGGACTCAAAAGATCAGAAAGTTTCAAAAGATAATAAAGATTTTAAGGATGAGGATGAATTGAACAATATCAGTGAAAATGAAGATATTAAAAAGGATTTAACTAATGAACCTGATGGTAATTCAATAAAGTTTGAAACTTGTGTTAAAAGAAATAAGAAATTTCAAGATAATTTTTCATTTTTACCTTATAAATATAATTTAATTGCCAAATCTATTAAAAAATGTGATGTGAATTTAGATATAAATGGGAAAATGGATGTTAAATCTAAAGAATTGATTGATGAAGAATATTTACCAGTTCCAATCAAATTAAAATCTAACTTACAGTTAAATCTTTCCAGTGATATAACTTCAATAGAAGTTAGTAATGATAGTGAATCAAATATCAATGGTATCAATGGTATCAATAATAATTATAAAAATAGTAATAATAAGGTCAATAATACCAATAACAATGCTGATAGTAATAATATTGATATTAAAAAATTCAGCATTGATGGTAATATTGATACTAACAGCAGTATTAATAATAGTAGTGTAAATAAAGGTAATAAAATAGAGACTGCATTATTAGGTGGGTCAGCATCACCAGTTGAAATTATAACTGGTATAGATGGTCTTGGAATGGACTCACCTTCAACGTATACTGAAAATAATAAAGAAGAAAATAATAATTCTCAAAAGCCTTTAAAAGCAGTTAAAAAATTATCATATGCTGATTATTTAAATAGAAAAAAAAAGAAATCAGTCTAAAAGAATTTATAGAAATATTAATTCATAAATTTTTTCAAATTTATTTTGATTTTATTTATTTCAAGTTATTTTTCACTTTTGACACTAGATGTTTGTTTGTATAAGTAGTCTTTTTTTGTTTTTATTTTAGTTTTTGTATTTATTTATGTTTTAGTTTGTGTTCAATTTGTATTTTTTATAAAATTTATGACTTTTATCAATAGATTTGAGAAATTAATCTTTTGGATAGACTTATGGAGGTTTCGATAGTATTTTTTCTTCGGATTAAGTAAATAAGTTTCAACATCAAATTGATGTTAATATAATATAATATAATATAATATAATATAATATAATATAATATAATAAAAATTAGGAATAAAATGTAGAATCTTTCAAAAATTTGTAGTTTAACAAATACCCTTTAACATATTAAATCAAATAGAAATGCGTGGGTCAGGTTCAGCGCAAGATCACCAGCCCCAAACAAGCACAGGGACTCTTTTTTTCTGGAGTGGGCTCAGCCATAAGCTTCGAAGGCCTTGCAGTTGATTGCATTTATTGTATTTTTCAAAACATCTTCTCTGGAGACCAGTTTAAGGGAACTTGGTTTTGTTTTACAGTAGTGTTCTTTTGTTCTTTTATGCTCTGTTATTATCACGCTTTCTGAGTTCCGGCCTTTCCTGTAAGGATTTCCGGGCTGTAAAATTGTTTTGTCAACGTGCTGGTGCATGATAAGCTTTTTGAATGACGCTCTGAACCTGATTGGATCCCAAGAAGGAAAACGGAACGTTGTGGATTGTGTGTGTACAATACAGCTCTTTCAGAGAGCGTCGAAGCTCAGTAAGTTGAAAAAAGTAGCGAAGTAAGCTGAGACAATTGCTAACTCCAGTAAATATAGTACGGTAGAGCTGGTAACGCTGAACTCTGGAGGTGGCTCGCAACGGCGGAATGCACTTGGACAGCCCTTTTACTGGTTGGGTTTAAGGCCTGTTCTGCTGGTTCCATTGACCTTTTGAGATTGTTTTGTTTATGCTGCATTCATTCATTTATTCATTTACTATTCGAGTATTTCATGCTTACTGTAGTAGAACTACTAGTATTAGCAGTAGTAGATCTTAAAGTTTGAATATCAAATAGTGAGAGAAGAAACATTGAATGATAATCATGGAAATATCAAGAAACAATTTTCAAAGAAATGAATCAGTTAATAAATCATTTAAATAAACAATAATCGATCAAAGTTTCAAGAGTTGAGAGCTTTAAATCTTGACATCTTGAAATTTTGAAATCAAAAATACTGTATAAATAACGATTAACCAATTTGTAAATTTGTAAATTACAAAATAATGAAATGGCAATTTCATTAAGATATGTTGAAGTCAAGATTTGAAGTTATTTAAACTAAATTCACTTTCTGGGCTTACATAAAGCTAACTTTATGAATTCTTTAGGCTGTTTAATGTAGATTAATTTCATTCTATATTTTTTTTTTTTATTTTTAATACGTATAATGAATAACTATTAAAGGAAATATTTTCGATTCCCTTTATACTATTTTTTATAGAATATTATTTTATTATCCTTTAATTGAAATATTCTTGACACCATTATACTATTACTATTAAAGTATCTTCATATTTTTATATATCTCTGAATTTAATCAATGATTATATAACTTTTATTTCTATTTCATATTCCAGTTTTACCATAACCAAAACATTAAAATTCAATCATATATTATACTTAATATTATAACCAAAAAAAATACTTTAATCTGGTTCAAATTTATTATAACATTTATCAAATTATCCTAAGATTAACATCAATCTAAGAAACCCTTGTTGATCATGAAATATCTTTAAATCATTTTATATCATATCTCATTGACTAACTCATCTAATCTAATTTATTATTATCAAATTCATCTTTTTTTAATTACTCTTTACTGTGTATTTAATATTCATTTATCTTCAATAAAATTCATTTAATACTCTCGCATAATGGCTTCTCAAAGAGACCTAACTAATAATAGTGATAGTAATAGTAATAGTAATAGTAACAATAACAATAACAATGACAATAATGAAGACAAACAACAACACCAGAAGCAGATACTGAATTCAAAGCAAAATGAAAATAACAGCGATAATCAAAATGAATTCACATTCATCACAACTGACAATGAAAAAAAAGAAAATAATAAAATTAAAGAAAACTCTTCCATACTTCTAGATCCTACAAGAAATACTTGTTTAAAAAGTTCAGATACTGCAAAAACTGTAGCAACAAATGTAGAATTAGAAGATTCAAAGCTTCTAAATACTTTTAATAATAACAATAATAACAATACCAATGCCAATATTGATAATAATATTTCAAATTTAAACGTTAAAAGAGATTTAACAATTTCTTCAAATTACTCAAGTTCAACTTCAATAACAAAAGTTATACCGCCTTCAATAATTTCAAATCCATTTAGTGATAATAAATCAATTAATCAACAAGTTAATAACACCGATATTAATATTAATACTGATAGTAATAGTAATAGTATAAGAAATAGTAATAATGGAAGTAGTAATAGTAGTATTAAGAATAATAGCAGTAGTACTAATGACAATATAAATAATGAGATTGATGATTCTTCATATTCTGACAATGATGATAATATAATAGAAGAAAATATAAATAATAACATAAATATAAACAATAATGATTATATACCAAATGTTGATAATAACCATTTAGTAAATTATAAACATAAAAATTTAGATAATTCAAAAACTCCTCCCACGAATACAAATTACATAAATGAAAATACTATTATCAATAATAATAGTAATCAAAATATTAATAATATTAATAACAAAAATGTTTCAAGAGATATTTTAGGTAATGATTTGATAGAAAATTATACAAATCCCTCAGTTTCTTTATTATTACCTGCTTCAAATTATGATAGGTATCCATCTGTAAAACATTCAAACAATGATAGCAATAAAATCAGTTCTTCAATAAGTTCAAATGAAGTTTTAATAAATTCTCAAAGTTCATATAATGATAATGATAATGACAAAAATAGTAATGATAAAATTGATAAAAATTCAATATTTAATGATTCGAACTCTTCTTTAATTTCTCAAAAATTACAAATTCAAAATTATGTTTCTCCTTTTGGCGGTTATCCTTTTACTTCATTTCCTTTACAGATTGAAGAACAAGAATCTGACGATTATATACATAATCCCGATCCAATAGAAGATGCAAAATATGATAAAAATCATTTTCTTTATGATTTAAAAGCAATGGAT
This sequence comes from Ascoidea asiatica, assembly GCA_001600695.1. Classification (NCBI taxonomy): domain Eukaryota; kingdom Fungi; phylum Ascomycota; class Saccharomycetes; order Ascoideales; family Ascoideaceae; genus Ascoidea; species Ascoidea asiatica. Next base: position 20,901 of record BCKQ01000013.1, read on the forward strand.
AAAAAATCTGGTTTTGGTTTATTAACTTTTTGTTTTTTATTTTTTGGTGCAATTGCTTTATTTGTACTTTTACCAATTTTTACTTATACAAATGTAATTAATCATGAAACTACCATAACTCTTAAAACAATTAATTTACTAACTGAATACTCATATCCAACTTTATCATCAGTTAGACTGAATTTAATTGATCCTGATACCCCATCTGATGCTTTGAATATAACTTCGAAAGATGGGGATACATGGGATTTAGTATTTTCTGATGAATTTAATAAAGAAGGTAGAACTTTTTATGATGGTGATGATCAATTTTGGATATCTCCAGATTTTCATTATGATGCCACAAAAGATTTAGAATGGTATGATCCAGATGCCGTAACAACAAAAAACGGTACTTTAATATTAACAATGGATCCTTATAAAAATCATGATTTATTTTATAGATCTGGGATGGTTCAAAGTTGGAATAGAATGTGTTTTACTCAAGGAAAATATGAAGTTAGTGCTCAATTACCAAATTATGGTAATGTATCTGGTCTTTGGCCTGGTATTTGGACAATGGGAAATTTAGGAAGACCTGGTTATTTATCAACTACTGAAGGAGTTTGGCCATACTCTTATGAAAATTGTGATACAGGAATAACTCCAAATCAATCATCTTCAGATGGAATCAGTTATTTGCCTGGTCAAAGATTGAATTCTTGTACTTGCAAAGGTGAAGATCATCCAAATAAAGGAACAGGAAGAGGTGCTCCAGAAATTGATGCCTTAGAAGGTGCTCAGGATACAAATTTAAAAGTTGGAATAGCTTCTCAATCACTTCAAGTAGCTCCATTTGATATTTGGTATATTCCGGATTACAGTTATATTGAACTTCATAATGAAACAGTTTCTTCTATAAATACATATGCAGGAGGACCTTTTCAGCAAGCTGTATCTGCAACATCAACTTTAAATAATACTTGGTACGAATTTGGATCTGGATTAGAAAAACCTAGATTTCAGAAATTTGCTTTTGAATATTTAAATGATAATGATAACGGTTATATAAGATGGTTTGTTGGTGACCAACTAACTATGACAGTTCATGCAAAATCTCTTCATCCTAATGGAAACATAAATTGGAGAAGGATTTCAAAAGAACCAATGTCTATGGTGTTAAATTTAGGAATAAGTAATAATTGGGCATATATTGATTGGCAAAGTATTAAATTTCCCGTAACAATGAAGTTTGATTACGTTCGAATTTATCAGCCTAAAGATGCTGTTAATTTGGGATGTGATCCGGATGATTATCCAACTTATGATTATATACAAGATCATTTGAATGCATATAGTAATTATAATTTCACTACTTGGAAAGAAGCCGGGTATGAATTCCCAAAAAATACTTTACTAGACAATTGCTGATAAGTTTCAAATTTTTTTTTATTTCTTTTTTTGCTTTGTCATTTTTTAATTTTTTTTTTTTTTTTTTTAAAATTCAAGTAATTTTTTTTTGTTTTTAAATCATTTGAATTTTCAGTTCTTTTTATTTTCGATTCCTTTTTGCATAGAAAAGATTATACATTAATGTACATTACAAATAATAAATGGGGTATACAAAATTGTAATTTACATTCAAAATTGAAGGACATCATTGCTTTGGTAGTTCAAATTCTATTTATTAAATCTGATAGTATATTTCAATTTCAATCTTAATTAATTAGAGGCAACAGCTCTTGCAAGCGTATCAGGAAATCCAGCCAAGAGCCAAGTCTTAATCACATAACTATATCTTTCTAAATTTAAGGTAAATTTCCCCGTTCCATTTATTGAAGCTCTTCCACTTTCACCATGTTCATTTAAATAAGGAGCATTTATTATTGTATTGAAAAATTGTTGTTCGATTTTATAGTTTATTACGATTTCATTTGTTTGAGGAGAAAGAAAAACACCCAAAAATGTTGAGCATTCATCTGCGATATGTTTTTTAACATGCCTAGAATTGAATATCTTTTTACCACATTGTAAACATATGAGAAAATCATTATCTTTATTGAGTGAAGGTTCCGATCCAGAAAGAATAGTGTTAAGCATTGTGAAGTTGGGATCAGATTCATCAGCTTCTGAACCTAACGATCCCATGCTTGATAAATAAGATTCATTATCAGTTAAAAACTCAGATAGCTCTAGCGGTAAATTGATTAAACTTACTACTCCAGGGTAATCAATGTATAGCGACCCATTCGTTGACAAGCATCTCGGAGAAAGCAAATCAGAAATAAGCATCGAGTTAGTATCGCTCATAATATCTTCAAAAACCATATTTAAAGGTTGCAATTTCAAAAATTTCAGTAAGGAATAGATTATTCCTGCACCATCAGAAACAGTTAAATCTCCTTTGATTTGTTTTAGGCATTCCTCAAATTCCATATTAAGAGACGACATGTTATTCCGATTTGAACCAATTGCCATTATAAACAATATAGTATTTCTTAAGTATGGTAATATTGTCTTTTCAGTTATAGACAAAAATACTTTTGAAAGTGCATAGATATTTTCATCTGATAAGGAGGTATCCTTATTGCAACGCAACAAAAAATTTAAAAAAGGCCTAGAACGGCTCTGATCCTTAACTGAAAGACTAGAAGAAGAACAAAAAGCAGCAACCTGGGTCTGATCTATAGAGCATCTTTTAATAATTGAATAAGAGTTAAAGAGAATTTGAATCTTGAAATATGATGCTATCAATTTATTTCCAGGAATATTAGATTGAAAGAGCATAGTTAATAGCTGAGAGAAAAAATTATTTTCGTTGTGCATAGGAAATGTCAAAACTGTGGTTGCAAACGCACCATGCCCCTTTGAAATAAATCTATCCACTAATTCTGGCTTTAGTATACTTAGAATGATCCTAGTTTGAATCAAAGATTTTATAGCATCCAAAGAGTTAGGGCGAATTCTATAGACAAATTTTTCATACGATTCATCACCATCAAACCTAGAGGATATTTCGTGCATAGAAATTGTGTTGCTTATCAAGAAAGAAATATTTCTCAAAGTTTCATCTAAAGTATTCCTCTGCGATGAAGGATCTAAAAGTCTAGCAATATCAAAAACAATCCCACATAAATGATCAATTAAGCTATTTTTAACTGAAAAGTTTTTGGAGTCAGAATTTTTAGAACTGTATATCACCTCCAACAATTGACTAGAAAAGCAAAATTTACTTAATGTCAAACAATTTTCTTCTTTGCCGTCCTTGAAAGTTTCTCCTTCGGCTGCAACCAACTCATTAAAAGAAGGTTGGCAAAAAATATCAGTTAAACTTTTCAAACCAGTAATTGATGTTTGTGAAATAATAAAACTGGGAATGAAGCAATTATTTAAAGAATTACATAATGGACACCTAAACATTTTAACTCCTCGGTTCATCTGGTACGAATTTAAGCGAGAAAAACAAGAAAAGTGGATTCCATGGTTACAAGAGGTGAAAATTTTTTTTTTGTCAAAATTTTCAATCCCAAACATAGTTTCGGCTTCTTTTTTACATTTGATTTCAGAATAATTAGCTTTAACAGGAAAAAATGTTGAAGGTGCTTCTGATAAATCCGACGAAGTGTCAAAAATATTTTCCCATTTATCAAATCCACGCTTGATATAATCTGGACTTCCAAAAGGTATTTTCCAAAAGCTATGATGGTCTCCAATATATCCATAAATTCCAAAAAGATCTTCGTTATTTTCTTGTTTTTGACAAATCATACATGTTCGTAGCTCGTTTTTTCCACTTTCATTAATTCCATCGTTATCTTCATCTAAGCTTGCTTGATCCGAACTATTTTTTTTCTCAAATTCAGACTGCTGAGTTTTGAGCTGCTCAAGAGCCTTTTGTTTATTTTTCTTAGCCATTCTCTTTTTCCGACCTTCTGAAAAAGTTTTTGATTTATTTTGTTTACTGAAAGTTTCTCTTATTTCTTCTTCGGAAAAAGATTCCAAAAGCATAGGAATGACCAAATCCTCTCTTTTTTTAATTAGGGATTTCAAAATAGTTAACGACTTTTTTTTGATCAAATTAGATTGTGTACTGGATCTTGTTAATTTGTAAAGTAAATTGATAATTGCATGCTTTATAAGAGACTCATGAAGATCAGAACTGTTGCTTTTTAAAACTCTCTCATTATCAATAATCATGGCATGTATCAAATGCAATGAAAGAGTTAAAACATTATAATATTCATCCTTCTGAATAGAAATCTTCAAAATTATGGTTAATATTCCAATAAAATAAGGGTTTCTAACAAAATTACTGAATTCGCAGAGCCCTTCTGGTAATTCTTGAAATTGAGGTGTAATTACTATTTCCTCTATTTTGTTAGCATTTTTTCTACTTTTTCTTTTTCTAGTCATTGATGTGTCCTGAGCTAAATCTTTGGAATGAGATATACAGCCTCTGATTAAGAATGCAGCATCATCAGGAGAATCACAATATGCACAGTACGGATCGAGTGTTGTAATTATATCTGGTTTTAACATATAAGTACCTTCATCATTAATACCAGCAGGAGGTTTGAAAACTGACACCTCTTTCAAAGCTTCATCAAACTTTTTATCAGCTGTTACAACACGAGGTAAATTATTTGAAAATTGATGATAACTTAGTGAATTCTCGTTACTCACCAAGGTATAACAAATACAATTTTTGATACTTATTAACAATTTTTGATTCTGAGTAAGGCTGGAATTGAGATATGTTCTTTCTGTCAATAACTTGTAGAAAAGAAAAACGAAGCTAAAAAGCATCGTGGAAAATTTATCTTCGTATACACTTTTGATATTCTTATAGTCATCAGTTTTGTTCTCTAATATTTTAACTATTCCTAAAAGTTCAAATCTTTCTAAAATATTGATTATCATTCTTGCATCATTTTTTGATGCTTTTTCTTTATCTATCTGATTTATCAAAAATTGAATCTGAATAATATGTAAATCCCTAAAATAACCTTCTCTTGTCAATCCAGAACCGTTTTGTGCAGCACTTGAGTAGAGACTGCACTGTCTATACGCAGGAGCTCCATTTCTAACCCAGAATGATGCAGAAATCTGCGAACATAAGACTAGCGTCCTTAATGAAACATCAGAAATTGAAAAGAAGTTGGATTTTCTTTGTTCAGTGTTAAAAATTAGCTTTATTTGTTCGAAATCGAATCGGAAGGCATCAAAAAATGTAGATATTAATGAATTTATAGGATTTAAAAAACCAACTTCCTCATCACTGACTGTAAATCCCGTTGTTTCAAAAACATCTCTGAAGTTAGGATTATCCAAAGAATTAATTTTAAAAACATTTTTACAAGAAACATGATTTCTTTCATTGAAGGCCCCCAAAAAGTCAATCAAAAATATTAAGCGCTTTCTTACAACTGGAATACCTAAGTTTTTAGATTTTTGAACACTATCGTAGAATTCAGAATCATAAAAAAATTCTTGAATATTTTGATAGATTGTATTACAAAATTCAAAATGGAAAAAAAAATCTCTTGTTTCAAATTCTCTATGAGCCCCCTTTTCTCTTTGTATCTTCCAACTACTTTGAAATAATTTCAAAAAAGCAATCATTATAAAAAATAAAGTATTTTCTAACATTTTTAATTTTGCGCAAGGTTGATTTTTGGAAATTAAATCAGAGGTGCTTTGATTTTCAAGTAGAATTTTACTATATTCTGGAATAGATTTTTCTATTATATAAGATAATTCTTGAATTCCAAGCATACTTAATATTCTATATTTTTTAAAGAAAAGGTCTTTGAAGGAGTACTTAGGATCATCATCTAGTTGTATTAAAGATGTTTCGGGAGCAATCCACATCAAATCTTTTGATTTTTCATTATTGAGTTTATAATTTCCTATTTCTCTAAAATCAAAATTTTCAAAAAGATCTAATAATGGAGCGAGATAATATTTAGCTTTATCAGAATTTATCATTCTTGTCACAGTTACTGAAGAAGTTAAAAATTGAGTACAAATTTCTCTAGTTATTGTTAACTCATATTCTCTATCATTATCCAATGAGCATTTAGCTATAAAAGGAAAAATAGGTAAATAATGTTCTTCGAAAAACTCGAGTTTTTCTACAGATTTTATTGATGTCATGACTTCAGTAAGTAATTTAGTTAATTCTTTTCTTGAATTTTTATGAAATCTTGAAAGTAATGTTAATAAATATTGAATTTTTGAATTTTTTAAAGGGGTATTTTCATTATAATCATATTGTAAAATTGAATTTGATGTAAATAGATTTTGTGGTTTTAAGGAGTCTGGATTATTAATTAATTTTGTTTTTGCGCCTGAAGGAATTTTATTTTGATTCAATAAACTATTTTCAAAACAGAATCTATTAAAATTTTTTGGATCATTATATTCTTTTGGTAATTTAAATAATTTAATAAATTCATCATTCGGTATTAAATTTTCATTTGAAATTATTGAACCATCATAAATATTAAATAATGATTTAACTAAACTTTCTCTGAAAGTTTCTTGAAAATTATTATAATAACCTTTAGATTCAAGATATGAACTAGAATCATTTTCAAAACTAAAGCATCTTGAAATCCAATTAATTAATTCATAAGAAATTTGTTCTTTAATAAAATCTCTTTCATTTGCAATTGTAGCTTGTAAACTTGATCTTGAAGCTTTATCAAAGACATTTAAAACTTCATCTATATTTTTTGGTTTACCTAAAAGTGCAGCATAACCAATTATATCAATTCTTTTAGTATAAATCCAACCTTCATTTTTACCAACACCTAAAGTATATTTAATTGCATTACTTGCAACATCAAATGTATGAAAATTATCATTCCATAAAAATACATTATAAATTGAGAGTGGATCATTAATTTTATTTAAATCATAAGATTTTTTTGAAAAAGTTCTTTGTTTAGTTAATTTTTCTAAAATTTTTTTTTTTTCACCAGTTTCACAATCTTGTAAAAATTTATTTATAAAAGGTATATTTTGAATTGAATTTGAATAAGTATCAATAATATAATTTAAAATTATATCTAAAGTTTTTATGAAATTTAATTTATCATTATTATTAAATAAAGGTTTAAGATTTTTTAATTTAATTTTTTTTTCATTTTCTTCTTCAATTATTGAACATCTACAATGTAATTCATTTTTCCAAGTTTCTATATCACCACAATCACAAGTACCAAAACAACCATCTCTTGATTGAGTAACTTTAACAGAATGATTTATATGATCTTTTTGATTAAAACAAAATATACATAATACACAAGTTTCATCAATAGCACAATCATTACATCTATAAATTGGTTCATTAAGTTTAAAAATTCTACCACATGGTCTACCATAATGAACAGGATTTTCAGTTTTTTTTTTAAAATTAAATTTTTCTTGATTTTTACTTGAATAAGTTGGATTATTATTTTCATAAGAATGAACTGAGAGTATTTCAAACATTTCTTGTTCATCATTACCATCATCATCATATTCATAATCATCATCATTATTATTAGTAACATTAGTAATGTTATTATTATCATCAGTCATTAAAGTATCACCATCATTTTCAAGAGATGCAACGTTATCATTATCGTCATCATCTTCTTCTTCATCATCATCGTCATCATCATCATCGGAATTATTTGAATCAGAAGATTCATTATCAGATTTATCCATATCATTTAATTCTTCATCAGTTTTATAAAAAGATAAAAGAGTAGAGTCAAATTTTATATCTTTTTCAAGTACAAAATCATCAGAATAACAATGATTATCACCAAATTTTAAATAAGTATTAATTTCATTCCAATTTTTTGGTAAATTATTACCATTATTAGAAATATTACAAGAATTATTTTTCTCAAATAATAATTTAAATTTTTTTGATTGTAAAAGTTGAAAAAAACATGCTCTATTTATTGATAAATTTAAATTATCATTAATTAAAAATTTATTTGAAATTGGCAAAAAAAGTAAAAAATCTTTTAAATTTTTTATATTTGAATTTAATTTTATTTGTTCTTCAGTTTGTAAATTAAAATTTTTAAAGGTTTTTGAATTTTTTCTTGAACTTGATTTCTTATTACTATTATTGGTATTATTATTATTATTATCAGTGTGTGATATTGAGATTTCCATTTTTTTGCTTTTTTAAAAAATACATATAAATAATATAAATCAAAATATTAAAATACTTTAGAAAATATATCTTGATATTATATTAAATAGTATTTCTTCTTTTGATTTATTTATTAACAATTTGATTTAATATGAATTCAATTAGCAAACCTAATAAGAATTTATAAAAAAAAAGCTCTCAAATTTATTAATTAGTTTTTTAAAGATGTTATGGATAAATGAGCAGCTTTAAAATAACCTAGGCTTACGTTACAATAGTAAACAAAGGACACTGACCACAGAAGCTGAGATTGAGTTAAAGGAATATTTAAAATTAAGACTAAGATAAATCAATCAATTGAATAATTGTAAACAAAAATATATGTTTATTTCCTTTAATTTGATTGATATGAATATTTAGTTGATTATTAATTTGTATTTAAGTAATAAAGCAAGTAAGAAAGAAAGAAGGTAAGAAAATTCAGTTTTTCTTGGTTTACTACTCTTCTTGACTTCTGGTATTGAATTAACTTTGTAATGGATCAATTCCGAGCGGGAAGAATTTACTGGACTGTACTAATTACTACTGGGGCTGGAGTCCCAATAGATTTATCTGTAAAGTAATGGAGAACCAAATTTGCAATGTAATTATTATCTCAAAAACCCCAGTGAAAAAGGGCAAACATTCATGAAATAAAGACAAATCTTTTCAACTTTGAATAAATTTACAAATTGTTTCCAGTTTACTTAAAAAGAAGAATTACTACAATTTTATATGGATTTAAAATTCAAAAACAATAAATCTCAAGAATAAAAACATGGAAATGGTAGATAATAAAGATGCAAATAACAAGTAACTTTGGGCCCTTTTTCTGATATCCTGTAGAAAGAATTGCCTTCATCAAAAATTTTGTTATTCAATTCTACACTACAATTTAACAAAGACTAGAACAAATACTGTGATTGAAATATCCTTTTATATTTTCATTAAATTTTTTTATCCAATGGGTTTCTCTTTCTCCTTCTATTTCCTGTTGCTCTCAGATCTCTCAGTTCCAATCTCTTTTCCTTCACCTGGTTAACAATCAACTTTTACCGCACTCTTTATTTCAGAATTACTCCGAAGTAACCATACCGACAGCGCATGTAACAGTATGAAAACAAGGTGAATCCGATCCTCAGTCACTTTCATTGACCCATGATTGTGGTCTCACATATTATCTATCCATAAACATGGTAGTACCAATATAAAGGTACTACCAGTGAAGAGGTAGCTGTAACAAAATGTATAAATATGCCTTTTTACACGAGCTAGTATCACACTACATCTAGTAACGTCCAACTGCCTTCTTTCTTCTTCTCCAAAACCCCTGGGTTTGAATTACGTAATGTCACCTGCTTTTAGCTTTCAAATAAACCACGGTACTGTAACTTTGCTAACCTTCCCGAAACCACTATTGTTAAATCTTTAAATTGAGTATCCGCTACTATTTGGATAATATGCTGTAACGTTAATAATCAGGAAAAACAAAATTATAAATTTTGAAAAAAAATATAGAAAAAATCAGAACAATCAAAATAATCAAAACATTCAAAACACCAGGTTATTGTTCCTTCTTTTGAAAATAGAAGCTCGAATAAATTCATTTATCAACAAAGATTGAATTGTTCAATTTTGATACATTGAAATAACAATTAAATATCTTAAAGAACTTAGGCTATATTATACTTTGAGTATTCAATATTTTACTCCATTTGCAAATCAATAAATCAATCCTTTAATAAATCGATCTATCTATCTATCTATTTATCTATCAAACTATCAAACTATCAAATTATCAATCAATCAAGCTATTAATTAATCAATCAATCAACTAACTACAAACCTCTCTATTATATCAATTCTTGACTGGTTCAGATTCTTACCTAATTCACTCCATTCTATCCCAATATAATTTACAATATTTATTTTTATATGCATCTTTTTATGAATTAACTGAATACTTTAAAATTTTTTTTCCTTAAATCATATAATATCCATAAAATATTCATAAAATAATCATAAAATAATCATAAAATAATCATAAAATAAAAATAAAATAAAAATAAAAAAAATAATAATTATTATTACTAAATGAGTAATATAAATTCAAATAATCGAGGGATTTCCGATACAACTACAAGAAAAAGAAAAAAAACAAATAGTAAAATTAATGCTAATAAAAATTTAAATTCAGTTTCTAAAAGAAAACCAATTTCAAGAAAAAATTCAATTTTAAAATCAAATTCAAAATTAAATAATAATAGTGATTTAGATAGTGATTTATCTGATGCTTTAAGTACTTTTTCTACGGATGATGAGGATCAATTAATTCAAAATAATAACGTTAATGAAGAAGAAGAAGAGGCAGAGGAAGAAGAATATGATGAAAATGACAATGATTATCAAAATACTCAAAATTCTTCAAAAAAAAGAAAACTTGATAATAATAATAATGATAATAATAAATTAAATAATAAACAATGGATTTCAAATAAAAAAGATTCTGTAAGAAGAAGAAATTTAAGAGAATTAAAAAATTTAAATAATATTTTAAGTACAAAATCAAAACAAAGTATATCCAATTTATCTAAATTATCCGATTTATCTGATCTTTCTGACTTATCTGATTTATCTGATCTATCTGATTTATCTGATACAAATAATAATAATAATAATAATATTGATAAATCCAATAAAAAAAGTAATAAAAAAATTAATAAGAAGAATAATGATGATGATGGTGATGATGATTATGTCGATGATGAAAATATTAACAACAATAATAATAATGATGATGATTATGATGATGATGATGATGACGATGATGAAATAATGATAACAAGGGTAAAAAAAATTGATAAATCAAAACAAAAAAATTTGATTAATAAACCAATTAATCCTTCAATTAATACTCCAATTAATAAAAAAAGTATTAAGAAAAAACCAATTAAATCTAAAGAAAAACCAAAATTAAATGATGTTAAGAAAATTAAATTAAATATTAGTAAAACTGCAAATTCAAATTCGAAAAAAAATTTAATTTCTAATAAAATTAATAATGAAAAATTAAAAATTATTAAATCATTACCTGTAAGTTCAGTTCCAATAAGAAGTAAAAGAACTACAACAACTTTAAGACAACTTAAATTAAAAGATAATTTAAGAAAAATTAAAAATATTAATAATCCAAATAGTTCGCAATCTGAAATTATTGATATATCTTCAAGTGAAAGTGAAACTGACGATAATGAAACTTACAATTATAGTAATCATTATAATCATAATCATAATCATAATAATAATATTGTCAATAGTAGTACTACTAATATTTCAAGAAATATAATTCGTAGAAAACCATCTCCAATTCCGGTATCTGGTAAAAAAGATAAAAAATATAGTTATACTGATAATAAAATTTCAAAGGATCTTGATCCAAATTTGAATCCCGATCTTAAAAATCCAAAATCCAATAATAGTAATGATGATGATGACGATGATATTGACTCAGATACTGCTTCTTTATTTGGTCCTGATAGTGAAGAATCTTCAAAAAAATCTCAAAGTAATAATTCAGATGACAATGATAATCAAAGTGAAAATGATGATTATAAATTTGTTTTTCCATCTCCTGATAATCCAAGAACTATAGCTTTAAAACAATTTTCAAATGAAGAAATTAAACAAGAATTATCAAAACTTGAAATTGATATTAGAACTTTATTAAATAAAATTCCTTATACTGATATTATATTCTTAGAATTTTTAAAAATTTTAACAAATTTATTATTATTTCCAAAAGAATCTATTAATCCAAGTTTATTAATGGGTTTAAAAATCAGAAAGACTTTAAAACAATTTTTTATTTCAAAATCAATTATTGAATCACATTTATATAAAGTATATCATTTTGATGAAATTAAAGATCATTTAGACAATTTATATTTTTTTTCTGGAAAAATTAATGATTTTAAAAAATTAATGTTAACTAAAAAAAGAAATTCTTTTGGAATCTCAAAAGATTCCCTGAGAAAGTTGAATAAAAAAGCTTTGGAAAACAATGGCAAGGATAATAAAGAGGTAGATCAAATTGAAGAAAAAAATTCAAATGATGCTAAGGCAAATGAAACTGAAGTACCTTCAAAAGATTCAAAAGATATCAATGATGTACAAAATGAAAAAGATTCAAAAGATTTAAAAGATATAACAGTAAAAGACTCTAAAGACTCGGATATTAGTAAAGAAATTCAATCTGATTCACATAGATTAAGTATTGGCTCTATAAGTCCATTGGATAAAAGTAAACCTTTTTCAGAGAAAACAGCAAAGCCTTTGACACCATTTTTCAAAAAAACACCTTTTTTTAGTGATCTTAATGAGAGTCAATCTACGCCAAATAGTTCGGTTCTATCAATATTCACAAGAGGTGCTTCCAAATCATCTTCTTTTCCATCTGCAAATAGTTTAACAGATTCTGCCCTAAAAAATATTCCGAATTTTTTAAGATCATCTAAATTAATTGATAGACAAATTAAAAAAAAATCAGATGCTTTATCTAAGGAAAAGTCTAAAATTGAAAAGCCAGATGAAATTAAAGAATTAATTAATCCAAAATTTCATAAACCTCCTCCATCAGGGCCCAAACTATATTCTGAAGATCAGTCTTATGATAATTTTGAAAACTATGGTGATTTTGTTGATCTTACTGATAATTTCGATAAAGGAATGGATTTTGCTATGGATAACTCGAATTACGATGCATCATATGCTGAAAGTACCGCATATAATTCAAACCCCAATGAAAACAATAATGAAGCAAATAAAGATCAAGAATATGTTGATTTCTATGCTGAAAATGATTATAATATGGAGCCAAGTTCCTACAATGATCCAGTTCAAAGTAGCTATAATGGTGATTATTCTTATGATAAAGCTCCATCCTATAATAAAGGTTTCAAAGATAATAATAAATCAAAGGATAGGAATACTTATAATGCAAGATCTTCTTCTTTTGATAAAAAGAAAGGTTATGATTCTAGACAGAATAATTCGAATAGATATTCAAGAGATTCATATTCAAAACGGTCTAATTCAAAGTCTTCAAATTTTTCTGAAACTTTCAGTCATAGTAGAAAAAACACCCGTGATTTTTCTAACAGAGGTTTTGATTCAGAAAAACCTTCCTATGATTATTCAAAAGGAAATAATAGTAACTTCAAAAAGGATAAATTTAACAAAAAATCATACAATAATTCATCATATTTAGAAGTTAATAGGTCATTTGATACCTCTTTCCAGAAGAATAATAAATCTGATACTTATAAGGCTAATTCTTCAAGAGTTACCGAGAAAAATGGTGGGCAAGATAAAAACCTTGATCAGAATCATAGTACATATAATAATGGCTATGATTATAGTGAGAAATACGAAAATAATGAAGAAAATAAACGATATGATGAATATGACAATTTTGACAATTATGACAACTATGACAACTTTGACAATTATGACAATTATGATAATATCAATGACAATCAAAATGATAAACAACATGATGAGCAAAATGAAGGACAAAACGGTAAGGTAGCTGATAAGATGGATATAAAATCAGGTGTTGAAGAAAAAACTAAAAATAATTATCAAGATAAATCGAATTCTATTTATGTGGATCAGGAAAAAAACCTTATTGACAATAATAAACTAGGAACTCGTTTGCAAGAAAACAAAACAGTTAGCAAGGCCCAGACAGAGAATTCCGATGTGCTTATTGCAGAAACAAAGAATATAGAAAAATCCAATGTTTACGACAACTTCGACAACTTTGACAACTATGATAATTATGATAACTGTGATAATAATGATACTTATCTTGAGGAAAATAAAAAATCTACTGTAATTAAAAAAGATGATAAAGTTTTAAATAATAAAGTAGATAAGCCTAAAGATCTCAAATGCGATAGTTCCCAGCAACAACATGCAACAAGTTATAATAATAAAAAAGAAGAAAAGTATACTGAAAATCATAACTCCAATGAAAATTTTGATCAATATGACTCTCAAAATAACAATGACAACCCGAAAAATCATGACAATTTTGATAGTTATGATAATTATGATAATTTTGATAATTACGACAATTTCGATGATTATGATAATACATATGAAAAAACAAGTAATTCCAAACCTTTGAGCGGTGTGGGTTCAACTACCTCAGAAATTTCCAATAAAAAATTAGAGCCAGTAATAGAGACTGAGAAAAAATTTCCTGTTAAAAACAAAGCACAAATTAGCAAAAGCCAAGAAGCTGAAAGATTCAAGAATGGCACTAATGGTAATAGCAAGAGTTCCTATGGGTATAATAACAATCATGAGAGTTATGATAACATTAAAATCGATAATAAAAAGAAAAAAGAGGTGCACAGTAAAAACATTCCTGTTCAAGCTGTCAAGAAATTAGATTTCAATAATGAAAAACAAAAGCAGCTTCCACCAACTCTAAGCCTAGGAAAATCAGATCATAAAGAAAAATATATTGAACAAATACCTTCAAATCCTTCTAAGAATATTGAAAAACCAAAGGTTACAAAACCTTTGCCTACTTTATCCAAAAAAGAAGCTCCTAGAAAAAGTGTTGGGGAAATGGAAAACGAGCTTTCCAAAATCGACGCAATATTTCTGGAAACTTTTGATGCAAACTCAGATGAAACACCGCCTTCTGAAACAGAACCTATTTTGAAAGATGTAATCAATCATAGTTCTGAAAAAGATTCACTGGAAACTGCTTTTGCTAGAGAAATCGAGGAAGTAGAAGAAAAAAGTTCTAACGAAAAAATTAATTCCGAATCTACCTTTAAACTGCGCGCAAAAGGTTCTGTCATTAATACCATTGAACCAGTTCCAAATGGCAATGAAGAGAAGAACTCTTATGATGCATATGATTCATTTGATAACTACAACACCCTAGATAATGGTAATGATGTTGATAGTAAGCTTGAATATAATACTTACAATAACTATGAAATCACAGATTTTGTTGAAGGTGAAAATAATTATCATAATAAATCTAATAATAAATCAGGTGGTAGCATTGAAAAAAATGCAAATGATTTTGATTATTATACAAATTCAAATATTTCAAAACAATTGGATTATAAAGAAATTGGAAAAAAAAATAGTTTAGGCAGTATTAATGATGTTATTAATATTGATTATGAAAATCAAAGTAGTCCAAAAAAAGAAATTCCAAAACACCCTATATCCTTAAATCAATCTCAAAATTCGAAAAAAAATGCTGCTCCTCTTAAAAAATATGATTCTGGTCTTCTTAGTAGAGGATCCTCAAGAACATTTACTTCAAATTCTCAAAATACAGTATCCCCCAAAGATTCCAAAGGTATTACTTCAGAGGAAATTCTGGCAATAGATAATAAAGAGCCTACTGAATCATACATCAATTATGATAACTATGATAATTATGATGAATGTGAGAATTATGGAAATCATGATGATTATGATAAGGCTCAAAATTATAATAGTTATGATTATTATGAAAATGAAAAATCCCAGGAAAAACTCGATAATTTTGATAAGATAGAAACTCAAAAAAACGAAAAATTTATGTCAAAGGAACCTTTACCGATTGTTTCTAAAAAATTGACTGCAAACGATGCAAGACAAAGCTATTTTCCTAAAGGGCCAAAATCATCTATTGAACTCTCAAATGCAGATAATCAAATAAACGAAAATAATGACAATTTTTCTCAAAATCATGCTGACGATGATAAATCAAATAATGAAACTGTGGAAAAAATTACTATAAAAACACCTAGAATCCAAGAATCCAAGTCAAATTCTGTTGGAAGTTCTAACCAAGGAGCAAAAAAGTCAAAATTAACCGGAAAATTTCCCAGTGGGCCAAAATCTATAGCTGAAAGCCTTGTAAATGACTCGAAGAATAAGAATTCATCAAATGATTATCAAAATTTAAGAGAAAATAATATAACAGAGATAAGGATTGATAATTTGGATGAAAAACCTAAAAATAAAGACAAAGTAAAAACTACAGAATCAGAAAATCAAAGAGCAAATAATATGAATCAAGAGGTTGCCGAGGATGTTCAAAACAATATTTTGAATTATAGTGAATCTAAAAGTCTTGAAAAGGATTCAGGTAATAGCAATAGTTATGAATATCCAAAAAATAATACATCAAAGCAAGAAGCAATAGAAGTAAATAAGTCTATAAATGATAGTAATCCAAAAGATAGTCTTGAAATAAGCGATGAAATTGCATATAATTCAAAACCAAGTGGAATTAGTCAAAGCGATAAAAATAATGAAAGTGTTGAAAAAAGTGGAAATGCTGAAAATTTTGATAATTTCGATAATTATGACAACTATGACAATTTCGATAATTATGATAATTGCGATAATTATGATACTAATATGAGCTATGCTGCTGAACTCGTTTCTACTGATATTAATTCCAACGATTACTACTCTAAAAATGATTATCTTAGAGATAATTATTCTAAGGATGGTGAATACTCTAAATGGGATGACAATAACTTCACAGTTGATGGAACTAAAAAATCATACTGGAATAATGATTATGATAAGAAAAGATCTAGAAATAGCTCTAAGGGAAGGTACAATGATAGGAATCAAAGCGGCTCTAGAAATAGTTCTAGAGGTAGAAATAGCTCTAGTGGTGGAAATAGAGGATCTTTTAAAGGAAATCCAAGAGATAATACAAAAGGAGGCTTTAGACGAAATGCAAAAAATAATTTTGGTGGAAATTTCAAAAATAGTTAAGGAGATAATGAAAAGAGTGGTAAATCTAGTGAAGGTTCCAGAGGTTCCAGAGACTCTAGAGGATTCAAGGATTCCAGAAGTTCAAGAGGTTCTAGAGGTGGCTCTAGAGGAGGTTTTCAAGGAAGCTCTAGGGGAGGTTCTGGTAGAAATCAAAGATGGTGATACTTTTTGATTAAATGTAAAACATTTTTTTTTATTTTGTTTTTCATTTATTATTTTATTTTTATTTTTATTTTTATTTAAAATTTTATTCTAAGATTGTTTAATTAGTCAGCTCATTTTTCCATTTATTTATAATCATTTTTGTTTAATTTTTATTCATTTTCTTGAAATTCTAATTTCAAAATTTTATTTATTGTGCATTAGGATAATGATTTTTTTTTTTTCTTCTTATTTTATGTTAGTTTGAATGCTTATAATATTAATTTGCTTAATCTTTATTCAACTTAGGGGTTTGATTTTACTTTTACTTTCTTTTCAATTTTCATCTATATCTATTTCTATTTCTATTTCTATTTTTTCACCTATATATTTATTTATATATATTCATATATATATATATTTATATGCAGAATATTCATATGTATAATTTTAGCTATAATAATAATTAGAATAAATTTGTATTATTATATTCATCTGGAGTTACAAGAATTAATTGATTAAAGTTTAAAAATCTGCTAAATAATAACCAACCCCATCTAAACCAAACCATTTGAGAATTATGAGCAAATGACATTGCAGCTAAACTTAAAATTACTGAAGGAAAATCTGAGAATATATTTATAATTTTTTTATCTACTTCATTTATTATTGAATTATTATTATTATTGAAGAAATTCTTATAATAAATTTTAACTAAATGTAAATTCGTTAAAAAACCAAAAGAATATTTTTGAAAGAAATTTAAAGAATTTAATTTGTAAAAGAACATATTTGGATTTGAGTTTGGGATATTTTTTTGATTATAATTTCTTAAAAAATAATTAATTCCATTATAAAGGGAAATATGATTTTTATGATTTGATATACCATTTTGATCAAAAGAAATAAGAACAATATTTTCATATTTATTATTATTATCATTGAGGATAATATTATTTAAATAATTTGAAATTTTAGTTGAATTCCAATATAAACTCATTGAATCTCTAAAAATTGAATCATTTTGAATTAAATTTAAATTTTTTTTATTTAAACCCAAAATTGAAATACTTTTTTCTAATTCCATGGATCTAATATTACCAATACCATCATTGTTACCATTTGAAAAACAGATTATATTAAAATTATCATTATAATTATCAATGTTGTTATCATTATTAATGAATTTTTTTAAATTGACTATAGTTGGAGAAAAAAACATAACTTCATCATCAGGATGAGCAATGATCAAATAAAACTTTGAATTTTTTAAAAATTTTGGAAATTTATTATAATTTACTACATTCTCAATTGATTTATTAGTGAAATTATTGAAACTATTAAAATTTAAGTTTATATTCAAACTTTTTAAAAAAGTATTATTTTCTTGAAATTTTGAAATTACAATAAAATTATTTGAGTTACTTAAATTATTTATCGAATTATTGAATGAATCATTGAATGTAATTAAAATATTTGGTAAAAAAGTTGTTAGAAATATCCAGAATAAATTTACAACTATAAAAAATTTTATAATCTTATGACATAAATAAGAACCCATTTTTATAGATTGAAAAAAAAGTGAATTGATTGAATATTAGTAATGATTAATATATCATTCTCTAAAAGATGGAAATTGAATATATAATAATATAATGAGATGGTACACTGAATATATAATATTTTAAATCTTCCTTTATCTTTTTTTAAGTCTCTATTCTTTTTTTTTTATTTTAGTACGAGTTACTGATAAACAGATAAATCAGAAACTAAATGAGATAATTAATCATCACAGAGATGCTGGAAATTCAAAATTTAGGTTTCACTTCATTCTCTGTCAAAAAGGACAAACACGTGTTGATACCCCGGAATTGAAGTAAGGTTTGTGCCACAAACAAAACGAACGTGATAAGACGCGGGTTAAAAAAAAATTCAGCAGCCCACCTGACTAAGACCCCGTGCAATTTCAAAAGTGGGCTCATTTGTCCTAATACAGATTTGTGTTGCGTCCCAATTGAAGAGGTAACAAATACTGTACAGCGCCGTGTGGTTCTGTGTGTACAGTAAAGCTTTAAAAAAACATGCAGAAAGGTAATGTGTTAACGAACACTGCTCACTTACGAGACCAGCACCACCTTGGAATCGGGAAATCAAATAAGTCAAGCCAGTCCAAAAATGTGTTCGCCAAGGGTGGGCTAACGAACTCACGCTCCCACTGCCGCTGCGCTTTGGCGAGTTGTGCGAACTGTGCGGATGTTGCTGCTGGCACTGGGGACGCTTTGAAAGAAAAAGCACCACAAAGGCCGTTGTGGATCCTTTTTTATCAGCTTCATAGCTTCGGTTGCAATAAGAATCATTTCTAATTCTAAATTTGAATCATTTCTTTCTCTATTGTTCTTTTATTCTTCTTTTAAATACTTATTAGTTTTTTTATTTCTATTTCAAATCAAAATCATAACTTTTGTTTAAAATAAACGTATTAATCTTTTTTTTCTCCTCAAAAGGTTTTTTTTATATCGGAGTTGGTATCTAATTTTATAAAATCCCTATTGAAACTTTATTGCTACAACTTCAATTATTTTATTTAATATCTCTAAATTTGCATAAACTTCTTCTTTAAATTGAAAAATTTAAAAACCTGATCAAAGAACTTAGAAAATAGACAATTATAATTCTTTTTTTTCTATTAAAATATATTAAATATTGATTTATTACTGACTTTTATAAATATTTTTTTCAATAGGAAAAGAGAAAATTTCAATTTTAACATTTGAAAAATTTATCAAAAAATCATCTTTCAACTGAAAATAACTAGTTCGCTGTTTAATTCATCTTTCAAAGTTATCTAAAATGCCATTTTTAGAATCTGATACTCATCAGAATTCTATTAAAATGGAAAATGGTATCAATAATAATGAAAATGGCAGTACTACTAAAACTAGTAATAACAATACTAATGGTAGCAATAATAAAAAATCCGATAATGAATATAAACTAACTGAAGTACCAACTGTTCATCCAACTCATGAAGAATTCGCAGATCCAATTGCTTACTTATCTTCCGAGAAAATCTTAAATTTAGGTAAAAAATATGGAATGTTAAAATTAAAACCACAACCTATTAAATATAAAAAAAATAATAATAATAAAAATTTAATCAATTGGAATCCAGTAGTATCTATTGATTTAACACTTTTTAAGTTTAAACCAAGAATTCAAGTTTTAAATGAATTAAATTTATTAACTAGAATTAGAAATGTATTTCAAAAAAGTTTATCAAATTTTACTTTAATGAAAAAAAAAAAACCACCAAAATCTTCATTTTTTTATACTGAAAATAAAAAAAGAATTTACTATTATGATCTATTTCTTGAAATTAATAATTATATTATAAAAGATTATAAAAATTTAATTAATTTAACAAAAATTGGTAATCATCCAACAATTTTTAATTTAATTAAAGATTCAGATAAACTTTGGTTAGATTTAAATAAATTTTTTAATTTAAATTTAGAAAATAGTAAATTAAAGTTAATTTATATTAGTTTAATTAAAGATTATTGTATTTTTTTATTCAAAAAAGATGCATCTAATTTACTTCTTTTAAATAATGATAATCATATCGATTATAATATTAATATGGATGATAATAATATGGATAGTAATAATGTTGATGATACTGTTAGTACATTAAATACAATTAATCAAATGAAGCTGATAAAGACATTATTCAAAAGTAATACTTTAACTAATGAAGATTCTGATTCTGACTCAAATTCAGAATCAGATTTTGATTCTAAATCTAAATTTGCTCATCGAAATGGCCATCAAAATAATAGAAAAACTGATGATGAAAGTGAGCATGAAAGTGATAACGAAAGTGAAGAAATTGAAGAAGAATGGTGTCAAATATGTGGTTCTATGGATGAAGAAGCTTCAATGTTACTTTGTGATGGATGTGATAAAGGTTTTCATATATCTTGTCTTGATCCTCCAGTAGTTAAAATTCCAAAAGGTAAATGGTTTTGTGAAAATTGTTTAATTGGAACTTGTGATTATGGATTTTCAATGTCAAATAAAAAATATTCATTAATGGAATTTAATAATAAGAATTATTATTTTATGAAAAGCTATTTCAATGATAGAAATTTATTAAAAAAATTAAGGATCAGAAAAAGTGATAAAAAATTTGATTTAAACGTTGATATTTATAATGAAAATTATATAAATTTATTAGAAAAAGAATTTTGGAATAATTTAGTTAATAATGAAGATTCAAAAATCAAAGTTTATTATGGAGCAGATATTCATAATAAGAAATTAAGTGAGAAATCATGTTTTCCAACAAATTTTACATTAAAATATTTGAAATGTTCAGATCACGAATATTATGTAAAACATTCATTTAATTTAAACAATTTACCATTTTCAAAAGGATCATTATTGAAATATTTTAAAAATATAAGTGGAATGACAACACCATGGATTTATGTTGGATCATTATTTTCAACATTTTGTTGGCATTTAGAAGATCATTATACATATTCAGCAAATTATTCACATGGTGGAGCAATTAAAAAATGGTATTCAATACCAGAAAATAATTGTTTAAAATTTGAAAAATTTTTAAATAAAATGGCACCACATTTATTTTTACAACAACCAGATTTATTACATCAATTAGTTACATTAATATCACCATTTGAACTAAAAAAAAATAAAATTGAATGTTATTATGCAAATCAAAAACCTGGAGAATATATAATTACATTTCCAAAAGTTTATCATTCTGGATTTAATTTAGGATTTAATATTAATGAAGCAGTTAATTTTACGACAAATTATTGGTTTAAATTTGGTATAAATTCATTAAAAGATTATAAAATTATTCAAAAAACTCCAATTATCAATCATTTATATCTTTCAAAATCCATAATTTTAAGTTTTTTAAATGGAGAATATTTTGAAAATGATAAAGAGAAAGGTAATTTAGTTTCATCAATTTCATTAAATTCAATTTTAAATCCAATATTTAATATGAATAAATCTAATTATGAATTAATTAAAAATTGTTTAAATTTTATTGAAAGTAGATTAATTCAAAATAAAGAAAAGAGTAATATAATTTTAAAAGAATTTAAAGATTTTTTTAAACTTGACCTATACCCTTCTAAAATCAATGAAGGAATTGATGAAGAAATCAATGAAAAAATTAATGAAGAAATTAATGAAGAACATGGAGAAATAATTTGTGAAGTTTGTAAAGGAATTTGCGATTTATCATGGATAAAACTAAAATTATTAAAAAATTTCATTAAATCTGAAGAATTAATTAAAATTCATAAAGAAGAAATTAAACATAAACTTAAAAAGAAAGTGGAAACGAAAGAAGTAAAGAAGATTAAGAAAATAAATAATCAAATATCGACCCCAGATTGTACACCAACTAGAACTAAAAGTAAGAATGAAATTGAAATTGAATTAGATAAAGAAAAATTGATAGATGATAATAATAATAAAAGAAGAAAATTAAGTTTTGATAATTCTTTTAATACAATGAATAAAATTGGATTTTCTTCACCTCCAAGATCACCTAAATTTTCAAAAAAACAAGAACAAGAACAAGAACAAGAACAAAAAAGAGAAACTAAAAATGAAAATGAAAGTGAAAATAAAAATGATAAAGAAGAGAAAAGTTTAACTAAAATAGTATGTGAAGATGATTTTTTGAAAATTATGAGAAATGAAAATTTAAAAAAAGGTTTTGAAAATAATTATATTTTTGTTTCAAATAATAAAGCTAAAGAATATCATACGTTAATTTATAAAGTCAATGATTTACTTTCATCGGTTAATGTAATATAACCATAAAAATATCATAAAATAATGAATTTTTGTTAAACTTTGTTGATTTTTATCTTTTGGATGTATTTTATTGTTTTAGGTTGTCTAAAGTAGATCTTTTGTTGAATACTTTGATAGATATTTTTTTTTGTAATTAGAGTTCTTTAATGATTTTCTTTTTTTCAATGTGTTTTTTTTTTGATTTATTTTCTTTTTTGGGTTTCAAGAGAGAGTTTTATAAATATACAGTATATATATTATGTTATAATTTGAGACTGGCATATTGCTAGTGACAACCTCTCCTGTATAATAAATGCATAGTTATTCTTATTTAAATATAGATTTTTCTAGTTCTAATTTGTGCCTGCTAAAAAAGGGTCCTCGCGAGACTCGAACTAAAAAAAAGAAGTACTCCACGTGGAAACCTCCGAGGGCAAACATTGCCTAATGGGAACTGACTACCGGTCCCCACACAGCGACAGCAGAAAGTGCTGCTTTTGTAGATAAGCACAAAGATAAAGACAAAGTTAAAGAAAGATAAATGTATATTTATTTTATTATTCTTTAAATCTGAATTGTAAATATATTCAATTTCTTCAGATTATAACTGAGTTCTTATAAAAAAAGGTGTTCGTTACCCTTGATTATCTCACTTCTTCTCCAGGTTTGAACTCTTTAAACTATTCAAACTCTTTTCTACGGTTATCCCAATCCGCAAGAAAAGATAATTTGGGTTTACAACTTCTTTGCAACTCACTATCAGATTGTTTCAAATAAATTAATATTCATTTATTGTCATTACAATTATGAAAAGAATCAAAAAGAATTGAAAAGAATTAATCAAAAAACAAACATTTTATCAAACCTGTCATTAATTTTACCTTTGAAGTTTTCAATTATTAAAAATATCCTCGAAGGCGATGAATCTTATTGGTTAAATGATTATTTTCATTTCGCTTATATTCATAAAATTAAGTAAAATTAAGTATATTTCCAAAATATTCTTCTGTCATTACCTGCCAAATAAAGTCCATTATTACTTTGAAACCATCATTAATAGTATTTTTTTTAACTCTGACCTGATTATTTTGTTAATGAAATAATTACTAGTTGTAAAATAATAGATAATAGCACAGTATCATATTGATAATACGATAATGAGATCTCATCAATAACTATCCATTTTTTAAGATATAAAAAATTATATAAATTCAACCATTTTATCTTCTTTTTTTATTACTTTTCTTATTTACTTTTAATCAATTCATAAATCAACTAATTAAATTATATTAATAAGTTTATAAACCAATTAATAAATTAACAAATTAACCAATTAACCAACTAATCAATTATTTCAAACTTCTTATTAAAAATGCCTGAAGAATGTGCTTGTGGTAGTAAAACTACTTGTGAATGTGGTGAAAAATGTACTTCCTGTGAATCTGGATCTTGTTGCAAATAATTTCATATCCAATCTAATATAATATAATATAATATAATATAATATAATATAATAATGATGCTTTAGTTATGATTTACTTCATTAATGAATTACTTAACCTTATATATATATCCAATTATATAAATATATTTTAATAAATCTTAGAAATCTTAAAAATCTATTATAAAACTTTTTTGATCTAATCAATTCATTCAATTCTTTCAATTTACTTAACTTTCCATTTACTTATTTGTTAAAATTTGCTCATTTTTTATTTAAATATTCTACTTAAACTTCCTTAGCTCATCTCATCCCTTGATATTTCCATAACATTTCAATATTCTAAACTATTCTAGTTACTTTGATAATTCTAATTATTTTCCTATTGGTTGAATTAAAATTAATTTTAAATAATTATTAAATTAGAGTCATTTAATCCTTATTTTATTCATATATGATATACTTTTCATATATTATATAAAAGAAATAAAATTTTAACTCTGTTGAAAATAGAAAAAAATTTACCAATTATTTAAATATAATCAATTTTTTTATTATATTTCATGGTTCAAATTAATATAAATAAAAATGATTATTCCTACTTTTCATTAATTAATTTCTTTTATTTTATTATTATTCATTATAATTTATTATAATTCAATTCAAATCAAATACTCTCAATTCAAATTATATCAGTAAAACTTATTTTCAAAATGCCAAATCATCAATGTTCTTGTTGTTCAGGTCCTGAATGTCATTGTACTTCCTCTTGTAGTAGTTGTGGAGCTAAAAAATAGTTGAATCTTCTAGTTGCTTTTAGATTCAATATTATGATGCTTTTAAATATTATTATTTTTTCAATTCAGATTATTTTCCTAATAGAAAATTAAAAAAAACTCTTTAAATAAACTTTTTTAAAAATTACTTCTTTTATTAAATATATATTTATTTATATTACTTTTTAACAATAAAATTTATTCGATTCTTTTCTTATAGATATACTGAATCAATCTTGTAATTTTATATAATGTTAAATCACATCATTTTAGCATTTGAAAAATCCATTTCTGGATGTTGAGCTTTGAATTTTTCTAATAATGCCATTCTATCATTTTCTTTTAATTGATTTGAATTTGAATTTGATTTTGAATTACTATTTGCTTTTTTCTTTAATTCAAATTCAATTTTTTGTTTTTCTCTTTGTTCAAACATCATTTTTTCAACTAAACCTCTTGATTCATCATCCAAATCACTTAATTTAGAATTATCAGGTTCAATTCTTCTTACATCAATTTTTGGTGCTGAGATTATTATATGTGGCCACCATTGTGATTTAATTTTAATTAAAGTAATTTCAACTTCTTTTCTATCAATTATTGACCATGTTGATTCAAATGAATTAATCTCTGCAAATAATTTATCATTCATTAATTCTTTATTATTTTCTGAAAGTACTTTAACACAAATTTCATTTTTTTTAATGTTTATATATAAATCTTTAGCTCTTGTTCCATTTGGTACTTTGAAATTTATACTAATATCTTCAAGAGTTTGTTTCCAAGTATATGGCAAAGTTGATTGTTCTTGTTTTTCTTTAGCTATGGCTTCTGGCGATCTATCTACTTCTGCTGCTAAATCTGATGACATTTTTAAATATATTGAAGTATAATATAGTATTATATAGTATATGATAAGCCTATTAAAGATAATTAAACTGATAACTGTTTTACTTACTTACTTACTTACTTACTTACTTACTTACTTACTTACTTACTTACTTACTTTATAATTTTGTTTTTATCTTATAATTTTGAAAAATTTAGCTTTATTTATGAAAGGTCCGTTGTTGATAGATAAAAGGTTAAAGTCAAAATGCGATTAAGAGACTATTTTGTTGATAAATATCAATGTTCTACAATTATCTAGAAAACTTACAGAATCCTCAGCATTACTTGAGTCAATTTCACTATTGATATTTATATTTAAAGTAAAAAAAAAAATACAAGAAAACTATAAACAGGATAAAGAATGAATTCATTCAAAATTTTAATTTTTACTATTTTCATCAATCTCAGGATCTTTGATATCAGGATCTTTAACACTATTAACATCATAAACTAATAAATTTTTAGTTACTCTATCATGAAGAATAAATTCTGAAGTCCAAGCACTATTTTTTTCTAAACCTGCTTTAACCCATCTTTTTGGCCAATCATTTTCTTCTTCAATTGCAGAAAATTTATCAATATTATTATCAAATTTTCTTGTTTTACCTTCAACAACTGCAGTTGTCATTTTACCATATTCATCAATTAATTTATAACGATTATAAAATCTATAAATACGTCTTGGAATATTTGTAAAACCAATTAAATTTGGAACTGGAAATACAATTACAGGTTGTTGAAAATATGGTGGAATATCATCATCAGTTGGAATTTTTTTGAATTCTTTTTCTTCATTTGTAAAATTTAAATATTTCTCTAATTCTTTTGGAATTGTACCTTTTGTTTCAAAATCTTCTCTTTTTATAAATGGTTTTGGTACTTTAATTTCAGGTTTTTTCTCTTCCTCATCATCTTCACTCTTTTTTTCTTTATCAATTTCACTATTTTCACTATTTTTATCAGTTAAATAATCTTCTGAAATATTTTTACTTTCAGATTCTACTTTATTATCCTCAATGATTATCTTATCTGAATTTGTATCAGTTTTGTCTGCAGATTGTATATCCTTTTCAAGAATATCATCAAGAGATTCAATTTTAGGAACTTTTATTTGCTCTAAAGGAATATTTGATTCTTTATTTTCTTCAATTTTTTTATTCTCTGATAATTCTTTGGTTTCTGCTGACTTTTTAGATTCTTCAGAATTTTCATTTAATAATTCAGGTGGTGCATCTAAAGGACCAAGTAAACCTTCTTGAATTCCAGTTATATATTCTTTATAAGTACCTCTACCAATACATATTACTCCTCCAACTTTATTTATATCATTATTTAAAGCATCTTCGGATTTAATTTTTTCAATTTTATTTGGCAAATGATTTAAATTATTATAATAAATACCTAAGATATTTTTTGAATTTGATAAATTTTCTTTGAATTTTAAAGTTTTTTCTAATTCAATTTCATCTTCTAATTTTTTTATTGATTTTTTAAAATTAAATAAATTTTTAAAAGAATTAAAAATTTTATAATTTATTGAATTTGTTTTATCATTTTCCTCATTAATTTTTTTTAAATTTAACTCATCTTCAATAATTTTTTTCCTTAAATCTCTAATATCTTGTGATACTTTTGCTCTAATTTCACCTTGTCTATTTTCAGTAATTAATAAAAAATCAATTGCAGATGAATTTAAAATTGGTTTAATATATTTTTTAAAAATTTTTAAACTTTCATCTAAATAATCATCAGGTGGTGGAGATATAAAAATTGTTAAAGATCTATTTAAATGATTTGTTTCTAAAGGTAAATTTGAATATGGTTTAACATAATTTTTCCATTTTAATCTATTTTTTTTTTGTTTATAATTATCATTAATTGCACCTCCAATAAATATACCACATACAGACCAAAAAATTAACCAATTTCTTGAGGGAATTCGAATTCTATTTATTCCCATCATTTTTAAAGCAGGATTAGAATACCCTTTTGATCTTGCTTTGGTTGTAGATGATTCTGTCACTGTCTTCGCATCATTTTTAATATCATTCTTTATATCAGCTTTAATACCAGCTTTAATATCAGATTTAAGATCCTGCTTCACTTCAGGCTTAGTTGGTTCAGACATGACTGATCCAGTATTCTAATCAAAGCCTTATTCAATAGCCAGTTCTATATATATTTTAAATATTCACTTCTTTGCAGTCCTCAGATTCAGCTTCTTTTGCTTCTTCTGCTTCAAACTTTTCACTTCAATTTATTTCTTAAAAATGGGGTCCGGCTGCCCAGCCCCAAATACGACCAATTATCACGTTTTTTTATTAGAAATCCGAGGTCAAATTGCCCTTGAAAATAAATTCTGCATTTTATACGTCAATATACCTACGGTAAAGGCCACCCACATATTTGGACTCTTTTGTCACGCCCATGTTTGTGGTCTCAATAACAACTACCACGTGACCTCTACTTTCTAGAGTTTTCTCCATGTCTGAGTCTGGTCGGATTCTTCTAGAATATTCAATCCTCATTTTCCAAACTATTCTCAAACTGCATACTGGCATCAAAATAAAACAATCATGAAAATTGTCAAATCTTTAAAATAAGATTGGAATAAGGAATCTAACTTTCAGAAAATAATATAAAAATTGATAACAAGAACTATATATTTTTTTATAACCAATTGAAATTCCTAGAATTAAAATCTTATTAATCCTATTTATCAATTTATATAATATTAAATAATAATCATATCAAAATGTCTACAGCCGATGAAGTAAGTAATTTTTTTCTAGTTTTGTCTCTGTTGAAGGCAAATTTTTCAATATAAATAATTTTTTTTCAATAAAATTAATTTTACTAACATATTTTTTCTCTTTTATAGTTAAAAGCTTTAGGTAATAAAGCATTCTCCTCAAAAGATTTCAATAAAGCAATTGATTATTTCACAAAAGCTATTGAAGTTTCTGAAACTCCAAATCATGTATTATATTCAAATCGTTCAGCATGTTTTACATCTTTAGAAAAATATGATAAAGCATTAACTGATGCTGAAGAATGTGTTAAAATTAATCCAAAATGGGCAAAAGGTTATAATAGAATTGCTGCTGCTCAATTTGGTTTAAATAATTTAGATCAATCTCAATCTGCTTATGAAAATGCTTTAAAAATTGACTCAAATAATATTATGGCCAAAAATGGTTTAAAAGATATTGAAAAAAAATTGAATGAAAAAGATAATTTAAATGATTTTGGTATTGGTTCAAAGTTAAATGATCCAAATTTAATTGAAAATTTAAAAAAAAATCCAAAAACAAAAGAATTAATGAATGATCCAAGTTTTATTACTAAACTTCAAAAAGTTTCTAAAAATCCTCAATTAATGGCAACTGAAATGATGTCTGATCCAAGATTTATGACTGTTATGGGTGTTTTATTAGGTATTGATCTTGATATGGTAAATCCTTCAAATAATTCAAATCCTTCAAATACTTCCGAAAATACTTCTTCAAATATTCCTGAAGATGTTGAAATGAAAGATTCTAATTTTGAAAATGAAAAATTTGAACCAATACCAGAACCAATTAAAAAAGAATCAAAACCTGTACCAAAACCTGAACCTGTAAAAGAATCAAAACCAGAATCTGTTGATGATTCAAAATCTAAAGCTGATGCTGAAAAACAATTAGGTAATACTCTTTATAAAAAACGTCAATTTGATGAAGCAATTGAACATTATGAAAATGCTTGGAATATTCATCAAGATATAACTTATTTAAATAATCGTGCTGCTGCTGAATTTGAGAAAAAAGATTATGAATCTTGTATTAAAACTTGTGAAAAAGCTGTTGAAAAAGGAAGAGAATTAAGAGCCGATTATAAAACTGTTTCAAAATCTTTTTCAAGAATTGGTAATGCTTATTTAAAATTAGAAAATTATAAAGAAGCTTGTCTTTATTTCGATAAATCTTTAACTGAACATAGAACTCCAGAAGTTTTAAATAAATTAAGATCAACTCAAAAATTATTAAAAAAATTTGAAGCTGAACAATATATAAATCCAGAAAAAGCTGAAGAAGCTAGAATTTCTGGTAAAGAATATTTTCAAAAAGCTGATTGGCCAAAAGCTGTTGAAGCTTATACTGAAATGATTAAAAGATCTCCAGATGATGCAAGAGGTTATTCAAATAGAGCTGCTGCTTTAGCTAAATTAATGTCATTCCCTGAAGCTGTTAAAGATTGTGATTTAGCTATATCAAAAGATCCTTCTTTCTTAAGAGCTTATATTAGAAAAGCAAATGCTCAAATAGCAATGAGAGAATTTTCTGGTTGTATTGATACTTTAGAAAAAGCTAAATTAAAAGATACTGATGGTAAATTTAATTATGAAATTGATGAATTATATCAAAAAGCAATGAGTCAAAGATTTGCAGCTCTTGATGGTGAAACTGAAGAACAAAAAATGGAAAGAATTCAGAAAGATCCAGAAGTTATAGAAATTTTACAAGATCCTGTTATGCAAAGTATTTTAGGACAAGCAAGAGATAATCCTGCTGCTCTTGGTGAACATATGAAAAATCCGCAAGTAAATAAAAAAATTATGACTTTAATTGCTGCCGGTATAATTCGTACCAGATAAGCTAAATGTCCATACTTAATTTTTATTTCTAATTTCCTTTTATCTATTGATTATGTATTTTTTTAAAATCCCCATATTTTTTATATAGTTTATTTATTAATTCAAAATTTCAAGTGCAAAATTTATTAACTCTGAAGTTGTAATCCACCTTTAAATTCTATATTTCTAAACCATGATATCCTTAATGCATTATAAATAACTTTCAATATAATATATGTGTAATATTTCCAAGAAGAGAAAACAAATTTCAAAAAATCCAACACTATAAAGCTAAAATAGAATATATACATAAATCTGAATAAAATACAATTATTGCTAATATTATTATTTTCAATATCATCAAAAAAAAAAGTATTATTTCTTACTTTACTGGGCTCCAAGCTCTATTGATACAATGAAGAATGTCAATTACATTTAATTTGATTTATTTTTCCATATCTATATCTTTATCCTCTTTCTCAACTCTTTCCGGTTTAGCCAGATTCTCATCTTTTTGAGTCTCGTCCTCTATAACTTTCAATTTCAGCAATTCGTGTTCCTTTTC
Organism: Ascoidea asiatica; assembly: GCA_001600695.1. Classification (NCBI taxonomy): domain Eukaryota; kingdom Fungi; phylum Ascomycota; class Saccharomycetes; order Ascoideales; family Ascoideaceae; genus Ascoidea; species Ascoidea asiatica. The sequence continues at coordinate 52,164 of BCKQ01000013.1, forward strand.
CAGTTCAGATTCCTTTTCTAATTCTTTCTCTCTAGCCTTTTCTCTTTTTTGAAGTTCATTTTTTTCAGCTTTTTTCTCTTCCCTTTCTTTTCTACGTTTCTTTTTTGCATCAAGCTCATGCCATTCCTCTTTGTCCGCCAAAAAAGTTAATGGAAGTGGCTCTGGCTCTTCTTTGAAAAAATTATGCTGTAATGCCTCACTAGCAGTAAACCTATTTTTAGGTGTTAGTGAAAGTAAGTTTTCTGCTAATTCAAAGCATGATTCAGACGGTAGATATTTTCTGTACATTTCCCTAAATATACAAGGAAATTGAGATTTAGGTCTAAGTATTTCAAACCAAGGTAAGCACTCAATTCCTGCCCAAGAATAAGGATTTGGAGTTCCCATAATCTTATAAATGGATATTAGCTGATGAACTTCATCCATACCTTTGAATATTGCAGTTCTTGTAAATAGTTCTACTAATATACAACCAATTCCCCATATATCAACCTCTCTTCCATAATTTGTTGACCCAAGTAATAGTTCGGGAGGTCTATACCATAAAGTTATAACTCTATTTGTATAATCTGGGGATTCAGTTGGTTTCACTGATTTCATTTTTCTTGCCAACCCAAAATCTGCTATTTGAATATTACCATTATTATCTATTAATATATTAGAGCCCTTAATATCTCTATGAATAACTCTTCTTGAGTGTAAATAATCTATTCCTTCTAATAACTGTTTGAATAAAAATTTACAATTTGCAACAGATAAAGAAATATCAGGATGACTTAACAAACCAGTTAAGTCATGGCTCATATAATTGAATACCATATATATTGAATTTCCTTCGACCATCATTTCTAATAAAGAAACTATATTTGGATGATTAAAAGATTGCAATATTTTTATTTCTCTTATGGATGTTATTGGAAAACCTTCTCTTTCCCCTTCTAATCTTAATCGTTTCAAAGCCACATATTCACCCGTTATTGTATTTTTAGCTTTGTAAACTTTTCCATAAGTTCCTTCACCAACTTGCTGAATTCTTTCATATATTTGTTGTTTTCTTTTTACTGTTAGGGATGTCAAATTTTCTTTACGTAAAATTTTTTCTTCTTCTACTTTTTTTTCCACTTTTTTCGGTGTTGATAGATGAATAGATTTTGTGGACGATGTGGAAGTAGATCTTACTCTTGATATGCTACTACTACTACTACTACTACTTTTGGAAGTCATGCTACCTTTGGGCCCTTTAGGTAAATTGCTTAAGTTGAAAAACTTTTTTATTTCTGGAGTTCTTGTTTTTGTTTTAAATACATTCGAAGTTTTGGATAATGTTGATAATGGCTTTGGATTAACTTTAGATTTGGTGATTGAATTCAGATCAGAACTTGGATTGGATTTCAGATTGGATTTAAGATTGGATTTCAGATTGGAACTAATATTGGAGGTCTGACTAGAAGCTAGATTTGATTTAGAATTATAGGAATGTCTATTATTATAATCTTTATTATTCGAATATGAAGAAGTGGAATGAGGAGGAGAAGCATTGGAACTAGAAGGTGGATAGTAGGTATTTTGTCTTTTTGGAGCATAGGAAGAAGAATTTGGAACATAATGGCCGTGAGAAGTTTTAGTTTTACCATCATATACTTCTTTATATGAGTAGCCTGAAGTGGAACCTTTTTCATATTTATTATCATATTTTTTATCATAATTACTCTCATACTTATTACTATATTTTTTATCGTACTTTGTGTCATATTTTGTGTCATATTTTGAATCATATTTTGGGTCTGGCTTTGTATCATATTTTGCGTCAGGCTTTGTATCATATTTAGATTCATATTTGGAAGGATATTTGGAATCGTATTTTGAGTTATAGCGGGTATCATGTTTGGTATCATACTCAGATTCATATTTGCTATCGTACTTAGTGTCGTACTTACTATCATACTTGGAATTATACTTGGAATCATATTTGGGATCATGTTTGGAATCAGCTTTACTTTCATATTTCGAGTCATATTTACTTTCATATTTGCTATCGTATTTACTTTCATGATCATATTTGCTATCTTTGTCATATTTACTATTGTATTTGGATTCATATCTGATATCATGATCATACTTAGAATCATATTTGGAATCATATTTGGAATCATATTTGGAATCATATTTGGAATCATATTTAGAGTCATGTTTGGAATCATATTTGGAATCATATTCACTATTACGATCATATTTGGAATCATATTTAAAATCATAAATAATATCTTTATTTGTGTCAAATATTAAATCTTTTTTAGCAAAAATTTTTGAAACACTCTTTGAAATAGTTTTTGAATTATTTTTTAAAATACTTTTTGGATTATTTTTTGGATTATTTTTTATAGTAAAAGTAGTATTATCATAAGTTTTAAAGAATTTACTCATTTTACTATAAGAATTATTAGAAGAATCTAATTTTTTTTCATCTAATTTTTCATCAATTTGAGATTTATCATTTGTAATTTCACTTTTGTTTTCACTTTTATTTTCAACTTTATTATATTCTTCAAAAGCACTATTTGAATGCTTCATATCCTCATACTTTTTATCATCGTAGTTTTTATCATCATATTTTTGATCATTATATTTCCTATCATTGTATTTCTTGTTATTATATTTTTGATCATCATATTTTTTAGAGTCGTAAGGTTTGTCATAAGATTTGTCATAGGCTTTATAATTTTTAAAATCTTTATCCTTATAATCTTTATAATCCTTATCTTTATAGTCTTTATAACTTTTATAATCTTTTTCCTTATAGTCTTTGTCTTTATCTTTATAGTCTTTATCTCTGTAATCTTTTGAATATAGACTTTTATTTTTATTATAAGAATTATATTTAGAATTAGATGAATAATTATGAGTATCTTTATGTAATATATTTTTATCTGAATTATAAGAAGTATTATTGTTATTATTTACATTATTATTTGAATGACCATTTGAATAATTAGATGAATAAGAAGGTTTTAAATCATTTTTATTATTTGGTAAAGCTAAAGAAGATTTTTGTTTTTTTAAAGGTATTGAAATTTTATTTGTATTTGAATTATTTGAATTATTTGAGATATTTGGAATATTGTCATCAGATAATTGATTTGAATGTCTTTTTTGAGGAATAATTGAATCTAAAATTTATCAAAAATTAAAGGATTAAAGAAAAACAGAAAAAAATAAAAAAAATTTGTTAGTAAGATTATTTCTTTTGAAGATTTTGAAATATTTGTCTCTTCATTATATTATTGGTTTATTACTTTAGTTCTTCAGTTCTTTAGTTCACTTGACATTTCACTAACCCCTTATTACTCATTTTTTATATTTTTCTTACCAAACTTGGAAACAAAAAACAGAAACCAGAAAGTAATTTGATTGAATTCATCATTATATTTTCGAGGAAATAAAAGAAATAATTAGTAATATTTGTCAATAATTAGAGAACTAATGATCTAAAGAAAAATATGAGATAAAGAAGAAGTAATAATAGATAATAAATAAAAATGAGATGGATATAATTAAGTTACATACTTTTTTTATCACTAATAGCAGTACGCATCACTGATATCAATTAAATCAATGAATGAATGAATGAATTAATCAATGATTTAATTAATTAGTTGATGATAATTGATAATAATTGATAAATGATAATTGATATAAAGCAATATGACAGCAATATTATAATTTTGAATAATGAAACAATCAATTTGAGTAAATTCAGAAATTGCTTTTAAAATTGATTCAAAAATGGGATAAAGGATGAATTTGATTTCATTAATATATTTTATTGACTGTATATATTTTATAGAGTTACTTTTATTATTTTATATAATTATCTTTAATTAATTATTATTTGAGTAATTTTTGATAGAATAAATTTGATAAATTTGAATAAATTTGAATAATTTTGGATAATTTTGGATAATTTTGATGGATTAGTTAAATCTATTGGAATAAATTCAAATATATTCTCTCTGGTTCAGCGCTAGTTTATTGAGCAAAATAAAGGTTTCAGTGCTAAAGAAGCGGTAAAGCGTTGGGAGAGGAGAGGGCCGGGTGACTGTGAAAACAGGCACAAAACACAAGGAAAATAAACAAGAAGAAGAAGAAGAAGAAGAAGAAGAAGAAGAAGAAGAAGAAGATGATGATGATGATGATGAATATATTGATTGAAGAAAAAGAAGAAGAAGAAGAGAAGAAAAAGATGTTTATTAGTTAGGTTACCAACAATGGTTTAATGGCTTATTACAAAGACAGAGAGAGATATATAATATATATGGATATGTGAGGGAAGAGTACTATAATATTCAAATTAAAGTATTAGCAATGAATATAAGATTTAATAAAATACTTAAAATGAAAACAGCAAAAGCACTTTGAATATAAATATTACTTTTTAATTCTTTAATTAAAAGTTCTTGAATTTGATCACCAGCAACTGATTTAACTGCATCTTCACTAATATCTTTAATTTTAGATTTTGCAATATCATCAATATTATCAATTTTTATATCATCAATTTTTGATTCTTTTTGAATTTCATTCATTTTTTCAGATGCTAAATCTTTTAAAAAACTCATTTTTAAATATTATTATTTATAATTGAAGATAATTGATTGTAATTTATGATTGATAATTAATAATTAAAACAGAAATAGATCAATGATATATATATTCGAATTATATTCAATTTAAAAGATTTAAAGAAATTCAATTCAATTTATACAATAATTTAGATCTAATATTTATCTTAAACATATTTTAAAATCATTTTGTTATCATGAAATTATCATTTCCAGTCAATTCCCTAATAGTTTAATTGACTTTTTTTAATTATTTTTTAATTAGTTCACTTATTTCATCTAAAAATGACTAAGAATGAAACAAGTTTAAGGCTTTAATATTATTATTGTAATTCAATTTAGTTTTACTATTTTTGTAATTCAATTTAGTTTTACTATTTTTGTAATTCATATTAATAGTTATATTCTTTTATAATTTCAATTAATTTCAATTTACTTCAATCAATTTCAATCAATTTCAATCAATTTCAATCAATTCCAATAATTCTTAATCAAACTCTCCAATATTTCGACTCAGGAATCACAATGAAATTCCATTTAAACCAATACTTCTCAGTGTAACAACAAATTACGGTTTCGTTAACCAACAACATATTTTTCACAAGGAGAATCTTGAAATTTATTGAAATTGAGGATTTAAAGCAGGACAAAAAACTCAACTATATAGGGCATTGAGCCACTCCTAAATAAATGTGGAGCAGCATTAGTGCAATAAAGTGGCGTATATTCACATGACTATATTGTCGCCATTTATATGGGTTTATCCTTGATAAAATATTATAAATATAATATTACCTATTACAATATAAATTATAAATAATACGATAAATGAGTACTTTTTTGAATATTTAGGTATAAATATAATATTATAAATATGTTAAGTTACTGTATAAATGTATATATAAAAGAATTATAAAATTGGCATAAAATAAAGATGTATCAAGAATAACAAAGACAATTAATAAAGAAATAAATAATAAAGACAGTTAACCAGTTAAGAAATATAAACAAGAAATATAAGTAAGAAAATTTAAAAAACCAAATATTTAAAAAATGAAAAAAAATTGAATCATCTATTATCCTATCCAAGTAAAGAATTTAATAAAAAATCCGAGTAATAAAAAAAAATAAATAACACGCCACCAAGTTTGATAAAAAAAAAGGAATGTAAAAAAAAAAATAAATATTTTCATATAAAGATATAAAAATTTGAAATGAAATTGAAAGTGAAATTGATAATTTAAGAATTGAAAGAAAAGAAAAGAAAATAAAAGAAAAAGAAAGAGGATTAGATTAAATTTGTGCTTTATTATTCAAATAATCAACACTTCTTCTTTTAATCGGAATTTCAATAGATTTATTTGAATTTAATTCACTTGAATCAAAAGATCTTTTATGAATTGATTGTTTATTATCTTTTGTACCATTGACATTATTATTACCATTATTTCCATTATTATCATTATTTTTATTAGATAATAAATTATCAGGTAAAAAATTATCACCAAGATATTCTTCAATATTTTGAAGCTCTGAATCATTAATTAAATTATTATTCCAATTATTATTTGTCGAAGTACCATTATTTAAAGAATTATTAATTTGATTACTTAATCTATGTTCACTTAAAGGTGATGAAATTGTAGATGAATAACTTTCTGCATAATTTCCATTTAATATATTACCATTTATTGAATTATTATTATTTAATGAATTATTACTATTATCATTAACTTTTTCATTACTTGTATTATTAGTAGTATTGGAATTACTATTAATAGAACTAATTGAATTTAAATTTGAATTTAAGCTAAGTGGACTAGTTAATGAATTTGATAATTTACGTGAAATTTCTTCATTTTCATTACTTGTAATTAATAATGGTTGTTTTTTAATAAATTGTGGTTGAAAACTATCATTACTATTATTATTATTATTATTATTGTTGTTGCTATTATTATTAATAAAATCATTGGTATTGTTATTGACATTATTATTACTGTTATTATTATTAATATTATTATTAATATTATTATTAATATTATTATTATTCAAATTATTTTCAGTTAAATTTCTAGCTAAATAAGTCATTAATAATTTTAAACTATCACTTAATTTTTTTGATCTTTCTTTATTTAAATAAATTTCTTTCCATAATAAATCATTTTCATTTCTTAATCTTTTTAAATTTTCATTAAAAAAAGATTGAGAAAATTTAATATTTTCAATTTCATTTAAAATTAAATTTAAATCTAAATCATCAATATAATCATCATTTTTAATTGGTTTATTTCTAACAATATTAATTAATAAATCTTCTCTACCTTTTTGAAAATTTGGAGATTCAAATTGCCAAGGTTCATTTTCAATAATTTTTTCATCTTTATTATTAGAAGATGAAGTTGTTTTCTTTTTATTATTATTATTATTATTATTTGAAGGTTTGATAATTGGAGAAGAAGAAATATCTTGAACTTTATGCCAACCATACATATTTAATTGTCTTACAAAACTAGCAAAATTATTATGTTTGAAATATTTTGGTAAAATATTTTTCATAAAATTTTCTCTATCAAAAACTTTAAAAGCTTTACCATCAGAAGTCCATTGAATAAAATTAGAATTTTCAGGATCATTAACCATTGTCCAAAGTTTTAAAACAAAAGCAGGACGAGTTTTTGGTGTGTTTTTATTATTATTACTATCATTGTTATCATTTTTGTTATTATTATTCTCTTTATTATTGATATTAGATTGATTATTTTTATTGTTATTGTTATTTAAGATATTTGAATGAATTTTTCTATTTAATTTTTTTTGAAATAATTTTTTATTTTGTAAAAATTTTAAATTTTGAATTAAATTATTTGAATAATTATAATTATAATTATAATTACCTAAATTATTTAAATTACCTAAATTATTTGAATCATTTAAAGGAGAAGAATAAAAATTTGGATTATAAGATTGTAATTGTAATTGATTTAAAGATTGTTGATTTGGTATAAAAGGGGTTAATTGATTATTATTGTTATTATTATTATTGTTATTATTGTTATTATTGTTATTATTGTTATTTGTATTATCGGCGGTATTATTATTTGAGGAAGGTACAAAATTTCCATTATTTAATATATCATTTGTAGTTAAAGAATCTAATAAATTATTATTACTGTTATTACCAATATTATTTAAATTATCAATATTATTATCTTGGTTAAAAGTAGTTATTCCAGATTGAAAAATATTTGAATTAAGGATTTGATTATCAATTTGATTATCAATTTGATTATCAATTGGATTATCAATTGGATTATCAATTGAATTAATGATTTGATTATCAATTGAGTTATTAATATTTAAATTATCTGAATTTAAATCTTGAAATAGAGAAGAATTATAAAAATTTGAAGAATCACTGTTATTGTTATTATTATTGTTACTGTTATTGGAGTTGTTATTTAAATAGAGTCCAGGAATATTGATAATATCATTATAATTTAGATTGGAAATATCATTATTACTATTAATATCATTATTACTGATATTATTTGGATTATAATTATTAAATTTACTTTGAGCGATTGTTGATAATGGATTCATAATTCAATATTTAAGGTATTTGTAAAGCAATTCAATTCAAATCAATTGTTATAAGGTAAGGAAAAGACAGTTAATATATTATTATTATTACTATTATTATTGCTATAATTGATAATTTACTGATATATTATATTAATATATAATATTGAATATATTATATTCTGTAGGATGTAGAGTATATAATATATATTTTGTATATTATGCTATGGATCGGAGTAAGATGAGGTATTATAGGGAAGATAACTTTAAATTTGAAGTAAAAAAGAGACAAATTAAGATTTAGTAACAAAATAAAGACAAAGGCAAAGATTTGGAGAAAAAGAAGCAAGAAGCAAGAAGCAAACAAGAAAATAATAAAAAGATGAAGCAGAAACTTCAACGAATAAATACAATTCAAATTTCGAAATTGAATAAAGTCAAGAGAACTGAAAAGTGGTTTGAAAAGATGATTATCCTTTGAATTATATCCTTATTCTTTACTTTTTATTCAATTGCCAATTTTCATATTCATACTCGTTTGTTATTCGTTATTCAATATTCAATTCAATATTCAATATTCAATATTCAATTTAATAACTTTTAACAGAGCTTTAGTAAATAAAGCTTTAAATTAGTGCAAAGTTCAAAGATGTTTGTGATGCAGAAGTGACTGGGACAAGCTCCAGCTTACGTAACCACCAGCCAAAACTAAACACCGCAAAAGAAATCTGAGCCAAAATCTGAGCTGAATCTGAGCTGATTTTCACAACATTCAGATATTTATTCCCGTTATTGAAGGTCTAAATGTCAAATTGCTGTGGCTTTGCTTGCTGAAAACGATAGTGATTATTCTCTAATTAATTATATTTTATGTTTTATGTTATATTTTCATTTCTCTTTTTAATGGTGGGCTTTGAGTTTCAATTCATTGGGCTTTGTCAAATCAAATTATTTATTGAAATTTTGAGCAATTTGAACTTATTTTAACCAGCTCAGTGAATTTTGTTGAATTTATTCACTGGTTTTAAACTATAAAAATGTTTTATTTTCATCAGGGACTAATTATTTTCATTTATTCAGAATCTTTTTACTTTTAGCTCGAATCAGGTGATCGCTGGAGGACATGTGTTTTGTAGTTTTGTAGTTTTGCATCTCGGAGCTTGTGGAACCAAATGGAACTTATGGAAGCAGATGGAACCAAATGGAACCAAATGGAACTTATGGAACCAAATGGAACAAATGGAACATATTTTCATTCAAGGGGTAGACGTATACACTAATGCATCTTCAAGTATTGGGTCATTGACTATTTTCTAGAATATTCTATTGGAAAGCAACATGAACGTACATCTAAAGGCATTTCGGCTTTCGGGTATATTTCAAACGGCTATATGTATGTTTCGGTGTTTAAACGTGTATCCGTTATACTGGTACGAGACCAATATAATGGTACTTTTTATTTTAAATATTATTTCATTATTCATTTAAATTAGTATGAGGAATATGAAATTATTTATAAATTAACTACTGAATTATTTAATCTAGTTTAATTTCAATATTTTTTTCTTTAATATCTTTAATAACTTCATCTTTAACTTCTTTAATATCTTGAATAACTTGATCTTTAAAATTATTAATATCTTTAATATCTTTAACTTCTTTTAAATCTTTAACATCTTTATTAATTTTTTTATCAATATTATATTTTTTTATCATTTTTTTAATAATCATTATCATTCTATAAAACCAAAATAAATTTAAAAAATCTAATCCAAGATTTAAAATCATTACTAAAATTCCAAATTTTTTTTCAATATTATCTAATTTAATCCAATAAAATTTTAATTGTAATAAAACTTTATAAGCTGCAAAAAATCCCCAAATAATTCTAACTGTAAAAAATGTTAAAATTAATAAAATTCCATTAATTAAATTAAATTTAAATGATATTATTTCTTTTGGTAATTTACTTATAAACCAATTTATATTAACAAATGGTGAACTTAATTCAAATATTAAAAATCTTGGAATCCAATAATTTGCAAATGGTTTTAAAGTTGTTAAAAATACAATTAATGAACTTAAACCATGTAAAAAAAATCCAAATCCAAATAATTTAAAATATTTTAAACAAATTATTAAATCCCAAACAAAATATCCAATTGTTATTGATGATACAAATCCACAATATTTAGAATATTCTAATAATGGATTTTTATTTAATTTTGGATCATTAAATATTGGTAAAATTATTAAATTTGAAATAATACATTGAATCATGGAAACTATATGAATATTAAAATTTATTTTATTTTTTTTATTTAAATTTAAATAATTTTTACCAAATATTTTTTTTGATAAAATTGGTGAAATTAAATGAATTATAAAATAAAATATTAATGATCCTAAAATTTCATGATAATGTAATTGATAATAATTTTTTGGTGGTGTAAAAAAAAAATTTGGTCTAAATTTTAAAAAATAATCTTCTTGAAAATAAAAATCTTTAAACATTTTTATATATTTAATTATAAATTGAGTAGAGTTTTTTGAAAAAAGAAATTCAAAAATAAATATATATAGTTATCTTCTTCCTTTAAATATGTGATAATTTGATAATTATTATTGATAATTACTATTGATAATTACTATTGATAATTACTATTAATAATTTGTTAACTACACTATTGGATAATATAATTAGGTTACCTTTTCTGTTCCGATAAATAAACAAAAAGTTCTTTAATGGAATAATTTTCAATAAATGTGAATTAGTTCTATTATATATTCTTTTATAATCCCTTTATCTTTCTTGATCTGTCTTATTTCTTAATCTCTATCTTTATCTTTATCTTTATCTTTATTTTAAACTTATTCACTCTGTTTAAATATAATCAATTCAAGTATCCTTAATTTTTATTTCTTACTCCTTCCCAAGTTCCTTTTCAACCTTTAATTCAAATCGAAATCCAAACTCGTTTATTCGTAGAATCAATCAGAAAAGCAAAATTCCTAAAATTGCAAAGAGCCGAAACCCACCACAATGGAACCGCTGCTTGGGGATCCGCTGCTTTGGGATCCACCGTTTTGGTTCGGACCGAAATTGAAAGGAGCCTGAGCAGGATAACAATTTCATACCCGTATTTGTGGTCTCGGAATAATCTTATTTCTAGTATATCAGTGAGATATTAATGAAATATTTGTGAAAAATGTATATAAATTCTATAAAGTAGTCTCTATATATCCTGGAAGAATAACCAAATCAAAAACAAACTAACAAAGAGAAAAAAAGCAGATGAAACCAAAATAAAAGAGAAAACAGAAAACAGAAAACAAAACAAAACAAAACAAAACAAAACAAAACAACAGAGATCATAATGAAATAACAATGATAAAAAAGAAGAAATGATAAAGAAGAAATCATTTCAAATTCATTTGGAACTTCTTTTTTTAATTCTATTTTTATAAATATCATTACCATGAGCTATATCATAATAAAGTATTCCATAACTTATAAAACAAAATCCACTCATTAATGTATAACAACCTCCAGCACCTAAAGTTTTAATCATTTTATTTAAACATGCAATAAAAATTGCAGCCATTAAACATCTTGTAAAATTTACACATGATGTTGAAGTTGATGCCTTTTCAGGATATAAATCAACTAAAATTGTTGTAGCTGCAGAAATTATTGGTAATGAACAACAACTTACAAAAAATGAAGAAATTAAAATTGCAGAAATATGAACTTTATTACCAATTGTCCAACCAAAAATAATTAATGATAATGTACCAATTAAACCTGGAATACCTAATAAATTTAATCTTGCTTTAAATAAATTAAATTCTTCAAAATTATTATTTTTTAATAAAAATTTTTTTCTACTTCTTTTATAATACCAATCTAAAGCTTTACCATTAATTATTGAACCTAAAAATCCTCCAATTCCAGAAGGTATATAACAAATACCAATTTTTAATGTAGAATAACCATAATCTGATGATAAAATATTTGAAATTGATGTTAATAACATTGACCAAGATGCAAAAATTATTGAAGCAGGTATTAAAACCATAAAAATTTCAGGTAATGCAATAATTGTAAAAGGATCAGATAATCTAATTTTTAATGGAATTTCTTTTTTTTCTTCTAAAGTTTTAATATCATTAGTTTGTAAAATTTTTAATAAATACATTAAAAAAGATTTATTAAAAAAATTTTTTGGTGGTATTGAACCATTACCAACAATATCTCTTTTTGTTTCAGGTAAAAATAAAATTGCTAATGTTAAAGTTATACTACAACCAATTGCTAAGAACCAAAATATACCTCTCCAACCAAAATTAGAATCAATTAAACCACCAATTAAAGCACCAAAAGCTTGACCAATTAAAGTTATACAAGTTATTAAACCAATATAACCACCTCTATCAGATTTTATTGTTAAATCTCCAACAACACCAGAATTTATTGAAACTACAGGTGCTATACCAAAAGCTTGTATACATCTTAAAAATAAAATTAATGAATAATTATTTGAAACTGCTAAACCAATATCAGCAATAATATAAATTAAACAACAAAATATTATTGCTGGTTTTCTACCATATTTATCAGAAAATGGAGCAGTTATTGAAGGACCAATACCTTGAAAGATGAAATAAACAACAACAGAAATATTTAAAATTTCATCATTTAAATTAAATTTTTTTTTAATTGTTGGTAAAGCAGGATAATAAATCGGAGCTGCAACTGCAGACCAAAATGAATTCATTGCACATAATACAATTATATAAAATCTAAATTTTTTAAAAATTGAATGTGGTTTTTGATCTGAATTTAAATTATTTATGGAGTTTTCATTTTCAATTTGATTTTCAATATCATTCTGACTATTTATTTCATTTTCATTTTCATTTTCATTTTCATTTTCATTTATCGATTCATTCTTTGATGACTCTTTGTTATTTGATTGAAATTTATGATTATTATTATCAATATTATCATTTTTTTCATTAGATTGATTAATTAAATCAATTGAAGAATTTTTTATTGAATTTTCATTAAATTTCATATTTTTATAAATTTAGTATAAATTAATCATTTGATTCAAGACTTTTTTAATAAACTATACTAATAACTATACTAATAATAATCTTGAATAAATAGTTTATATTGAAAGAAATAAATGATTTATAAATAAAAGAATATTCTATGATTAATATTATTTGAACTTTTGATAATAATTTGAAGCTAAATTAATAACTTTACTAAAAATGGTTTGGTATATTACTGAGAGTAAGTGATAATAAAAGTGGATTTTATCCGAATATAGATAGATTCATCCGAATTTCAATAAGCTGCCATAGTTAATTTCTGTCCGCGGCTGGATTCTATCCGGACATATAGCACTTTGGGGGTGGTCCAGGAGTGCTCCAAGCAGAAGCGGAGTTAGCACGACTGGCCCCTAACCGTAAGCTAAGTCCGGCGGGCGTCAGCTGACAGGTGTCCGTTTTAGGAAATAAGGCGCAAATTGGCACTGGGAACCAAACTCCCTATCTGCTATCAGCAAAAAACAATGCTGAGAAGGGTAATAAAGAAATAGTATCCCTGACAGTGTCTGTATCCAATTGATTGTATTTAGTCATATGACACGGTCACATGGATCAAAATATATCATGTGACATAACTTATGTTCACGTGACTACTTATTTGCATTGAGATGCCCTTTTCCGGCACTTCTTTCTCCAGCAGCCACAAAGCCCAATATTACTAACACTTTACATAGCAATAGCAATAGCAATAGCAATAGCAATAGCGATATTGTTTGCTTTCATTCCCTACGCCAGATTTCAACAAGAAAAGATTGATCAATCAACTATCAAAGAAATATTAAACAAAAGTGAAAGTTAACAGTCAAAAGTCAATTGATCTAGAACATAGAAAACGAAATATATTTATATTTGCTTTATATGCTTTTTTGTTCAATTAACTCTTTCATTTCAACGTAAAAATTTAATCAAACAGAAATACTGTATATAATAAGGAACATCTTGAAAATTGAGGAATAATTATTCAACAATTATGAATCAAATTCAAGCATTGTATTAAAATTCAAGCCTTCTTAAAATAAATTCAAGCAATTAATTAATTTCATTTTAAGCCACATTTAATAAATTTTTTAATTTCATTCAGGGTAAACCAATAACTACAATCTTTTAAATCATTTAGATCTTTTGATTCTTTTAAAATTTATAGATTTTTAAATTTTTAAAAAATTTCGGAAGTTGGTTTAAACTGTAATTTCAATTCACAGGGTGCTATTTAAATCTAAATTCAAAAACAAAAAATAGCATAAATAGCAAAGAAAAAAGAGGAAAGTCGGAAATGATGGAATTCAATTAAGATCTAATGGCTCTAATAATAATAAATCTCTATTTCACTCTCATTTTATTCGGTTTTGCTCACTTTTTTTTCCTTTTATTTCTTGTCTTTTGCTACTTTTGACAATTTTTGTTTTTCCGTTGGTTATTTCAGCCAAGCTTTCTCCTGGTCTCTTGGCCAATCAAACTGCATCTGTCACTGATCAATTAGATAACACGGCCCGTTATTACCAACTTTTTGCAACAAGAAAATATTAAATATTAAATATTAAATAATATATTTTTAAAAGGAATATCAAAAGAAAAAAACAGAAATGAATATTATTTTATCAAAGAAGACTCCGAATATGTTTTGAAACAAGAAAGATACTCAATTAATTTTTCCTCTTTTAATTCTCAAAAAACTGAATTTAATTGGAAACTCATCTTCTCTTTTAATTCAATTGTTAAAATTATAACTATAATAATTACTAAATTAAAAATATTCAAAAGTATATTTCAATACATTTAAATTTTAATTTTCACTTTCCAATTTCTTTTAAAGCGCGATTTTATTAATAAAAAAACTATTTCTATGAAAAAAAAAAAAAACCGGAATTCATTAAACGATAATTTTTATTATTATGAATAATAGATGAAATAGATAACTTTTCAATAAAGATTTTCAATATTACTTTTTTTTTTTTTCCTTTTTTTCTCAATTTTACAAAAATTTTAACAGGTTGCTTCAATTTTAATCGAATATTTTTTTAAAAAAATCTCAAATTTTATAAAACTTTAAATTATTCATCCAATTAAATTATCTTAAATCAAACTTATGTTTTTTTTTTTCTTCACCATTTCACTTAAACATAATTTTATTATCTTTTCAATCTATTATTCCCTTTAAAAATTTTAATCAATACTTCCTCACTACTCACATTACAAATTTATTACTTACCGCCATTACAATTTATAATATTGGTAATCAATATTAGTAATTGATCAAAAAAATTAACCTGCGTTATTTAGTTTCTTCAAACAAAGTAATACAAATATTAAATGAATTTTAAAGAAAAAATTTTCAATTCATTATGTTTTTTTTTTCAATTTAACATAAATTGACGTTATTTCCACTTATTATATCAATACCATTCATTATACTTTTCATTATTCTTTTATTTATCATTCTTTTTTTTTCTTCTATTTTTTCTGTTTTTTCTTTTTATTTTATTTTATTTCATCAATTTTCAATAAAGAAAAACTTAAATAATAATAAAAGATGAAACTTTTAACTCCAATATTATCTTTAACTTTTTTAGTTAATTTAGTCAGTGCTGGTATTTATCATAAATATACTGATGAAGAATATAGATATAAAGGTTGTTATACAACTCTTGCAAAACAAGCTTTATTTTCTTCTGCTGTTGATGATGAAGGTGATGCTGTTGATTGTACATGTTCTGTTGATACTGCTCTAGGTTCAATGTTATATTGTCTTTATAATTCAACTGGAAAAATTTATAATAATAAAATTGATAATTATCTTATTAAAAAATGTTCTACAAAACAAAATTATACTCTTGATCAATTACATACTATTTATGATAATGCAACAAATTATATTATAAATGTAACTACTGTCACTGGTTATAATGCTACAACTGATGTAATATATTCTCCAATTTTATATTCAAAATCTTATAATAAAAAAGCTTATTTATCTTATAAAGAAAGATTTGATAATCTTACAAGAGGTTTTACTTATGGTTGGGCTCAACTTGTTTATTGGGCTTGTGTTGTATTTATTTGTGGAATTTTTAATTGGTCTAAAATTTTAATTCCTGGAATTTTAAAAAAATTTAATGGAAAATTTTCAAATTTAATTAGAAAATGGTTCTTAATGCCTGCAACTTTTAAAAAAGCTCATATATCTTCAAAATTTTTTGGACTTATACCAACAAGATTAGAATCTTTTTTTATTATTGGTTTTATTGCTATGGAAATTGGTTTTTTAACTTCAAATTATCATCATATTGAAGGTAATATTACTTTTAAAACTGAAAGAAATGAAATTAGTAGATATATTGCTGATAGAAGTGGTGTAACTGCAATTTATTTAACTCCATTAATGTTAATGTTTGTTGGTAGAAATAATTTATTAATTTGGTTTTCTGGTATTACTCAAGCAACTTTTATTTCTTATCATCGTTGGATTGCAAGAATTTTTACAATTTTAGCTGTTGTTCATTCAATTGCTTTTACAATTCAAAGTGTCGAATTAAATAAATATAAAACAAGAATAGCTCATGATTATTTTAAATGGGGTATTGTTTGTACTGTTGCATCTTGTGTAATGTGTTTTTTAGCAAGTAATTTTTTCAGAAGACGTATTTATAATTTATTCTCTTTTATTCATATGGTTTTAGGTGCCTTTGCAATTGCTGGACTTTGGATTCATTGTCGTGATCAAGATTATCAACAATGGCAATATGCTGCTGTTGCTGTTTGGGTTTTTGATAGATTCATTAGAATTTGTAGAACTATTGTTTTTGGTTGTCCAAAAGCTCAATTAGATTTAATTTCAGATGATATGATAAAAATGACAGTTCCAAGACCAAGATATTGGAAACCATTTGCAGGATGTTTTTGTTATATTCAATTTTTAATGCCTTCAAGACCAACAATTTTTTTTGAATCTCATCCATTTACTGTAATTGATTGGGAAGAAGATGATAATTCAAAAAATATTAGATTTTATATTAAAGTTAAATCTGGTTTAACTAAAAAATTATTTTCAAAAGTTCAAAAAGGTAATAATTCAATTAATATGAGAGTTTTAGTTGAAGGTCCATATGGTGTTAAAGCTCCAATGTCAAGATATGATAAATCTTTATTTATTAGTACTGGAAATGGTGTTCCAGCTCTTTATGCTCATACACTTGATTTATTAAAGAAGAAAAGCTCAGAATGTGCTATTAAATTTATTTGGATTATTAGAGATTATCAAACTTTACAATGGTTTAAAGATGAATTATTAAGATTACAAGAATTTTCTGGAAAATTTGATGCTGAAATTTATGTTACAAAAAGTGGTGATATATCTGATATAGAATCTACTTCTTCTACAAATGATGAAGAAAAGAAAGAACAAAGAGTAACAACAGTTGATCCATTATCTTTATTTAAAAAAGAACTTCCTTTTATACAATTCAAATGTGGTAGACCAGATATGAAACAAATTCTTGAAGAAGAAATTTCAACTTCAAATGGTTCAATTGGTATTATGTCATGTGGTCATCCAGAAATGGTTGATGATATTCGTTATAATTTAGTTCATTTACTTGATACAACTGATAAAAGAATTGACTTATTTGAAGAAAATCAAATTTGGTAATTTTTTTTCTTTAAAGGAATCATTTCTAAAATCAATTTTTTATTTAGTTTATACATTTTTTTATCTATTTTTACTGTTATATATAGAGAGAAAACAAAACTTTTTATCTCCCATAATTCATATTTTTAATTACTTAATTCTATAAAATTTATTATTCATTCATAATTTCTATTTTTAAATCAAAGTTAAAACATTATTTACAAAAAAAGGATTTGCAGGTAAAATATTTCCTCTAAAATAATAACTACATATTGTATATTGACCATAATAATCTCCACAATCAACATATCCACAACCAATTTCAGTACTATTTTTCCAAATAACTTGAGTAAAATGACCAGTTGATTCACTAAAACCAGGATTTGAAAAATTATAATACTCAATTTCATTATACCAAGCTTTAATTGCATTTTCAGTTTCATAACCAATAGCTAAATTTTCACCGTATGAACCACCAGAATGAGTTAAAGTTCCATTACATGAATAATCATTTGCATAATCTTGAGCATAATTTTCTAAAGTTTCATCCCATTGTAGGTCAGAAACATTATGAAGTGATCTATAATAATTATGTTTATTTAAAATTATTGATTTAAAATCATCTGTAGTTGAAGTTGAAGTTGATTCAGAAATTGTTGAAGTCTTTGTAGAGGAAGTGGAAGTAGTATGACTTGAACGTATTATTTTACTTGTTACTGTAATAGTTTTATATGCAGTTGTATCAATATCTGAATTATCATTTGAAGGTGACAGAGTTGAAGTTACTTTATAATTTGAAATTGTAGAAGAATATGAATCATTAGAAGTTATTATTGTATCATCTTCATCATTATTAAATAATTTTATTTTATCAAATGTTATATAAATTGGAGTAAAAATATTATTATTTTCATTGTTATTATTTTGACTTGTTGTTTGTATCAGGGAAGTAGATTCTGTTAAAGTTGACGATAGTGATATTAGACTATTATCCAAAGTTATAGTTATACCATTTATATCATCTAATGACATTACTAGTTTTCATTAAAATTATGTTAATTTTTTTTTGATTTTCATTAATTCTTATTAATTTCAATCAATTTTTTTAAAAAGTAATCAATAAATTAAATAATTTTTCTTTATTCTCATAATTATTTAGATTTTTTTAAAGAATATTTTTCAATAATATTTATATATGGATAAGATCCAATTTTTTATTGATTCTCATCTGTAGAGAACAAAAGTCTAAAAAAATGAAATTTCATTGTAATTTGATATAAAATAAATGAAACTTGAAATTAATTTTTTGTTTCTTGGTTCTATTTTTTATCAAAAGTCTTATGGTTTCAGTTTATTGTGGTTTGAGATTAATTCGAAATTTCAGTTTCTTTTCGGACCTTTTTTTGTTTCAGAAATATTTGAATAAATAAATAAAAAAAGGGTCTAGAACAGAATGAGTAGGGTAATGTAGTTTGGTAAAATAGAAGTACCATAAATTTGGCGTCAAAATAATATTTTAATTTATTTGATAATTTATATATTATATTAAGCTATATTTAGTTATACTAAGCTATATAAAGTTTTCCTCTTCGTTTAGTATAACTTTATATAGCTTAGTATAACTAAATATAGCTTAATATAATATATAGTTATATATAGGTTAATATAATTTAGCATAGCTTACTATAACATGATATAGTAAGCTATGCTAAATTATATTAACCTATATATAACTATATATTATATTAAGCTATACTATATTATATTATATTACATTACTTTTTTATCTTCAGTTGATTTTTCAACAACTTCTTCAATTTTATTTGAATTAATTTCATTTTCATTAGATTTTAATTCTTCAGATTCTTTTTCATCTATATAACCAATTGCTTTTAATCTTTCACTTAAAATTGGATGAGAATAATGATAAGCAGAATATAAATAATCAGCATCCATTGTTGATAAATTTTCAATTTGTAATTTAATTAAAGCTTTTGATAATTGATTTGAATAACCTAAATTTGAAGCAAATTGATCAGCTTCAAATTCTCTATTTCTTGAAAATAAATTCATTGCAAATGTTAAAATACAATCAATTGGTTTTAAAATATCATTAAATAAAAGAAAACCAATAATTATTGGAAATTGATTATTATAATTTAAAATTATATCTTTAAAACCAAAAGAATAATATAAAGAATAATTTTTAAAAAAAATGGAGAATAAAGTAAATAAAAAAAAAGAATAAAATTGAGTAATAATAATCATTTTATTATTATGATTTAAATACCAATGACCAATTTCATGAGCTAAAACAGCAGTAATTTCAGGTACAGTTGAAGATTGAATTAAAGTATCAAATAAAACAATTTGTTTTGACCATGGTAAACCCATAAAATAAGCATTTGAATGTGAAGATCTTTTTGAACCATCAATAACATATAAATTAGTTAATGGAAATTTTTGAGATTTTGCTAAATTTTCAATAGAAATTCTTAAATCACCATTTTTTAAAGGTACTAATTTATTAAAAAAAGGTTGAATTATAAAAGGATATAAAGTTTGCATAATTAATTGAATAATGAATAAAAAAGACCAAATATATAAAATAAATTTATCATTAAAATAATCAATAATTTTTAAAAAACTTGCAATTAATGGAGTACCTAAAATTATTGAAAGTAAAAAAGATTTTAAATTATCTGTTAAAAATAAAATTTTTGTTTGTTTATTAAAACCAAAATTTTCTTCTAAAATAAAATGTTGATAATATTGAATTGGTAAAGATATTAAAGTTGAAATTAATTGAAAAGTGAAAATAAAAAAAATAGAATTTGTAATTAAACCATTCATAAAATTAGGTAAAATAAATTTAAAAATTTTTGAATTATTTAAATTTATTGAAATTTTCCAAATTAAAGGTAATAAATTAAATTTTATAATTGAAAAATTTAATAAAAAATTAAAACATTCAGAAAAAATTGAAAATTTAGTTTTTGCAATTGAATAAATTTGAGATTTTTTAAAAGTTTCTAAAGGAATATGATTTTTTAAAGTTATTGGAGGTTTATCATTTTTTAAAATTTTATATTGACGAAATGTTAAATAATTTTCAAATAAAAATTGAGCAGTTGTGAAACCAAGAATAAGACTTTTCCAATTAAAACTAGGAATATCTAAAGAATTTGATAAAGATTTAATAAATGCAAACATTTTAAAGTAAATGAATTAATTAATTGAATTGAATTGATATAATTCTTTTGAAGTAATTAGTTACTGTAATGTATGAATTGAATTTAAATTGCCACCAATTATTCAATATTAATAATAAGAATTGCTTAAATCATAAAATAGATAGAAATTGAAATATATTTCCAAGATTTATTGAAAAATAACCACACAGCATCTCAGTCTGTCTTCAGAGCAACTTTGTGGAGATGGAGCGTCACGTGAGACTAACACAGTGTCCTTTAAGAGAAAAGAGAAGAGAGAAGACAGTCACCTGACATCAAACAAAGATTTAAGCGCTGAAGGAAAACAAAATAGAATAAACATTAAATAAATATAAAAATAAAAAAAGAAAAAAGTAAATAACATCCCAGATGGGACTCGAACCCACAATTTCCTGATGGTCTTCTTTCGAAGTCAGGCACGTTAACCTTTTCGTCACTGGGATGTTTCTTGAACGGAAGACGTTTGAGGTGAGTTGGACCAAAACTTAACTATGGAGCTCACCCAGCACTCGTAGCACTCGTAGCACTTGTAGCACTCGTAGCATGGTGTTCTTTCCCCGCGTGAGGAACGGCAAAACTAGGAGAGAGACAAAACACACGATCGGGTATTATGCCCAATTAGGAAGCTCTGTGGAGTCGACTGCTCGAGAGTCTCGATTGCAGCTGGGCTGTTCTGTGGCTCCCTGGAGATGGCAGTACTCTTGGTACTGTGTTTGAGGTTTGTTTCACTTAGTTAGCTATCTTGGACCCTGCTGAAGTGGTAGGAGTGTTCACTCACAAGGCTTTTACTCGGCTACTCTTTTAAATATTCGTTTATTCCCTCCCTTGTTTTATATTCAGAGATTGATCTGATGGAACAACAATTATCAATTGATAATAACTAGATAATAACCAGATAATAATCAGATAATAATCAGATAATAACTAGATGATAACTAGATGATAACTAGATGATAGTCAGATACTCAAATGATCCAAGTCAGAGTAAGAAATAATAGAAATCACTTGTTCTTATTCTATTTCTTATTCTCTTCAATCTCAATTACTAAATATATTTATTACTTTTGAATAAACTGATATTTTGGAAATTTTCAACGATACGTATCTGTATTATTTCCCTTTTAGTGTAATCGCCAATTTTGTTATCAATCTCGGTTATTATTTTGAATTAGGTAATAAATTTATATATCTATTATATCCAAAGATATTATATTCTTTATTTTCATTTTATTTTATTATAAAAAGACTTAAATATTCTTATATTCTTATGTTCTTTTATTTCTCTTTTTTATTTATATTATATTCAAATTATTATTTAGATTACATATAATACATTATATTTTAATTTATAATTCATTCCTCATATTCATTATCATATTCAATTCAATTAAAAATGACAGTTTCTACAGAAAATACAGGTTCTTATTTATTTCAAGGTACTGTTGATAAACATCAACCAATGATTGTTGGTGGTCATGGAGTTTATTTAATTGTTGAAGATCCAATAACTCATGAAAAAAGAGAAATCTTAGATGGTAATACTTCTGCTTCTGTTTGTTCTTTAAGTCATGGTGATAAAGATATAATAAATGCAATGAAAAAAGCTTCTGAAGAATCTTTTTATTCATATCCAACAACAACTGCAAATTATAATGCTGAAAAATTAGCAAAATTTATTTGTGATCATTCACCAAAAAATTCTTTTAATTCTGCTGTATTTGTAGGTTCTGGTTCTGAAGCTAATGAAAATATGATAAAAATTGTTTATCAATATCATTTAGAAAATAATCAACCTGAAAGAATTAAATTTATTTCAAGAAATCAAAGTTATCATGGTTATTCATGTGGTTCAATGTCAATAGCTCAAACTAAAAGACATCAAAGATTTAGACCAGTAAATTTTAATCAAAATCAATTTTTAAAAGTTAGTGAATGTTATCCATATCAAAAACAATTAAAAAATGAATCAATTAATGATTATAAATTTAGATTATTAAAAGAAGTTGAAGATACTTTTATTTCTGCAGGTACTGATAAAGTTGCTGCTTTTATTTGTGAAACTGTAAGTGGTTCAACTTTAGGTGCTCAAGGTCCAATTCCTGGTTATCTTGAAGGTATTAGAAATATTTGTCATAAATATGGTGCTTTATTTGTTTTAGATGAAGTTATGTGTGGTATTGGAAGATGTGGTACTTATCATGCTTGGGAACAATTTTTACCTTTAGATAAAGGTCCTGATTTACAAACTATTGGTAAAACTTTAGGTAGTGGTTATGTAACAATTGCAGGAATTTTAATATCTCCAAAAGTTAAAGAAATGTATATTAAAGGTAGTGGAAAAATTATTGGTGCTCATACTTATCAATCACATTCTTTTAATTGTGCTGTTGCTTTAGCTGTACAAGAAAAAATTTTTAAAGAAAATTTAATTGAAAATTCAAAAAATATGGGAAATTATTTACATAATTTATTAATTAAAAATTTAAAAAATTCAAAAGTTTTTGGTGAAGTTAGAGGTTATGGTACTTTTCAAGCTGTTGAATTAGTTAAAAATAAAGAAACTAAAGAAGCTTTTAATACAAATTTAGATTTAGCTCATGTTATTGCTGATAAATGTTTTGAAAATGGTTTACAAATTATGGGTATGAATTATACAATTGATGGTGATCATGGTGATCATATTATGTTTTCTCCTCCATATACTATAACTAAAGATGAAGTTGATAAAGCTGTTAATATTTTAACTAAAGTTATTAAAGAGGTTGAAATTGATTTAAAACTTTAATTATTAATCTAAAATTTATATAATTAACTCCTCCAGTTCTTAGCTCTTTATTTACTCAACGAATTCTACTTTCAAATACTAGTATAAATCTCTATATATACATTTTATACAATATATAAAAATCTATAATAATAATAAACTACAATTATTATCTTATATTCTTTTTGACAATAAATCAATTCAAAAAAAAGAAGATCCGCAATTTTGGATTCAAATCCTATAGAGCCCTGAGATTAAAAATTGTAAGTATCTGTGCCATTATGTACAATTTTGTGTCCTACAAACTAATTAGACTTTTGTGCAGAAAATATCATGCATTATATTGCAGTGCTGCAGAAGATTAACGCGGGTAATGTTGCCCTGGTTGCAAGCTTTTTTCTCCCAAAACCTGATTCTTCAGGGATTTTCAAAACGCGTCGATGGTGAATGCAATAAAAAATATAAGTATATTTTGTCTTACTAACTATAAAAGTGGTAAGAAGATGACTAAGTTTTATCTTTGCAGATAGACAACTTAAATAGTTACCTAAAACATAAACCGAGCATGTTTTAGGTGATCATGTGACTCTTCTAACAGATGTCACATGTTATAAAGATCACATGGTTAGACAAACTTCATTAGCCACACAAAGGCTTGTTTAGCCTAATTTAATTAATGCAAGGGACCATTTCCAAAGCCACAAAAGCCACGTAAAGCCACTAGTGAAACAAAGGAGAGTGGCAAATGTAAGGGGCACATTCAATAAAATCCATCAAAGTATTGAGTGTGGCGTGCGCATAAAGACGCCGATCACGGGTGGCTGGTGCTTATGTGTTTCCTTCTGCGCTGCTGGCAGTTCTGCGTGCTGTACAGCGTGTTGTAATTTGCGTAGGTGCCGTGACTGGCGTGACCGACGAGACTTTGGAAATGATTTCATAATTTTATTCCAGATTCAAAACAATTTTAAATGAAAACACTTTTCAGGAATTGAAGAATTCTATTTAATTCGTAATGAATAAAAAAAGAACTAAATCAGTTGCATTCAATTCAATTTATTTCTAAAAAAACATATTTTTGTTTCATTGAATGATAAAGGTTAAATAAAGAGTTACATTATTATTTCAAAAGCTCTTTTCAAAAAAAGAAGAATAAATTGAAAAAGATACTTTTTCAAGTAAAATTAAAAACTTTTCAGCATTTTTCAATATTTTTAAAAAGTTACTCTACACTTCTTTTTTTTTTGTTTTAATAAAGTTACTTTTTTGAATATCATATCACTATCTGAAATATTTCAATTTATTTAATCTTTGATCTATTCCTATTTTACTTTTATTCTTTTCATTTCTTTCTTTTACCATTTCAAAGGTTATGTTTAAAATTACAAATTCATTCAATAAACACGAGATATTCATTCGTTTTTAAAGAAAAGATATAGTAAAAGCTAATCAAAGCCCATTAAAAGTTTATAAAAGGTTAATTGAAGAAATATTAAAGGAAATAAACAATCAATTATCAGAATTCATATCATTTTCTTACAATTTTCTTTTTATTTATCTTCAAATTCATACTTAATCTCTTCAATTCATCAATTCATCATTTCATCAATTTATTATATTACAACATTGCATTATGATTGAAGAAAATGATGAAGGAGCAAATTTAATCATTAATAATTTATCAAAATTACAATTTGATGATTTAGTTGATATAATATTATTAAAACAAAAAAATAGTTATTCAAATTTATTTCAAAATTTAAAAGAATTACAAAATTTAATTAATCAATTAAGAGTTTGGGGTAGAATTGAAAAATTAATAATAAATTTTTTTGATTATAATATTATAATAAAATTATTTATAATCTTAGATAATTTTACAAAATCTTTAACTTATTTATCTTCGAATATTCAATTATCAAAATTAAATAATAATATTGATTTAAAATTAAAATCTCAAATTATTGAAAAATTAATTCTGGGAATTTATGCAACTTTATCAAATTGCTTTTTAATTAATAAAAATTTATTACAATCTTTTAAATTATTTGATATAAATTATCCAAATTTTTTTAAAATTAATTCTAAGATTAAATTATTAAAAAATTTAAATTTAAAAATTGATGGTAATATAATCTTAATAAATTTATTATTAATTTTATCAAAATGTTCAATAACAAATGATTTATCAATAAATTTTTTAAATTTTTTAAGAAAAAAAAATAATGATAATAAAATTATTGAAAAATTAAATTCAAACTTTCAAAATTTAATACCTCCAATTAGATTATTTTTTTTATTAATGTATAATGGTCATAAATATGATCAAATTAAAATTAAAAAAAATAATTTTATTAAATTAATTAATAAAATCATTTCAATTATTTTATTATCTTTGAAGAATACTTTATCAATCTCAAAATTCATTTTATTTCAAAATATTTTCATATTAAAAAATTCAAATAATATAACAAATATAATTAAAAATAAAGATATGTTTAATAAAAATTTAAATTTTATCTTAGTGGAATTATTAAAATCTTTATATGCTTTTTTTCATAATTATAAATATTTATTACCTTTTTTAAAAGATTCTTTTCAAAATTTTGATATAAATGATGAAACTTTTAATAATCCAATCTCAAATAATAACTTAAATAATAATAATATAAATAATAATCATATAAACAATAATACTTTAACTGTTTCTCATAATTATGATTCAAATTTACATTCTCCAATATTTTATAGTAATTCTTTAATTCCTATTCCAATCTCAACTTCAATTTCAAATGCTCAATCTTTACCTTTATCTAATTCCAACTCAATTTCAAATTTATCTATTTCTTCAAATTCTTCAAAATCTTTTAAAAGTAATGATCAAAATTATCCTTCTTCAATTCATACAAGTTTTTCAACAAATAATCATTCTCATTTTAGTAAAAAAAGAATTTCAAATTTTAAAAAAATTACAACTAATAATCTTACAATCTCAATTAATACTTCAAATAATAATTCAAGTTTAAATAAATTGAGTTTACAAATAGATAATAAAGTTAATGAAGCTTCTTTAATTAGTAATTTAAAAATATTTATTGAATTTATTGGTATTGATAAAGTTCATTTAATCTCTTCAAATTCTTCAATGATTTTTAAATCAAATACAAATTATTCTTTAAGTTTTTCTTCTTTATCTTTTGGTTTATTTAAAAATATTGGAAATTTATTTACAACTTTACCTTTTTATTTAATTAATAAAGTTTTATTTTTAAATTATTACCCTTCAAATAATAATAATAATAATCATAGTCATCATAATAGTAATGAATCAAGTTATCATAGTAAAAATATAAGTTATGATGATATAGATGATTTTAATTTTTCTTCTTCAAGTAGCCAAAATGATTTTAATTCAATTAATAATAATGATAACTCTGATACTGAGTTTTATGATACCGAAGAAGAAAATGACGAGGATTATGACACTGAAGAAGAGGATAGTGATAATAGTGATTCATGCACTTCAAGAACATCCACTTCTTCAATAAGTGATAGTGAAAATTCTGTTTCCCACAAAAAAAAGCATTTGAAATCAAAATCAAAATCAAAATCCAAGTCAAAGTCAAAGTCTTATTACAATAAAATTATATCTGTAGGTGGAGAAGATGATAACAGAATATATGATTCTGACGTAAGTGATCTAGATTCTGCTAACATTTTCGATTCAGATTCAGATGATTCCGATATTGATATCAAAAGTTCCCGTACAACAAATAATTTTAAACCAAGAGATAGACTTAGACACATGCAACAGTTAAAAGAAAAACAAAAGGAAGAAGAAGAAAAAAATGCCAAAGAAATGAGTATGGATGATGATTTATTAGCTAATAATGGGTTTTATAAAAAAAATCCAATTATGTATGATTTTAAAAAATTTGTTTTTAATTATTTAAGTTTAATGAAATTTGAACTTCTAAATCAAAATTCAGATGTGATTCCACCAATAATAAATTCATCTTCAAATCTCAAATCAAATGATGATATACAAAACTCTTTAAAAAACAAAGAAAAGTTAAAAAAAAAATTCCCAGAGGATGATATTTTCACAATCCTATTATTAATTAATCATATTGTTGATTTCTTAAAATACTTGAAAAAACAAGTCGTGGATTTCAAAGCATATTCCGAAGCGATAAACTCTTCCTCATTAAAAAAAAAAAAAAAAATGAAAAGAAAGACTAGAATAATGAAGCAAAAAGAATTTTTAGTTGATGATATTTTATCTATGATTACTGAAAATGTATTGCCTATAAATCAAGAAATGAAAGATAAATTGCGTTCAGAAAAGGATATTATGGCTAAACTATTTGCAAATGTTTTACAAGCTACAAGAAATGAAAATCTGGATACCCAAACTCTCTCTAGAAAAGAAAGCAGGAAATTCTCTTATGGAAACAGAGCAAGCCTTTATCACAATGGATCTATTTCTTCTTCAAAAAAACCAAATGAAAGTTCATTTGGACAGAAATCTATATCAGTACCTGCCAATGATATACCCACATTTACTTGTCTTGAGCTTTATCCACTTCTAATTCAATGTTGTAAGGATAACTTCAAAGCACAAGGAATCAAAACTCTAATCATAGATTTATTTTTCAGTCTTATCATAGGCGATGAGCTTTTAGCTGATCCTTCGTCGATTAGTACTATGATTCAAGAAGATTATGTTGTTAATACTTTAAATATAGATGCCAGAAAAGCTAGTACCGCTAGTTATAGAAGTTTCAAAAGTTCAGATCAAAAAAAATTATCAGAAGATTTAGGTTACGATATTGCAAATATTGATTTTGATAATTTTACTGTGATGGAATCTCCTATTAATACATTAGAAACGTTGAAACTTTCAAAAGAGCAATCAAACTCAGGTGAAGATCAAGTTGCACATTCTGATGGTCTTGTAAACAATGAGTTAATTGTGAAATTCAAGAAATTTTTAAAGATATTTATGAGGAATGATTTACATAAAATAGTATTTTTATTTTTGAAAAGTAAAAAAATTGTTCAAACTAAAGATGACTTGAAAATTATAAATGATTTTTTCGATGAAGGAGAAAATAGTGAATCGCATGCATACGATCTTAACTATTACACATCACCTAAAACAGCTTCCAACAGAGATTCTATAAAATCAAATTATGTTGCCTCAAATCAAAGAGATTCTCTTTTAAATTATTCTAAATACATAAAAGAGCCTCCAACCAATTCACGAAGACCTTCTCCAAATAATAGAGGTTCATCGTCAACTGTTGCTTTAGGCAGAGAACCTTCAAGGAAGATTTCATATGGTGATCTATTTTCCAGATATGAATTCAATGGAGATGTCAGCTCTATTAGAAGTAATACAGCTCGTTCTAAATTGTCAGACATACCCAGTTCAAATGCTTCCATCAATGACAATCTGAGCTGGACTGAAGAAGATAAATTCAGAGAAGCAGAAAAAATATATAAACTAATTTGGCAAGCACATTGATTTCATTACCTTTCTTTTATTTTTTTACCTTTTTTTTTTTAGAAGCTTTCTACTTTTTCATTTTTTTTAGATTTTTTTTCGATATAGTTTTTTTTTTCTGCCGCGTTAGGTTCAAGGGCAGGTTTGTTTTATTTTTACATTTTTTTAGTTAATTCATTCATTCAATTTCGTCTAAATTTTTAGAATTTTAAATTAATTTCTTATTTTCAATAAACTCATGATAATATATATAAAGTACACAAAAATAAAAAGTAGCTACGTAAAAATAAAAGCAAATTCAAATATCACTAAAATCAGAATCATCATCATTATCAGATGGAAGAGCGTCACTTTCTGTTTCTGAATCAGCTATTTTATATGTCTTAGAAGGCTTGGCTTTTCTAGTTCTATTAGCTCTAGTTGAGGGTATAATGGCATCTTCATCGATACTTAAATCACTTTCTTCGTCATCTAAAACAATCTTTGTTTTCCTTTTCTTGGCAGGGGCAGGTGTAGGTGTTGTTCTCTTCAAAGGAAGCTTCTTCACTACTCTTTTTTTAGGAGCAGGCTTGGAAACTTCTAACTCTTCCTGTTTATCTTCAGTTTTTTCTTTACTTATACTTGGCTTTCCAAATATAGAAGCTGATGAACCTCCAAATATAGAACCCGTCTTTTTGGTAAAAAACGATTTAAATTCAGTATCAGTCGAAGCTTCAGGGATTTTCTTTTCTGTTTCCTCTTTGATTTTTCGTTTTTTGGTATTCAATTGATCCATTATATCGGTAGATTCCCGTTTGGTAGAAGCTCCAGGGGATTCAGTTTTACTAGAAGAGGTTGAAGATTCTCTTTTAACTGGCTTCTCTTTTTTAACCTTACTTTTAACCTCAGTAGGAGGGTTTGGCTGAAGATATTCTCCCTTTGCATCTTCAAAAAGTTTGAGTTTCTTTAAGGCTTTTCCTTTAGGCTTAGCTTTAGATCTTCCTTTACCTTTTTTACCTTTGGTGTTACTTGCATCTCCCATAGAAAGAACTCGCTCTTCATAATCATACTTCAAGAATTCTTGATATTTGACTTCAAAAACATCTAAATCTTCAGACCATAGATCCTTAGCAGATTTACTCAAAAGCAAATTTAATTCTTCTTCCTTAAGGCCTTTTTCTCTTAATAATTTTTCAAATCTTTCTTTGGTCAATGACCATATAGGCATTTTCAAAAGATAATCGAAAGTTTGATGTAAATTTTCTGGTTTATGGACTTCTTCTTCGCCAACATTTTCATCAGAATCAGACTCTGAAACATCATCATCATCAATAGATGTATCGGCGGCATTAAGCTCAGATAGTTTAACATCTTCTCTGATTAGAGCTCCAGTTTTACTACTAAATCTTGGGAACTTGAGTTTGACTAAATCTTTTGCTATATCTACTCTTTTCCTATTGTTAACATTCAATTTCTTTTCAATTATGTATTTAATAAACATTGCTTGAGCCGAAATCTTTTTTAGTTGCTCATCTAAAAGATTTGCTAAATAATCTTTTCGTTTTTGATAATATTCTAATCTGACAAAATAAAATTCCTTGAGAATATCTAAAACAGAATCGTATCTTTGTATTCTTCCTTTTGGATCAAATGCTATCATATTGGCTAGAGATATAGATTGAATTAACTTAAATCTTTCATAAAATCCAATTTTTTCTGTTTTTCTCATTTCTTCGTTAGTCAAAGTGACAATGAATTTATGCCCTTCATGATCATCTTGTTCTTGCATATCTTTGATCCAAGGCTCTCCCTTGTCTCTAGATAATCCTTGATTAAGTAATTTTTTAACAGAATCTGTCCACATTTTTGCAGGATATTCAGAGATAAGAATGGTATTATCATCAAGTCTTTCAATACGACCAAGCATTCTATATCGGTCAATTCCAATTCTCTCTATTGTACCTCTCCATCCTCTGTACCAAGGAACCATATCCAGCATTTCCTTTCCAATAAGTAGTCTTTTAATATTGGCTAGAATATCTTCAGGGTTGAATTGAGGAATATAGGTTGACCAACCAGTTCCTATACCTTCCGCACCATTAACTAAAATCATTGGTAAAATTGGCGCATACCACTCTGGTTCAATAGTTTTACCATCTTCGGGTAAATAATTAAACAAAGGATCATCATGAGGATGGAATATAGATCTGGTTATTTTATTAAGTTTTGTAAAAATATATCTTGCAGCTGCAGCATCTTTACCACCACAAGCCCTAGAACCGAAGGCACCATTGGGCTCTAAAAGATAAATATTATTTGAACCAACAAAACTTTGAGCCATTCCGATAATTGTCTGCATCATTGAAGCATCACCATGATGATAACTAGCATGACCATTAACAAAACCTTGTAATTCAGAAACTTTCTTTTCAGTTTTAAGTTTTGTTTTGAAATAAGTATACAAAACCTTTCTTTGAACAGGTTTAAATCCATCCATCATAGAGGGAATAGATCTTGCACAATCTGCAATAGAAAATAAAATCAATTCTTTATTGATAAACTCCGATATTGGAATTGTTTGAAGGGATTGGTCTAAATGACTCCCTGGAACAAAACCTCTTAGCCATTCTTTACGATCATCAGCTCTTTTTTTATTGAAAGCTAGATCAATGGTTAACCTATCTTCTGATTTTAAAGGCTCGAATTCTTTTCGATGATATTCAAGAGCTTCAAAATAACCTTTCATATCAGAAGCTTTAGAAGAACCGATTCCTTTAAGATATTTGAAAGTATATGTAAGACGAGTAGCATCATTATCTCTCCAATGTTCCCATTCAGGCATTGTATAAAAGTTTTGAACTCTTGATTGGCCCCTTTGTGTTATATTAACTTTAACAATTGGAGTAATGAATTCTACTAAAAACCCAGGTATGTTTAATAAGCCTGGAAATGAAGATTCAAGAAAATTGATTAATAATCCTTTAATATGAGATCCATCATAATCTTGATCCGCCATAATCATTATACTTCCATATCTTAAACCTTTTGTATCTTTATAAGTAGTTTTATGTTTTAAACCGACAATTTTTTTAATATGAGTGATTTCAGTATTTTTCATTATTTGATCACTTGAAGCTTCACGAACATTTAAAATTTTACCTCTTAATGGAAATAAACCATAATAATCTCTTCCTACTACACTTAATCCTGCAGTTGCTTGAGATTTAGCAGAATTACCTTCTGTTAAAATTAAAGTGCATTTGTGACCTTCTCTTGTACCAGCTTTATTTGCGTCATCTAAAGCATCAATATCAGTAATTCTTGATTTTCTACCAGTTCCATCTGTTTTTTGAATATCTCTATCAGAATTTTTAGTCATAATATCATCCAAATTTGCCTCTAATTCGGATTTTAAAATATCTTTGATAAAATCATCGGGTATAACAAAATCAGTTTTTATTGAACTAAACTGGGAAGGTTTTGTTGTTAATTGTTCTTTGGTTTGAGAAGTAAAAGCAGGATTTTCAATAAGTGAATTAACAAATAAAAACATAAAATTTTTAATTTGAGCAGGTTTTAAATTAGTTTTTTTATTTTTCTTTTTCTTTTTTTCAATAATTAATTTTGCAATTTGATCAGAAAGATGATTAATATGAGTACCACCAGAAGTTGTTGCAATTGAATTTACAAAAGAAACTTGATTAAAAGTACCATCAGAACAAATAAAAGCAATTTCTAATTTTTCACTAATCTTTTTATAAGCAACATAAGGTTTTGGATCTAAAGCCTGTAATTTTGATAATTGTAAAGATTCATCACTTTCTGTTTTTGATGGATCAGGTTTTGATGGATCTGTTTTTTTTGGATCAGAATCTTTAGAGTCTGGATCAACATTATTTAAAATAGAATCTAAATATTTTTTCTTATTTTCCATCAATGAAGTAACATAAAGGTCCACATAAGATCTAAAATCTTTACATTTTAATTTTTTACCATTTAAAAATACATTTATATTTTTAACAGAACCACAAATATCAAACACTCTTCTTTTCATTATTGAAATTATATCCCCTTTTAATGAAGTCATATTAAATTTTGATAAATCTGGATTAAAAGTTATTTTTGTATATGGATTTTTTATAGATTTTTTCTCTGAAATTATTGGACTATTAACAATTGACATATTATTGTTCCAAACTTGTTTATAAGATCTATTATTGATTGAATCTTCAGTTTCAATAATAAATTGATTTGAAAAAATATTACATAATTTTGCACCGTAACCATTTCTACCACCAGTTACTTTTTTTTCATTATCGTTATAATTTGAAGAAGTTAATAGATTACCAAAAATTAATTCAGGTATATAAATTTTTTCTTTTTTATGAATTTCAATTGGAATACCTTTACCATCATTTTTAATTGATATTAAATTAGATTCTGGATCAATAATAACTTCAATTTTAGACATTTTTGGATCTCTAATTTTATTATCAGCAGCATTAACTAAAATTTCATCAAATATTTTGAACAAACCCGGAACAAATTTAACATTTTTTTCAATCATTAAATCTTTTTCATCATCATAAACCCACATCTTTTCTTCAGTAAACTCTGTAGAACCAATATAAGTATCAGGTCTTTTTAAAATATGTTCTAATTGAGATAATCTAACATATTGATCGGAAGCAGAAACTTTTGAAGAAGATGCAGGTCTTTTTGAAGTTCTAGAAGCCGAAATCTTTGGAGTTGAAACTTTTGGAGTTGAAGACTTTGAAGGTGTCTTTGAGGAAGAAGTAGAAGCCTTAGATTTCAATGGAGTTTTTCTTGTGGATTTTGATGTTGTAGCTGTTGCTTTGGGAGTTGATTTAGTCGATTTAGTTTTTTTTGTTTTTTCAATTTCAAATTCAGATTCAGAACCTGAATCTGAAAATGCATCAGAATTTGAACCTGAATTCAGTTCAGGATCAGAACCGAAGTCCATATTTAAATCATCCTCTTCTTCATCATCATCAATTCTAATATTTGTAATCTTTTTCCTTGGAGGCATTTTGCACTGATAAGCAGAAGTAAAAAGAAAAGAAAAGAAAATAAATGAAATGAAATAAAAATAAAAGGATATAAAATTAAAATTGGGTATCAGGAATTGAAAATTTGAAAAGATTTATTACTTGACGAGATGATATAAATGAATATTATTACTACTATTATTATATTGATTCTACTTATTCAATTGGTTCTATTGATTTAAAATAATGAGATGAATTGAGATAAGTGGAAATTTTTTGAAGTAAAATTGGAGGATGAGATTTGTTTACATTTTACCTGCAAAATATTTGTTTATTCTTTGATCTTGTTTTAGATCTGATGTTAGTATGGATGCAGGATGCAAAAATATAATACGCATAAATATTTATGTATATGTATGATCAAGTGTATTGATGCACATTAAAAATCCAAATATGTGGGTCTGACGAATGATCCTATGTCCTGGATGCACATCCTGGATGTGCTTCCTGGAATCCCCACCCAAATGTCTCATGCACTGATATAATTGTCCCTAATTTTCAGCACCTTTGCCCCTTCATCGGGATTATTGTTGTTTTTTGTGGTTCCGAAGCGAGGCCTGCTTTTTATCCTGCCTAGTCCCGCGCTTTTCTACCTTCACGCCAGTTCCGAACAATCCTAAATTCTGAGCTTGAACTGCAAACAAGCTTTTTTTTCTGCCGTTGAAGCTGCTGAACTTGCACTGATCTCAATGTTTTCAAAAATAAATCTATTTTTTTTATTAAAGGCACAAGAATTGAAGTTTAAGCAAATTATTACCCAGTTATTAGCTAATTCATATCATAATATTCTTACAATTCATCTGAGAAAAAAAACGATCTATTAACTTACTGAAAAGAAAAGTAAACGAAATCTTTAGAATGACCAAATACTGATTGTTTCCAACAATTCCTCCTATTATTTCATATTCCTATTCTATTTTATATATGAATATATCGTATAAATTCTTCTCAATTTCCTGTAAATATCATTGAGTTCTGTACATAATTTGAAAAAACTAATTTGTAAATATCTAAAATGGTTCCTAATGTAAAAAACTATAATCATTCTGGTACTCCTCCAATAAGTCCAATAATCGATTCCAATGATTCTACACCAAGAAATCAATCATATCAATCGGATGGATTGGATCATTTAGATCAATTGGATCAAATGAATGGTTCTATTAAATCGCCTGTTTCTCTTCCAATGAGTCCAGTTACTTTGAATCCAAGTAATATAAATGATTTATTATCTTCTGGTTCAAATTTATCCCTTTCAACACTATCTTCAAGTAAATCTCTCAATAAATCGGCAATTGACAACAATAACAATAACAATAACAATAAGATTATAAATCAAGACGAAGAAGGAGAATATGAAGAAGAAAATGAACAGGACAGAGAAGAAGAAGAAGAAATAGAAGCAGAAGCAGATGAAGAAACTGATTCTATTCAAGATTATAATCAATATTTGGATACTTCAAATACCAAAACTATTGATAGAAGTACTGCTTCTTCAATAATAGGTGGTTGTTCGGTTCATGAATCCCAAAAAATCATTCAAAATGATCAAGATATAGAAGACATAAAAGATATAAAAGATATAAAAGATATAGAAGATACCGAAGTTAATAATGCTAGCCAGGTTAATGAGGTCAATCAAATCAATAATGATAACCAAAATAATAAAACTTTCAAGAAAACAACAATCAAACAATCTTCAACAGAACCCAATTTCAAACCTACTCAAAATAATAAAAATATAAAAATTCTAAAACTAAAATCAAAAACTGAAGTTAACAATAACAATAACAATAACAAAAGTAAAAACTTCAATTTTGATTTGAAATCGTTCATGAATAGATCCCATAAAAAATCAATATCCTCAATTTCAGCCAATTCTTTATCCTCATTACCTTCATTACCTTCATTATCATCCATATCTTCAATAAATTTAACAAATAAATTTAAAAATTATTATACTAATAATAAAAAATTATTAACTTTAGAATCTCATAAAATATTTTCATTTTCTTTGCCTTTTGCCAATCCTTTAAATTCCTTTACAAATAAATTATCCTCATCTCCATTATCTTCACCACTCAAACATGCTGGTAGTAATAATGCTACTACTACTGCTACTGCTACTACTACTACCCCTCATAATAATTACACCAATGAACCAAATGTAAAAGAAGAAATTAAACTAAAATTAAAAAGACAAGAAAGTATTTCAACATTTGAGGAACAAATTTTATTCAAAGATGTTAATAAGCAAGATAATACTAGATTTAGAGCTGTTAAGAAATTATTAACACCGAATATTTTAAATTCATTTGAGGAAATTGATTCCATTTTTGATAATTTGAATGGGGATATAGTTATTTTAGGTGGTTATAGAGGTAGTATTTTACGAAATAAATCAAATAATAGAAGATTGGATTCCATTGAAAGCAGGATTCAATTTAACTAAAATCAATTTAATTATTGGACCAAAAGATAGTGATGAAATAGAAATGGATGAAAATTTAGTTTATTCAAGTAGTATGTTGACACATATTGGACCAATTGATATAAGTCGAAAATTAATCAAAAAGCTAACTAATCTAAATAAATCAAAAGTTTGGGAATTTGGTTATGATTGGAGATTATCAAGTGATTTAAATTCGAAAAAATTATTAAGATTCCTAAAAACAATTTATTCAAATACCAATTTTGAAATCACCAAAAGAAAAGGGATTCTCATACTTGCTCATTCAATGGGAGGATTGATTGCCCATCATGTTTTGAATAAAGAACCTGAATTGATTAGAGGATTGATTTATATAGGAGTTCCTAGTTCATGTCCGAATATTCTAGGACCAATGAGATATGGAGATTCAATATTGTTAAATAATAAAATCTTAAGTGCACAGGTCAATTTTTTAATGAGATCGAGTTATGTGTTTTTACCCTTAGATGGTAAATGTTTCGCAGATAAAGACACAAAAGAAGAGTTGATTGTTGATTATTTTAATGTTGATAACTGGGTTAAATACAAATTATCGCCGTTAGTTGATAAAGAGAATTACAATAACAAGAGAAAAATATATTATAATAGAATTCAAATGGATAGTATAAACTACGATAATATCCAAAATGGGCGTTTTCCTAATCATGATAATTATAATAATAGTATCGATTTGGATAATGATATTGAAAATCAAATTCAATATCCTATAACATTTGAAGAATCTTATGAATATTTAGATAGAACATTGAAAAGAACCAAGAAATTTTTAAATGAATTGGATTATAAAGACGAATTGAAAGATAAATATCCTCCGTTGGCAGTTGTTTATGGAGATCAAGTGCCAACGTTAAGGGGCTGTTGGTTGAAAGATGGATATAATGGATTAGAAAGAGGTGAATATGGAGATTTCAAGTATGGTATTGGGGATGGAGTTGTTTATTATAAGACATTGATGCCAGAAAAAAAGGGATTTCCAATTGCAGGAAAATTCATTTCAGATCGTGGTCATGTTAGTTTAATGACAGATATGGAAGCTATGAGTAAAGCCATCAAGGCAATAATGGATAATGAAAGAATTGATGACATTGATGTTTCGATTGATCCAAAAGATATAAAATGATTATTTGGTAGATGAATGTATATAGTAATTGAATTGAATTAGATTATCGGATAATAAATCTTCACTGGTTTGAAAAACTGTATTACTTATTGAGTCTGTGATTGTATTATCAGACTGTGAACATCCATTCTCTACCTTCATTGAACTGACAGTTGAAGATTCCTCTACATCATTTGAAATTGTTGAAATTGCTGAAATTGTAATAGTATTCAAATTCATTTGCAGCTTGTGTAAGAAAAGTTGTATAAAAAAACTTTCCATTAGAGACTGTTATTGTTAAAAATGTTACTCCAGTTGTAGCAATTGATGATTGACAATCATTATTTGATTATATTATGAAATTGAAAATGGTATATGAGTTAAAATCATGAGAAAAAGGGTCTGAAATGATCTTAAAGAGCCATATTCTAGAGGTCAGAAGGTGTTAAAATATAATAAAACCACTGATTCCATAGATTATTTAACTTAAAAAAAATATGTATATGAAATAAAGAAAATAAGTATATGAAATAAATGGAATTCAGAATAGTCTTTAGCTATATCAAGCTTTTGATTTTTCGATGACAAGATATATTGTTTTATGATAGTGGTAATAATAATGTATTACACCTTTTTTATTTTCCCTCACTTGTTTGATTCTATTTCCTGCCATTTTTAGTGGTTCAATTAGATTATAAAATTATCATTACTACTAAGGTTTAAATCAAGGTTGGGAAGCAAATCTTCAAGACTCCAAGTAAGTACTTCAAAATACATTTTTCCAAACACACAATAATTTTCATTCCCAACAGCCAAATATAGACCCAGTGAATTCATTAAGTCATTTTGCTTTATGCATTATCTCTGGGATTATCAGTTAATTTATCATTATTGGAGTGTGATTTCATAGAAGAAAACTTATCAAAAAAATCGGAATCTATTCTAAAGGAATCAGAAGAAAAAAACTCCAACAAAAATGGTTTCAGATCCGTATTCATATTTGCAATTTGAAGTTTTGCTTCCATTAATGAAGAAAGGTATTTTAATAAATAATCTTGTGTCCCTAACATTGAAAT
Organism: Ascoidea asiatica; assembly: GCA_001600695.1. NCBI lineage: Eukaryota > Fungi > Ascomycota > Saccharomycetes > Ascoideales > Ascoideaceae > Ascoidea > Ascoidea asiatica. The sequence goes on from BCKQ01000013.1 coordinate 91,324, forward strand.
TTGGAGGTAAAGCACTATTTATCAATTTATATGCATATTGAGATTTTTCATTAATTGTTTTCAGTTCAATATCATTTTCATTTTTATTGTCTTCTTTTTTTTTGTTAACATTTACATTTGGGATTAGATTTAAATTTGAAGGATTAAATTATATAACCTTAAGTTTTCCACTAGACATTATTGAATTAATTATTAATGATCTATAAATTAAAGTAAAAAAATAAGAACCCTTTTAGGGGAAAGTTCTGTTTTTATATATTCATTCACAGATACTAAATATTAAATATTTGAGTTGGAAAAACATAGATATTTCATAAATTTGCTAACAAAAATAAAGCAAACATAAATGATTTTCGAAGATAGAAATTTAAGGTTAATTAAGGTTATGCTTCCTGCATGTCGCTGGAACCTTAATTATTAACTTATGTCCCTTTAATACAAGCATTTGTGCTTTTTGTCGTATAGCGTTTTAAGAATCAAACCACGCACGTGAGTATCAAACGGAAAAGGTATTTAATACTCATCTATAAAAGCTAAACTAATTTTGGTTTTTTTAATACAGGTTTGCACCTGCTCGTTCAACCCAAAAACAGCTTTACGACAAAAAGCACAAATTCTTGTATTAAAGGGATAAATACTTTAAATTGAACTGCTTGAATGTTATACTACAACCACAAACCCGGTCTCATAATAAGTACCTTACAACTGGTCGTAGCAATTAGAGCCACAAAAGTGGTCTTTAGTAGAAAAACCAAATAACTGGATTTACTCTAAAATATCCATATATTTGGTCTCATTTTTAGGGCTACCTCAATCCTGGCGTGATGACATTTCGAACTTTAAACTTGAGCCTCGTTAAAACGCCACCGAGAGAATTAAAAGCAGAGGCTCAACTTGAATTTTATCTTTTATCAACAACAAAAGAAATCAAAACAAACCACCTTTAAAATTAAAATGATTATTTTCATCTAGAGATAAATGATCCAATCGATGAATAAACATAAACTTGGACTCCATCAATTCCAGCATCTTGAACAAAATGTTTAAATAATTTAATGAGGATTAGACTGTTGTTTGTCTTTGGTTTTGTTATTTAAATAGATTCGAATATTTCTAGTGATTATATTGACTTCTGTTTTATTTACTTCTTCAAAGCGTTTAAAAGCGTTTAATAATATCGATTGAAAAGTAATATAAAGTTAATTATATCCACAAAATAAAGGAAAATCTTATATTTTAAAGTATGAATAAAGATCAAAAGTTCTATAAAAGGAGAGTTTTAATAATTGGTGATGAAAATATTGGTAAATCCTCATTTGTTTCAAGATTAAAAAATGAACCTTTTTTAGATTTTAAAAGAGAAAATAATAACATTGATAATAATAATTTATCATATAAAATAGAAAAATCAGTTTATGATTTTCAATTAAATGAGAATAAAGTAATCACAATTGAATTTAATATTTTGAATATTTTTAATATTCAAGCTATTCATAATATTAACAAGAATGAAAATAATGATAATATTAATTATAAATTAAAACTTTTAAATGATTTGAATAATGATTTATTACAGCCAAATTTAATTTATTGTTGTTTTTCAATTGATGATATTAATTCTTTAAATAATTTAAAAAATGTATATTTTTTAAATTTATTTCAAAATTTAAAAATCTTCAATTCTTCCATAAATTCTAATAATAATATTCCAATAATATTAATTGGTTTAATAAATGATTCAAAAAATAATGAAATTTATTTAAATTCAAAAAGAGGTCAATCTAATGTTTATAATAGTTATAATTATAATTCAAATTTAGTTTCAAATGATCAAATTAAAACTTTCATAAATAATATAAATGATAATAAAAATCTAAGAATTTTAAAATATTTTGAAGCCTCTTCTTTTTTAAATCAATTCAATTATATTCCTTTTTTCAAAATTTTATCATTTTCAATTAATTATATCTTTTCAATAAAATCCTCAAGTTTTCAATTATTAAAAGATAATTTATTCTATTATTTAAAATTTTTATCCTATAATATAAATTATTTCTCAATTGATTTAAAAGAAAATTTCTTAAATTTTAAAAATTCAAATTCAAATTCAAATAAAATTATTTTTTATTTCTCTTATAATATTTCAAATAATCATTTAGATAATTTTAATAATTTTTTATATGATTTTTTCAATTCCTTTAATCAAATTAATTCAAATTTAATTCAGTTCTTAAACAATATTGATATAAATTTAAACTTATTCGATTTTTTAAATTTTTTAAATATTTATTTATCTTTAAATGAATCAGATACTAATTCAATTCTAAATTTATTAAAACAATTTTTTCATTCAAATGTTAATATTCAAATATATCTAGAAATTTTAAACAAATTCAATTCAAATATTTTTGGAAATATTAATGATCTAAATAATTTAAATGATTTGAATATTCAAAATATTTTAAATTTAGATTTTTTCAAAGCTTGGGAATTAAATTTATTGAAAAAAAAACTGAATTCAAAAATCTTTAAATTTGATCATTCTTTATTTCAAGATATAATTAATGGTAATATATTTTCAAAATTTATCATTAATCAACTATATACTTTAAATAAGTTTATTAAAAACAACAGTAGTTCCTCCTCAATTGATCCAAATATCATTCAGGTTATAGGGGATTTACAATCAAATTTATTAAATATCAATAAAAATTTAAAAATTTTTATCATTCAAACAAAATCAAAAAAAATTAAAAATTTAATAAATTTTAATAAATTGAATTTATCAATTTCAGAGTATTATCCAAATTTCAATGAACTTTCAATCGATGAAAATGAAAATAATATTGAATCTGAAGAAGAAAAAGAGAAAAGTTTTTTTATAAATAATGATGAAATTATTTTTAAAAAGTTTTATTCAATTGAACTAATTGATTATGATTCAAAAACAACTGAAAATAATAAATATTTTAAAAAAATTGTAATTTTATTTAATAAATTTTTTTTAATTGTTCAATTGAATTTCAATGAAAATAATTTTTTATTAATTGAAAATTCTTTTAAATTCGATTATTTAAATTCAAATTCTATTAATGATTTGATTATATTTAATTTCACAAATTATTATATAATTATTGATTTTAAAGAATTTATCAAAATTATACCAAATTTAAGTTTTGAAAATTATAAAGAAAAGAAAAATAAACTAAATTTTAAAAATTATATTCAAAAATTATTATTATTTCAATTTGATAATGAAAATATTGGAATTTCATTTAGAATTAAAACTTTTAAATTAATTTATTCTTTAAATAAAAATTTATATATTAATAATAAAGATAAAAATATTGAATGTTCAAAAAAATATATAATTAAAGAAAATTTAATAAATTTTGAAGAAATTAATTATTATAAAAATTTAATTTTTGAATTATTTGAATTAATTAATAATTATAGTACATCATATTTAATTGATTATATAATTGAGGAAAAATTCATTAAAAAATTAAATTCAAATGATTTAAATTATTTAGGATGGAAAAATTTTTGGGAAATTAGTAATGAAGATAAAAAACTTTTTAAAGGTAATGAATTTGATAAAAATTCAACAATTTTTACATTAATTAAAAATCAAATTTTATTTATAAAAAATATTGAAAATTTCATTAAATTTGGTGATTTATTTTTAAAATATTGTGATGAAAATAAAATCAATAGTAATAATTCAATTAAAGTTTATAAAGACTGTTTTGAGAATTATAAAATTATTTATGATAATCATTTTTATATGATTGTTAAACCATTAATTGAAAGTTTAATTAAAAATGGACCAATAATTTATAAAGAATATTTAGAATTATTTGATAAATATTTTAAAGAAGCAACAAAATTTTGGCTAAAATTTCTTAAAAATTATACAAATTTTATAATATTATTTGATATTGGAAATATTTTAAAGAAAAATAAATTTAAAAAAAATTATATGATGAAGGAAATTATTGAATGGTTAAATTTTTTAAAAAGGAATGAAAAAAAAGAAGATAAAAAAAAAGAAATTTTAATTAGAAAAGTTTTATCATCACCATTCAATTATTCATTTTATAATTTAAATACAATGAGATCATTAGTTAATTATTATATTAAAGAAGAAAAACCTAATATTTCTATAATTAATTATTGTATAAAAGTGAGTAATGAATCAAATGAATTTAATGATATTTGTAATTTTAGTTTTGGAATTTATAAAATTCAAGCATTAAAGAATATAATTAAAATTAAAGAAAATCTTAATATTAAGATAAATTTTAATGATATCAATAATAATATTGAAAATATAATTTTTGGATATTGTAAAATTAATAATAAAGAAAGTATTAATAATAATAGTATTAAAAGAAAGAATGGAATACTTGTTGGATTTAAAAAACAATTAAGTATTAGAATAAATGAACAATTTGATAAAATTGATAAAATTGAAGATTTTGAAGATACAAATAGTTTAAAAAGTTCAAAGAGTTGTAATAATGGTATTAATTATTTTAATAAGAAAAGTAATGGTAACTTAATAAATGAAGAATATTGTGAAGAAGATATTGGATATAATAAAGAATTTAATTGTCCAATAATTATAATATTATTAACAAAAAGTATTTTGATTACAAAAATATTATTTGATAAATTATTAATTGTTAGAAATTCAATAAAAATTGAAGATGTTAAATTTAAAGAATTTGAAAAATGTGAAGAAAATATTAATAATTGTGATAATGAATTTGATAAAGTGAATTTAACAAAAGTTCGAATTAGTGAAAAATTTGAAAATTATGATAATGAAATTTACTTAATTCAAAATTTTAAAGATGAATTAAAGAATCCTTTAGTGAAATTAAGAGAAAAATATAAAGATTCGAAGGAAAGTGAATGAATTAATGAATGAGTGAATAAATAAATAAATAAATAAATCAGCTAATTGACTAATCGGGGAATCGAATGAAATATTTTAATAAACCGCACGTGATGTTTTCTTTTTAGGGAAAAAATCACAAGGATTAGAAAATAGACGACAAAAGGGTGGGTAGTAACATTTAAGTGCTTTAATATACAGTAAAGTACGTTAACGGTAACGTTAAAACTAACGTCGATAGCAACGGTGATAGCAACGGTAATAATAATGGTGTTAGCAACGTTGCTAAAAAAGTTAACGGGAGTTGAATTGCTACTAGGGAGACCAATCACAGAGTCAAGTGAAATTTGAGTAAAAAAGCTACTGTGGCTAGAGTTACGCTGAATTTCTTTTTGAGCACCTGAAATTAGCCAGGATTCGGTAGATTCAACGTTTTTATTTGCGTTTACGTTACTCAAGTTAATTATTTTATCCTATTTTTGATTTTCTTGCTAACGGTGACGTCTGCCAATTTTAAACGGTAATTTCTGATTGCACAAGAAAGTGAGTGATTAACGTTTAATTAAATAAAAATTATTAATTAAATTCAAAATCAATTGAAAATGAATTAAATTAATTAAATTAGTTAGCCCTATTAATTAATTGAGTGACTAAACTAGAGCAAGTGATTGAGGTGCTGTAGTTAATTAATAACTGTTGGAAAACCGTTAGACGATTGAGAAGCAATCAAGTAGACTGGTCTAAGCCAAGCTAACGGTGGAACTCTTTGAAAAGTTCGAATTGAAAGATGTATTCCATGGTATTTTTTGTAGTGTTGGTGTATGATGTTCTTCTATTGTTGCTGAAATTAAGAACTGGATCAGTATCGTAGTTTGAATATGGATGATCTCAATGGAGGAAATATACTGGCCAGTGTAACAGGGGTAAATTGAGATAAAGCAAACAAGCAAGCAAAGCCAGAAGACAAAACACAAAAGACAAAACACAATAGTAAAAAGAGAGCATTTTTTCCTTGATAAATGTAGATTGTGTGGTGAGTTTTGCGGGCGGAAGAGCGGGCAGAGTCCCAATATGAGCGGGTGCTTCCAGACCCCCCTTTGCAGCGGGCTGCAGGGCTTCCAGAATCCTTTTTGCAAACCGAGCCAATCCGCTGTCCTCCCTGCTTAAAAAAAAAACGCTTCTACACGCCGCAGTGCTGCCGAAGGGTGTGCACCAGCATTTTGAATGTCAAGGTTGCCAGGAAATCCGTTCACGTGCCGCTATCCGGTGTCCTTTCTGCTCCATCGAAGCAAGCCAGTCTCGTTTTTGCAGGGCTAGCGCCAAAAAGAAATGGAAAACTGCAGAAACAGCAGCACAAGCAGCAAAAGCAACAGCTCAAGAAGATTTCCAACGACGAAGACTGAAAGATAATCAAAAAGACGAAGAAAGAGCAGCAGTTGTTCATCCAAGTTATTTCACTTGAACTTCAACGTTACCAAACACCACTTCGAAATACCACTCAAAACTACCACTTTTTTCACTTATTTCACTGATTTCGCATATTTCACTTATTATTTTGATTATTATTTAAAATAATTTATATTTTTTTATCAGTGCCTGGGCCTGGAACTGGAACTGGAAGTGAGTGTGTATCAATTTAGTCCTTTTTTGTCCATAGTGAAAACTGAAAATCTGTTTTTCTGCTGTAAAATTTCTAATTTCCAATTTCCAAATTTTGATTTCTAATTTTTTATTCTTATTCTTATTTTTATTCTATTTCTCTGTTTCTTTATTCTTATTTTCTATTATTCTTAATACTTATTAGCTATTCAATTTCCATTTATCATTTACTTCTTCCTTATTCTTATTGTTAACCTGAAATTTATACTCAACTTCAAATATTTATATCATATCTATCATATTTTATTATATTATATCATATCATATCATATTATATTATATTATATTACATACAATATATTATTATTCTCATTTATTCTTTATATCCTATAATCATTATATCCTTTAATTATTATCTTATAATATAATATTCATTTCTAATAAGTCAATCAATTTAAAAATGCCAATAAAAAAATCAATTAGAAAGAATATCAAAAATATCAATAATAATAATAATAATATAAATGCAAATACCAATGGAAGTACAAATCTCAATGGAAATATGATTCATAATAACAATAATAATAATAATAATAATAATAATAATCTCACTAATGGTAATATAAATCCAATTTCAAATTCAAATCCAAATACAATTAATAATAATATTCATTCAAATGGTAATTCAAATTCTCCTCGAAATAGAAATATAATCGGAAATGATTATATTCATTCAAATGGAAAAATAGATTATAATTTACCAAATGATAATATATTCAATAACAATAACAATAATAACAATAGTCTCAAGAGTAATTCAAGTAATCCAAGTACTTCAAATACAAATCAAACTCAGATTTCTTCAATCAATAAAGATGATCATTTCAAATATAATTTTAAAATTTTCTACCTAGATCTTTCAAAAAATCAATCAAATATAATTTTACAAAAAAAATTAGAAAAAATTAAACTAAATTTAAAATCAAATAATATTTCTTATCATAATAATTTAAAATCTTTAACAATTAATTTAATTCAATTATCAAAATTAGAAAATGATTTAAATTATCCAACTGTAATTTTAATAGATTTTCAAAATTCTAATTCTTTAAAAATTTTAGATAATCCATTTTATTTAAATAAAGATTTTAATACTTTTAAAATTTATAAAAATTTAAATGACTTATCAAATTCTTTTAATGATATTTTAATGTTTTTAAATATGTTATTTTATCATTTAAATTTAATTATAACTTCAATTAATGAATTCATTTATAATGATTTAAATGATTCAATTTTAAAAAAAAACTTCTCAAATTTATTATCTGATATTTTATTAGCTTCTGATTTTTTCCTAAAAAATAGAATTAAAAGAATGAAAACTTTAGTTGGTTTAAATACTTGTGAAAATAATATAACTTTTAATTTCAATAATCTTATAAATAAAAATTGTTGTGGTAATTCATCTTATGTTCATTTTTATCATAATAAATTAAATAATAATAATTTAAAAAATTTAACTTCTACACCTTCTGAATTAAACTCAATTTATTCATATCCACCTTATAATATAATTTCATTTCCAAATTATCTAAGATCAATGAGTTCAAATTTATCAATGATTTTTCAAACAAATTCAACTTCAAATTTATTCAATTTAAACTCTTCTTTAATTTTCAAACAAAGATTTTTAAATTTCTTAGATTTAATTATAAAATCAATTGATTTTGATACAATTTTAAATATATCTCCAAATAGAAAATTTTTTATAAAAGAATTTTGTGTAGATTCTTGGTATTTTCCTTCTCATGATTTAAATTATGATGAATTAATTTATACTGCATATATAATTTTAAAAAAATGTTGTATAGAAATTAAATTAAAATATTCAAATATAAAATATTCAAATTATATTTTACCTTCTGATAATAAATTATTAATATTTATATTTGCAATTAAAAATTCATATAATTCTGGTAATAAATTTCATAATTTTAGACATGCTGTTGATGTTTTACAAGCAACTTATTATTTTATTTTAAAATTAGGTTTCTTAAAAACAGATTCTTTAATCTATAAAAAAATTATGAAACATAACTTACTTTATAATAATAATAATAATAATAATAATAACTCTAAAGATGATGATAATGATGATGATATAATTTTAAAACAAAAAAAGAAATCAATAACAGAAATTGTTCAAAATGAATCAATGAATAATTCAGATAAAATTGGAGAAGAATTAAATCCATTAATTGAATATACAAATTATCTTAATAATCCAGAAAGTTATGTAAAAGAGTTATATGGAAATTTTCAAAATAGTAAAGAAGAAGAAAAAAATTTAAAAAATAATAATGTTGAGAATATTATGAAACCATTTGAAATATTATGTTTATTATTAGCAGCAATTGGTCATGATTGTGGACATCCAGGTTTAACAAATGGATTTTTAATTAAACATAAATCACCATTATCAATAATATTTAATAATCAATCAGTTTTAGAAAATTATCATTATATAATGTTTGAAAAAATTTTAGAAAATCTTTGGTATGATGATGAAATATTAAAGTTTGCAAAAAATGAAGATAATAATAATGATAATGATAATGATATTGATATAAACATTGAAGAAAATATTATAACAAAAGATTTAAAAGGTTTAATAACAGAAAGTATATTGGCAACAGATATGGCAAAACATTCAGAATATATTGATAAAATTAAACTGTTTAAGAAATTAAATGATAAAAATAAAAATAAGAATAAAAAGAGTAATTCAAGTAATTCAAGTAATTCAAGTAATTCAAAAAGTTCGAAAAGTTCAAAAGAAACAAATGAATTAAATGATAAAAAGATTGGTTTGAATTTATCATCTAAATTATTAAGTTCATTATTAATAAAATGTGCAGATATTTCAAATGTTACAAGACCATTAACATTATCAACACAATGGGGTATAACATTAAGTAAAGAATTTGAAGAAATTTCAAAATTAGAGAAAATTTTAGAATTAAATAATAAATTTAAAAAACTTGTATTTACAAGTAAAATTAATACAGAAAATGTTAAAAATATTGATTCATATATTTTAAAAAATTTTAGTAAAGAAGAATTAGAATTAATTTCATTTGAAAATATTAATGAAGATGATGAAAAAGATTTTAAGAAAAATGGATTATATGAATCAAATTATAATAATGGTTCCAATAGTCATAATAATAATAATAATAATAATAGTAATAATAATAATAATAGATTGAATTTCATTTCATGTTTACAGAAAAATCCTGAATTATTTAAAAGTCAAACATTTTTCATAGAAACATTTGCATCAGAATTATTCAAAAGTATTAAAGAAATATTACCAAGTTTAAAATTTTGTGAAGATATTGTTGAGAAAAATGTTGAATTTTGGAATAAGGTTAAAATTGATTATGAAAAAAATAATAGTAAAGAATTAATGACATTAGATGAAATTTTAACATTTAGAAGAGTTTATTGATTGAATCAATAAATAACAAATCATTTTTTTTGGTTCTTCTTCCTTTTTTTTTCTGTTCAGTTTTTAAAAAGTGTGTTAGTTTTAGTTTTAGTTTTAGTTTTAATTTTTGTTTGTTAATGATTTGTTTTAGTAATTGTAATGTTATTTTAGCTGAAATGAATAAAAGAAGAAAGAAAAGGAAGAAACTATAGAGAAGTGTCTAAGGATATTGGGTATTGTTTTCTTGTTGTCTGGTTTATTTCATTCTATTTCTTATTCTCTCTTTCTTATTCTTCTTTTATTCTTCTTTTATTCTCTTTCTTATACAGTATATTTTGTATTTTTGTATTAATATATTAAAATGGTTTGTAATATAAAATTGGCCATTCTCGGAATCGAACCATTTCCTTAAAATCACCAGAAATTCGTCAAATTCTAAAAAATCACTAAATTTGAAAATCCCACGGTTAAAAACTTGTTTTGAATGAAAAAGTGAGTTTAAAGAAAAGGGTAATTATCACATGACCATAATACATCATGTGACCACTAACATCATGTGATATTACTATATTACATGACCTGGTCACTCCTTGACGTCGCTTTCCTATCACATGACCATGCCCCAGAGAACAATCACAGAACAAAAAAGCACTTGCACGAATTTTCTGGGCGATTTCGATTTTCGAAACTTCTTTTGGTTTTGGTTTTGATTCTGATTTTGATTTTGATTTTGATCCATTTCTGTTAATCTTTCTGTTTAAGACTTTTCAAAATCTAAATTTGCTTCTTATTATTATTTATGAACAAGAAATAATCAATAACCAACAAGAATTAAGAAATAACTAAATAAGAAATATTTCTAATAAATACTTCAATATATCCCTGTGCTCTTTTGTAAAAATTATTTTCCATAATCTCAGATGAATTTATCTGAAAAAGAACCTCCTCCTCCTGCTTCTTGTGATATTCATCATAATCCATCTTTAAATTCTAATAAAAATATGTCAAATAATAATAATCAATCTATTCTGAATATGCCAAGTGCAAATAGTTCTTGTGTTACTTTTGATGAAAATTGTTCAAAAAGAGGTTCAATATCAAAATCAAAATTATCTTTTTTAAATCCAACTACAAATTTAAATTCTCCTTCTCCAAAATTACAACAATCAAATAATTCTTTAATTCATTCAATTGATAATAATAATATTAATAAATCTAATATTAAATCTAATAATAAACCTAATAAAAGTTCAAAATCTATTTCAAATAATACTAAATCTATAGATAATATTAATGATAATAGTAATATTAATAGTAATACTAATAGTAATTCTTCAATAGATAATAATAATAATAATAGTAATAATAATAAAAAATTAAATAAAAATTCAATTAAAATTAAAAATAAAGGTAAAAATAACTTAAATTCAAAAGATTCTGTATCTCCAACAATTTTAGCCTTATCTAATTTAAGATGTCCATCTCCACCTCCAATTTTAAATAAACCTCCAATTAATAATACCACCAATTCTACTACAAATAATAATATTAATAATAATAATAATACTAATATTAACAGTTATAATGATAACTATCATGATAATGAATCAATCTCTGAATTATTATCCTCTAATTCAAATCACTCCATTCAATCAAATCATTCTATACATTCTTTATCTAATGTCCCTTCAACAAGTAATCAATCAATCAAATCCATTCAATCTTATCTCTCTTCTTCCAACAACAACACCAATACCAACAACAATAATACCAACAACAACAACAATAAGCAAACAGTTCCCGCCGGTGGTGCTCTTTTAGCCAAAACTACTGCTGTTCAAACTGCAATAGTGGCCTCTTTAGCCGCCGCCACTGCAAGAGGAAGGCAATCAAACATTCTATCAAAGGATAATTTATTCAAAGATAATCCATTGAAAGACATCAAAGATATGAAAGATATAAAAGATAATTCAAATGTAAATACTATTGAAAATATTAAACTAGAAAATTCAAATAGTAACAGCAACAGCAACAGCAATACATCCAATAACAATTCTAATATCTCAAATAGTCAAGATGATTTAATTTCTTTAAATTCTATTAATGGTTTACCTTATAATACTCATAAAAAAAATTCTTCAATTCACGCTCATTTTTATATAGAAGATACTGTAAAACATCCAAGATCAAGAAGTGCTTCAATAAATAAATTAAATAATTCTAATCCTTTATTAGTAAATAATACAATTAATAATGAAAATCCAATTATATCTCCAAAACTTTTTCAATCATCCATTAATTCAAATAATGTAAATAATATAAATAATGTAAATAATATAAATAATATAAATAATTCAAAAAAATCAAATCAAATAATTTCAGAAACTATAAATTCAGATCCAAGATTACCACAAGATGATGGAAAATTTCATGTTTTATTAGCTGTTACTGGTTCAATATCTTCAATTAAAGTTAAATTAATTATAAATAAATTAGAAGAAATTTATTCTTTCAATAAACTTTCAATTCAATTAATTTTAACAAAAGCTGCTGAACATTTTTTATCAAGAAATGATTTTAATTCAAATATTAGAATTTGGAGAGATAAAGATGAATGGTTAACATGGAATTCAAGATCTGATCCTGTTTTACATATAGAATTAAGAAGATGGGCTGATATTTTAGTTGTTGCTCCATTATCTGCAAATACTTTATCTAAAATTTCATTAGGTTTGTGTGATAATTTAATTACAAATGTTATTAGAGCTTGGAATACTCAATATCCAATATTATTAGCTCCTTCAATGGTAAGTTATGCTTATAATTCTCCTTCAACAAAAAGAAATTTACAATTTATTAAAGATTATATGCCATGGATTGAAGTTTTAAAACCAACTGAAAAAGTGGTTGGTAGTTATGGTGATATTGGTATGGGTGGTATGATGGATTGGAATGAAATTGTAAATAAAATTGTTATGAAATTGGGTGGCTATCCAGAAGATGATGAAAATGATGATGAAGATGATGATAATGATAATGATAATAACGAAAAGGATGATGATAATGATGACGACGATGACGACGATGATGATGATGATGATGACGATGATGACGACGATGACGATGATGATGACGAAGACGATGATGAAGAAGAAGATGATAATGATAATGAAGATCAAAATGAAGGAAACAAACAAGATCAAGTAATAGAAAAAAATAATATTACTAATTTGGATAAAAGAACTATAAATAATAAATCCGAAATTCATAAACCTTCTCGTCCAAGAAAAATGACTTTAGCAGATGAAGATGAATTAGAAGAATTTAATCGTCGTACTAATTCTTTATCATTAAAATAACTCTTTCTTACTTCTTCTTTCCTCGTAATTCTTTCGTTAATATTCTTTCATTAATAATTTCTCATCAATAACCTTTCATTATTATAATTTGTACAAATTTTTGGTATTTCATCTATTGGTTTAATTAAAATTCATTTTCTTTATTGTATATTATTGAGTGTTTTTTTTTTTGGTTTAATATTAACTCAAGTACTCATGTCACTCTTTATATTTCAAAAACTTAATATTCTCACAATTTCTTTTTCTCAATAGTCTTTTTTGTATAATTTTTTTTTGTTTATTTTTGTTCAATCTTGCTTCTTTTTTTTCTTCTTCTTTTTATTTCTGCTTTTAATGTTTATTTGTTATTTCTTTTTGACAACTGTGTTTTATTTTTTTTTTCAATCTGATTTCTTGATAAATCGCTTAATATAATAATATCTTGAATTTTTCTGAATAGTTTTAGTCTAATAATTAAAATAGTAATAAAAATAGTAATAAAAATGATAAATTTTCTTGTTGTTGAATGTTTTATTACTGAAAACGGTTGTTTGCTTAAGTACTGTAAAATCGCTTAGTAAATTCACTTTTTGCTTATTTTCTGCTTAATGCGGTCAAACTTCAGAAAACTTGATTTTTTCTACGATTTCATAACAAACAAAACAAAAGAAAAGAAGAAAAGAAGAAGAAAAGAACCTTTATTTTTGTTCTCTTTTAGATAATAACAGAACAGAACTTAGAAAAGAAAGAATAGAATCAAGTGGAAACATGTCTGCTTCTACGAGTGCTCCTCAGGTTTATGGAGGCGATGAAGTTGGCGCCATTGTTTTAGATCCTGGATCTTATTCAACTTCTGGTGGTTTTGCAGGAGATGATTTTCCAAGAGTGACAGTTCCATCATTTACCTCGTATGATCCAACTATTGAATCAATTGATGTTGAAAGAGACAAGTATAGTAATAATTATGAAAGAAGAAAGCATTATTATTATGGAGAATCAATTGATTTACCAAGATCAAATTATGAAATCAAACCAATAATCAAAGATTCAAATATTCTAGATTGGGATTCATCAATTGAATTATTTGATTTTATTTTCAAAGAAATGTATTTAAACCCAGATGATTTAAAAGAATATCCTTTATTATTAACTGAAAGTATATGGAATAGTAAAAAAAATAAATTAAAATCTATGGAAATTTTTTTAGAATTTTTTGAAAATCCTGGATTTTATATGGTTAAAAATCCAACATGTTTATCATTTGCAAGTGGTAAACCAAATAGTTTAGTTATTGATATTGGTCATGATATTTCAACAGTTACACCAGTTATTGATGGTATGTGTTTAATTAAAAATACAACAATGACACATTATTCTGGAAAATTTTTATCATTATATATTGAAACATTTTTCAATAAAAATAAAATTGAATTAATTTCAAAATTTTTAATAAAATCAAAAATTCCAAAAATTTATTCATTTAATGAAGAAATTAATAAAAGAAATAAACCAATTTTTGAATTAAAAAAATTTAAAGATATTAATTTAACAAAAAGTTTTAAAAATTATCATAAAGAAAAAATTTTAAATGAAATTAAAGAAACAATTATAAGAATTGATAAATATGGATATGAATCAATAGAAATTTTTAAAAATCAAGATTTAAATAAAATTTTAAAACAAAATTTAAATCAAAATGATAATTCTGATAATAATAGTTCTAGTCCAAGTTCAAATTCTAATTCAAATGCAGTTTCTAATGCTAATGCAAATGCAATTTTAAATGAATTAAATAATTATTATAATAATAATTATAATAATGGAAATCCATTTGAACTTATAAATTTTGAATTACCAAATGGTTTACAAATTGAATTTAATGAAAATAGATTTAAATTTGGAGATATTTTATTTTCACCAAATAAATTTTTTGAAGAATATAAAGAATTTAAAAGGATTTATAAAGAAGAAAATGGTAATGATGACGATAATAAAAAGGATAAAAATATTTATGATTCATTTGAATGGGTAGAAGAAAATGGAGAATTGGAAATTAATACTGGATTAGATAATGATTATATGTCATTTAAAAAATATAAAAAAAAAGAAAATTTAATAAATTTAAGTAATAATTTAAATAATAATAAAATTAATAAAGATATTAAAGAAAAAAGTAATGAGATAGTTAAAAAAGAAGAAACTACAAATATAAATGATATTAAAAATGAAAAAGAAAATAAAATAGATAATGAAGACATAAATATAGATAAAGATAAAGATAAAGATAAAGTTATAGATAAAGTTATAGTTAAAGATAAAGATAAAGAGAATGATAAAGGTAAAAATAAAGATAAAGATAAAGAAGTTATTAGAGAAATAAATAGAGTAATACCGGGTATAGCAGAATTAGCACAAATGTCATTATCATCAGTTGATACAGATATTAAACCACAAATTGCCCATAATATAATAATAAGTGGATCATTATCGTTAATACCAGGATTTAATGAAAGACTTAATGATGAATTAATTAAATTAAATCCAGGTATGAAAATTAGAGTTCAAAGTATGGGAAATTTTTATGAAAGAAAATTTCAAAATTGGATTGGTGGTAGTATTTTAGCAAGTTTAGGTACATTTCATCAACTTTGGGTAAGTAAAAAAGAATATGAAGAAATTGGTGCAGATAGATTAATTGTTGAAAGATTTAGATAATTTAAATTAATTAATTGTTTTGTTTGAAATCATAAGTAATATTCCTGTATAATAATAATAATAATAATAATAATAATAATAATAAGTAAATGGGATAATCAATGAACCGAATAAGAAAGAAAGAAAGAAAGAAACCAGTGCTTCTTGGGAGGTCTCATTGATCTGACTCACGAAACGCATAACCACCACAAACACCATCTTTTGAACTGTCTCTTGCACCATCTTTGCACCATCTTTTTGTGGCGGTGGCTGGTAGTCCAAAATAAGATTCAAGTGGCTTTAAGAGGCTAGTCAGTGTGGCTGATTTAACCGTGCAAAACCACCGCAAAACTAAAACTGAAAACGCGCGCTGAAACTGCTCAATCACGTGCCGTGTTATTTATTTTTTGTTTCATTGCGAAAATATTTTGATCCGTTGGAAAATCGCAGAAAAAAAAGCAGAGAACTCAGGAAATTAAAATAAATAAAGCAATAAAACAATAAAACAATAAAACTTGTTGAAACGACAGAAGAGTTAAAATATTTAAACAGAAACAAGAGAAGCTGATTCATTCATTCCATCTGAATTATCATCATAACTATTTTATTGATATATTTAGCAAAAGGAGACCCATTATTGTATACTATCATCATTAATACAAGATTAATATTTCAAATTATATAAAAAAATGTCTAAAAGAGGTGCAGCTTTTCAAATTAATAAGGATAGAAAAGGTTATGATTCTGAAGATGATGATAAACCTGCAATTCCAATCATTGCTTCAAATGATATTTTATCTAAAAGAAAAATTTTAAAACCAAGATCAAGAAGAAATATTGGCGGTGATATAAATACTTTTAATAATTTAATTCCTAAAAATTCTTCTATTCCTTCTAATTTACCAACTCCAAATCCTTCTTTTAATCAAGATCAACAAATTCAACAATCTTCCAAACCTTATAAAATTGATGATGAACCAAAGAAAATTAATCCATTTGCAATATTTTCAAATAAATCTCCAAAATTTAATGGTTTATCAACTTCAAAACCAAAATCATTTCCAATTTTTTCAAATAATGATAAAAATTCAATCTCAAATTTAAATACAAATCAATTTAAATTTAATAATAACAATAATAAAGAAAATTCGATTGCAACTATTTCAAATTCAAATATATTAATTAATAATAATAATATTAGTAATGTTAGTAATAATACTACTAAAAACTTATCCACTAATAATAATAATAACAATATCAATATCAATAATAAAGATAATGATAACTCGATTATGGCTTCTCAAATTAAAGCTTTAAATGAAAATTTCATGAAAACTTTAATAATAACAACAAGAGATGAACCTTTAGCTAATTATTCTGAATATTGTGAAAAATATATTAATTATTATAAAGATATTAGAAATGGTAAACTTCCTTTACCTTCTACTACATCCTCTTTACCTCCATCATCATCATCATCTTCTTCTCAATCTACTATTAAAAATTCAATTATCAATAATCAATTACCTTCTTCTTCTTCAAATAAATTATTAGAAAGTTCAAAAGAATCTCAAAGTATTTTTAATAATAATATCAATACTAATACTAATACTAAAAATAGTCTTTTTTCTTTCATACCTAAAAATACAACTAACAATGAAAACAATAATAATACAAATACTCCTAAAAAATCATTATTCCCAATAATAAAACAAGAAGATAAAATTCCTTCTTTAAGTTTTAATTTCTCTAATGATAAATCTAATGATAAATCTAATGAAAAATCTAATGATAAATCCAATAATAAAGTTTTTGATTTTGGTAAAAAAACTGGTTTACCTGCAAAAGGTTTTACATTTAATGTAAATAATAATATTACTCCAAGTATTTTTACTAGTAACTCTAATGATAATAATAATAATAATAATAATAAAGAAACTGAAACAGAAAAACAAGAAGAAAAAGCAAAAGCAGGAGATACAAAAATTGAAAATAAAAAAGTTGGCTTTACATTTAATGCACCTTCAAAATCAAATAATTCTCCTTTTAAATTTGGTAATGATTTAAAAAAAAATACTAATAATAATGAAAATGAAAATAAGAATGAAAAACCTAAAGGTCCTGTATTTACAATTGATAAATCAAAAATTGAAAATAAAAATCCTGTATTCAAATTCAATTCAAAAGATAATACATCTACTAAAAAAATAGAAGAAAAAGTAAATGAAAAAGTTGAGGAAAAACCAAAAGAAAATAAAATTGAACCCAAAAAACCAATTTTTTCTTTCAATACTTCAAATTCTAATTCTAATACTAATTCAATCTCAAATTCAATTTCAAATTCAAACTCAATTTTTGGTAATCCTTCATCATCAATATTTGGTAATAATAATAACAATGGTTCTTTAACCAAAAATGATGATACCAAGAAAGCTTCAAATGAACCTAAAAATGAAGATACTAACCAAGATAAAAAACCAATATTTTCATTTACTTCTAATAATTCAAATCCATTTAGTTTTACATCAAAACCAACAAATGAAAATAGCAATAAAGATACTAATTCTGCTTCTTTATTTCCAAAATTTTCATTTACATCAAATTCAAACTTAAATTCAAATAATACAAATAACACAAATAATACAATTAATGAAAGTTCAAATAAATCTACTTTTTCTTTTACACCAAGTAATACCAATAATACTACCAATAATAGTACTAGTAGTGTATTTGGAAATACAAATGGATTTAAATTTTCATTTATTCCAGTGAAGCCAAATGAAACAAATGGAGAAACTATTAATAAAGTAACAGAAAATAACTTAGGAACAAATCAAGAAAGTAAATCAGATTCTAATATAAATACAACTAATGCTACTTCTAATAATACGGAAAATAATAATGATATAAATGGACATACAGGACCAACTGGAGAAGAAGATGAAGAAGTCAAATTTACTCAAAAATGTAGATTATTAGAATTTAATAAAGAAGAAAAAAAATTTGACTCAAAAGGTTTAGGATTTTTAAAGATTTTATATAATAAAGAAAATAAAAAATCAAGATTTTTATTAAGAGCAGAAGGATCAGACAGAATTTTATATAATAATTTTTTAAATAAAAAAATTAATTATGAAATTGTTGGAAAATATATAAAAGTTCCAACACCAATTGTTGATAAAGATGGTAAACAATCTTTAAATGTTTTTATGTTTAGAGTTAAAGATAATAGTGAATTAATTAAAATGATTAATGAAGTGAAAGATCTTATTGATTAAAGATTTTTTTAAAATACTTTATTTATATTTTTTTCCACTTTTTCTTTATGATTTGCAAAATTTAATTTTAATTTTTATTTTAGTCTTTCATTTTTTTAATTTTATAAATTTTCAAATTTCTTTTTGCTTTTATATAATTTTTTGCTGAAACTTATTGGCTCACTTGTTCTTCAAAATTTGTTAGAACTTAACCTAACTTATCTTAACCTAAACTCTTTTTTCAAATTATTATAATATTATCACTCATTAGACTATTATGCTGAATACGTATTTTCCAAATAATTTTATTAATTCATTTCAATTTAATTTAATTCAACAAAAAAACAAACAAACAACCTTATTATATGAATAACTAGAACTGTAGTTGATTGTATTTTCTCTTCATGACTTTGATCAAATTATAGACTACAACTGGATTCAATTTAAAAAATAGGTTCAAGACTTTAAAGAGATTAGTAAGTGAAAGCTAAAAACAACTCAAGGACAAATGGTATACTGAACATGAAAATCTTGTGCCATTTCCAGGCCTCGAAACATTTTTGTGAAAGCAACCGTGGCTCAAGTTTAAAGTTCGAAATGTCATCACGCCAGGATTGAGGTAGCCCTAAAAATGAGACCAAATATATGGATATTTTAGAGTAAATCCAGTTATTTGGTTTTTCTACTAAAGACCACTTTTGTGGCTCTAATTGCTACGACCAGTTGTAAGGTACTTATTATGAGACCGGGTTTGTGGTTGTAGTATAACATTCAAGCAGTTCAATTTAAAGTATTTATCCCTTTAATACAAGAATTTGTGCTTTTTGTCGTAAAGCTGTTTTTGGGTTGAACGAGCAGGTGCAAACCTGTATTAAAAAAACCAAAATTAGTTTAGCTTTTATAGATGAGTATTAAATACCTTTTCCGTTTGATACTCACGTGCGTGGTTTGATTCTTAAAACGCTATACGACAAAAAGCACAAATGCTTGTATTAAAGGGACATAAGTTAATAATTAAGGTTCCAGCGACATGCAGGAAGCATAACCTTAATTAACCTTAAATTTCTATCTTCGAAAATCATTTATGTTTGCTTTATTTTTGTTAGCAAATTTATGAAATATCTATGTTTTTCCAACTCAAATATTTAATATTTAGTATCTGTGAATGAATATATAAAAACAGAACTTTCCCCTAAAAGGGTTCTTATTTTTTTACTTTAATTTATAGATCATTAATAATTAATTCAATAATGTCTAGTGGAAAACTTAAGGTTATATAATTTAATCCTTCAAATTTAAATCTAATCCCAAATGTAAATGTTAACAAAAAAAAAGAAGACAATAAAAATGAAAATGATATTGAACTGAAAACAATTAATGAAAAATCTCAATATGCATATAAATTGATAAATAGTGCTTTACCTCCAAATTTCAATGTTAGGGACACAAGATTATTTATTAAAATACCTTTCTTCATTAATGGAAGCAAAACTTCAAATTGCAAATATGAATACGGATCTGAAACCATTTTTGTTGGAGTTTTTTTCTTCTGATTCCTTTAGAATAGATTCCGATTTTTTTGATAAGTTTTCTTCTATGAAATCACACTCCAATAATGATAAATTAACTGATAATCCCAGAGATAATGCATAAAGCAAAATGACTTAATGAATTCACTGGGTCTATATTTGGCTGTTGGGAATGAAAATTATTGTGTGTTTGGAAAAATGTATTTTGAAGTACTTACTTGGAGTCTTGAAGATTTGCTTCCCAACCTTGATTTAAACCTTAGTAGTAATGATAATTTTATAATCTAATTGAACCACTAAAAATGGCAGGAAATAGAATCAAACAAGTGAGGGAAAATAAAAAAGGTGTAATACATTATTATTACCACTATCATAAAACAATATATCTTGTCATCGAAAAATCAAAAGCTTGATATAGCTAAAGACTATTCTGAATTCCATTTATTTCATATACTTATTTTCTTTATTTCATATACATATTTTTTTTAAGTTAAATAATCTATGGAATCAGTGGTTTTATTATATTTTAACACCTTCTGACCTCTAGAATATGGCTCTTTAAGATCATTTCAGACCCTTTTTCTCATGATTTTAACTCATATACCATTTTCAATTTCATAATATAATCAAATAATGATTGTCAATCATCAATTGCTACAACTGGAGTAACATTTTTAACAATAACAGTCTCTAATGGAAAGTTTTTTTATACAACTTTTCTTACACAAGCTGCAAATGAATTTGAATACTATTACAATTTCAGCAATTTCAACAATTTCAAATGATGTAGAGGAATCTTCAACTGTCAGTTCAATGAAGGTAGAGAATGGATGTTCACAGTCTGATAATACAATCACAGACTCAATAAGTAATACAGTTTTTCAAACCAGTGAAGATTTATTATCCGATAATCTAATTCAATTCAATTACTATATACATTCATCTACCAAATAATCATTTTATATCTTTTGGATCAATCGAAACATCAATGTCATCAATTCTTTCATTATCCATTATTGCCTTGATGGCTTTACTCATAGCTTCCATATCTGTCATTAAACTAACATGACCACGATCTGAAATGAATTTTCCTGCAATTGGAAATCCCTTTTTTTCTGGCATCAATGTCTTATAATAAACAACTCCATCCCCAATACCATACTTGAAATCTCCATATTCACCTCTTTCTAATCCATTATATCCATCTTTCAACCAACACCCCCTTAACGTTGGCACTTGATCTCCATAAACAACTGCCAACGGAGGATATTTATCTTTCAATTCGTCTTTATAATCCAATTCATTTAAAAATTTCTTGGTTCTTTTCAATGTTCTATCTAAATATTCATAAGATTCTTCAAATGTTATAGGATATTGAATTTGATTTTCAATATCATTATCCAAATCGATACTATTATTATAATTATCATGATTAGGAAAACGCCCATTTTGGATATTATCGTAGTTTATACTATCCATTTGAATTCTATTATAATATATTTTTCTCTTGTTATTGTAATTCTCTTTATCAACTAACGGCGATAATTTGTATTTAACCCAGTTATCAACATTAAAATAATCAACAATCAACTCTTCTTTTGTGTCTTTATCTGCGAAACATTTACCATCTAAGGGTAAAAACACATAACTCGATCTCATTAAAAAATTGACCTGTGCACTTAAGATTTTATTATTTAACAATATTGAATCTCCATATCTCATTGGTCCTAGAATATTCGGACATGAACTAGGAACTCCTATATAAATCAATCCTCTAATCAATTCAGGTTCTTTATTCAAAACATGATGGGCAATCAATCCTCCCATTGAATGAGCAAGTATGAGAATCCCTTTTCTTTTGGTGATTTCAAAATTGGTATTTGAATAAATTGTTTTTAGGAATCTTAATAATTTTTTCGAATTTAAATCACTTGATAATCTCCAATCATAACCAAATTCCCAAACTTTTGATTTATTTAGATTAGTTAGCTTTTTGATTAATTTTCGACTTATATCAATTGGTCCAATATGTGTCAACATACTACTTGAATAAACTAAATTTTCATCCATTTCTATTTCATCACTATCTTTTGGTCCAATAATTAAATTGATTTTAGTTAAATTGAATCCTGCTTTCAATGGAATCCATAATCTTCTATTATTTGATTTATTTCGTAAAATACTACCTCTATAACCACCTAAAATAACTATATCCCCATTCAAATTATCAAAAATGGAATCAATTTCCTCAAATGAATTTAAAATATTCGGTGTTAATAATTTCTTAACAGCTCTAAATCTAGTATTATCTTGCTTATTAACATCTTTGAATAAAATTTGTTCCTCAAATGTTGAAATACTTTCTTGTCTTTTTAATTTTAGTTTAATTTCTTCTTTTACATTTGGTTCATTGGTGTAATTATTATGAGGGGTAGTAGTAGTAGCAGTAGCAGTAGTAGTAGCATTATTACTACCAGCATGTTTGAGTGGTGAAGATAATGGAGATGAGGATAATTTATTTGTAAAGGAATTTAAAGGATTGGCAAAAGGCAAAGAAAATGAAAATATTTTATGAGATTCTAAAGTTAATAATTTTTTATTATTAGTATAATAATTTTTAAATTTATTTGTTAAATTTATTGAAGATATGGATGATAATGAAGGTAATGAAGGTAATGAGGATAAAGAATTGGCTGAAATTGAGGATATTGATTTTTTATGGGATCTATTCATGAACGATTTCAAATCAAAATTGAAGTTTTTACTTTTGTTATTGTTATTGTTATTGTTAACTTCAGTTTTTGATTTTAGTTTTAGAATTTTTATATTTTTATTATTTTGAGTAGGTTTGAAATTGGGTTCTGTTGAAGATTGTTTGATTGTTGTTTTCTTGAAAGTTTTATTATTTTGGTTATCATTATTGATTTGATTGACCTCATTAACCTGGCTAGCATTATTAACTTCGGTATCTTCTATATCTTTTATATCTTTTATATCTTTTATGTCTTCTATATCTTGATCATTTTGAATGATTTTTTGGGATTCATGAACCGAACAACCACCTATTATTGAAGAAGCAGTACTTCTATCAATAGTTTTGGTATTTGAAGTATCCAAATATTGATTATAATCTTGAATAGAATCAGTTTCTTCATCTGCTTCTGCTTCTATTTCTTCTTCTTCTTCTCTGTCCTGTTCATTTTCTTCTTCATATTCTCCTTCTTCGTCTTGATTTATAATCTTATTGTTATTGTTATTGTTATTGTTGTCAATTGCCGATTTATTGAGAGATTTACTTGAAGATAGTGTTGAAAGGGATAAATTTGAACCAGAAGATAATAAATCATTTATATTACTTGGATTCAAAGTAACTGGACTCATTGGAAGAGAAACAGGCGATTTAATAGAACCATTCATTTGATCCAATTGATCTAAATGATCCAATCCATCCGATTGATATGATTGATTTCTTGGTGTAGAATCATTGGAATCGATTATTGGACTTATTGGAGGAGTACCAGAATGATTATAGTTTTTTACATTAGGAACCATTTTAGATATTTACAAATTAGTTTTTTCAAATTATGTACAGAACTCAATGATATTTACAGGAAATTGAGAAGAATTTATACGATATATTCATATATAAAATAGAATAGGAATATGAAATAATAGGAGGAATTGTTGGAAACAATCAGTATTTGGTCATTCTAAAGATTTCGTTTACTTTTCTTTTCAGTAAGTTAATAGATCGTTTTTTTTCTCAGATGAATTGTAAGAATATTATGATATGAATTAGCTAATAACTGGGTAATAATTTGCTTAAACTTCAATTCTTGTGCCTTTAATAAAAAAAATAGATTTATTTTTGAAAACATTGAGATCAGTGCAAGTTCAGCAGCTTCAACGGCAGAAAAAAAAGCTTGTTTGCAGTTCAAGCTCAGAATTTAGGATTGTTCGGAACTGGCGTGAAGGTAGAAAAGCGCGGGACTAGGCAGGATAAAAAGCAGGCCTCGCTTCGGAACCACAAAAAACAACAATAATCCCGATGAAGGGGCAAAGGTGCTGAAAATTAGGGACAATTATATCAGTGCATGAGACATTTGGGTGGGGATTCCAGGAAGCACATTTTGATAGTGCACATGAAACTACTTCATTTAAAATGTTTATAAAATAAGCCCACATTATGCTAAATTATTACTAATCGTGTCACATGATGCTACGTAATTGTCTAAATGCTTATTTTTACGCCACCACTGCCACAACTTCTACTGCCACTCCCATTTGTTCACCCTTTATGGGGCTGTAGGGCTTTTTTTGTCTGCGATGACTCCAAAAATTGGTGACGAGAAATTCGGCAAGTGATGTAAACGATACTGTAAAGTATGAGTATGATTGGAATATCAATGGAATATTGAAGCGATAATATTTGATTTAGGTGAAGGATAACTGAAAAAAAATATACTCAAAGGTAAACTGAAGATTTTATGAATTGACTCATAATTAATATAACGTGAGATTTAAACTAAGAAAAATATCCATAAACTTATTATTTAATCTAATAAGAAAAAGTATATAACGTTAATAATAATAATAAATAATATAGTAGAATAAAATAATAATATAATAAGGAACAACATATAGAAAAATGACTACGGATATAAATTCAAGTAATAAAAAGGACGATTCCAAATTGGAAGAAGAAAATAAGGAAGAAAAACCTTTAGTATTTGCACCAAAAACTTATCAATATAATAAAGGGGAATTGAAAATTGAAGAAGTTTCCAAAGATCCAATTAAACAATTTCAAAAATGGTTTGAAGAAGCTTTAATATCTTCAAATGAACCAATTCCAGAAGCTGTAACTTTTTCAACAGCAAGTTTACCTTCAGGTAGAGTTTCTTCAAGAACTTTATTATTTAAACAATTAGATCATAAAGGATTTATAATTTTTTCAAATTGGGATAATTCTAAAAAAAAAAATGATATTATGACAAATTCATTTGCATCAATGAATTTTTTTTGGAAAAATTTACAAAGAACAGTAAGAGTTGAAGGTAAATGCGAGTTTATAAACAAAGAGTTGAATTTTAACTATTTTAAAACAAGACCAAGAGGTTCAAAAATTGGTGCTTGGTCAAGCCCTCAAAGTCAAATTATACCAAATAAAGAATTTTTAAATAATTTAGTTGAGAAAAATACTGAAAAATTTAAAAATTTAAAAGATGATGAAATTCCATGTCCTGATTATTGGGGTGGTATTAGATTAGTTCCTTTAGAAATTGAATTTTGGCAAGGTGGTTCAAGTCGTTTACATGATAGAATTACTTATAGAAGAGATTCAATTGATGATAAAAATTGGAAAATATATAGAATTGCTCCATAATTCCTACTTTACTTTAATTTCATTTTTTTTAATTTTATTTATATATAATTTTATGCTTCAAATTTCTTTTTATCATTACTCATCTCTATACAATCAATAAATCACTAAACCTTTTCATGAATTACCTTTTATTCTTCAATTTTCTATATTCTTACTTCCATTTTTTCTTTAACCTTTATTTCTATTAGATTTGGAAAAAATCCAAAACAATCACGTGTTGTTATTCTGAATACCAAAAACTTTAATATTCTCTTTGATATAATCAAAACAATGATTAAAACCAGAATCAAAAGAAGGTCTATTTGATTCGTTTGAGGAATTCAATGAATTTAATAGATAATTCATTGAGTTGAAGTCCAATTGAAACAAAAGAAGAACAAAAAAATGTCATTTAGTGGAGATTTAATTCATGTTTCTCCTTTAGATATAAATTTACCAATATCGCAAAGTAATTCTTCAAATTTATTAATAAACTCAAATTCAAATTCAAATTCAACAATAATTGATGTGGCGCTTAATAATATTGATAATCATATAAATAGTAATATTAGCAGTTATAATAACAACAACAACAACAACATCATTACCAATGATAACAATAACCTAATAGCAAAGAAAAAGCAATTAAAAAGAAATTCTAAAACTTATTCAAATGATAATAATTCAAATTCATTTAATTTAAATAAAATATCTCCAAGAAAATCAAAATCAATGGATCTATCTTTTATGTTAAATGATTCAATAAATAATAACATAGAGAGAGATTCTAAAATTATAAAAGTTAAAAGAAAAGATCAAATTAATTCATTTAATACTTTAGATCCAAATTCAACTATAAAAATTCCATCAATATCTGATAATAATAATAATATTCATAGTAATTCTATTGATAATACTATTGATAATTTTCAATTTGTTGAAAATGTTTCAGAAAGATTAAAAAGATCAGTTAAAAGAAAAACTTCATATTTTAATGAAGATGATAATAATTTCATAATGGAAAATATTGAAAAAAAAGATAAAAAAGATAAAAAATTAAAAAATAAGATTCCAAAACATTCAAAAATTTCAAAATCAAAAAAAGATAAAAAAACAAGATCAATTACTTCAAATGATGATTATAAAACTTCGAAAAATAAAAGACCTCATGGTAGATCCTCAAAATCCGACAGTTTAATTATCGATATTTATAAAGAGATTGATGATGAATTTGATAATTTTAATAATGAAGATAATTATAGAAATTCTCATGAAGATATTAAACAGATTGATAAGAATAATAATAGTCAATCAAGTAATAAAGAAACTTTACCAACAACAAAAGATACAAATTTTAATACTTCTTTTTTAACAAAAAGTGATTTAACAAACAATACTTCAATAATTTCAAATAATTCAAATAATAATAATCATCACCATATAACTAAAGATGATTTAATGGCTTTAAAAGAACTATCAATACCCGATCATTCTCATTCTATTATTAATAATAATGATGATAATAATACTACAAGCATTAATGAAGAGAATACAGATATAATAGATATAGATGAATTAAAAACTCCAAAAAATCATAAAATTCATTCAATTGAAACTGAAATTATTGATATTGATGATGATGATATTGAATTTATCTCAAAATTGAATAGAAAAAATATTATTAATATAAAAAGTTCTCCAAATGATTTAATTAAAGAAAACTCAACAACTACTCATATAAATGAACTTGAAAATGAAAATGAAAATGAAATAAGTGGTAAAAAATCAGATTCAAGATTAAATTCTAAATCAAAAAATAAATCATCAAAATCAAAATTAAAAACAAAAACAAATTCTAAGTCTAAATCTAAATCTAAAAAAAGTCAGAAACAAACATATCAAAGTCCAGAGATGATTGATGCAGATGATTTAGAATCTGAAGAAGAAGCAGAAAAACTTGAAATACAGCAGGAAATACTTAGAAAAAAATTGTTAGAAGATTCTTTAAAAGATGAAAGTCACCATGATAATAAAAAAAATAATAAAAATCATTCAATTAATATTTTTGAAAATGAAAAACTGATAAAGGTTAAAATTCACATTGATCCAATAAAATTATCACAAGTTTCGTTAAATAATAAATCTATAGAAGAAAAATCAAATACTAATACAAAAATAAAGAAAAATGAAAATAATATTAATAAGAATTCATTAAATTCTATAGAAAACGATATGGAGTTAAAAAAAAATGAATTAAGAAATAGCAGTAGCAAAGAAATTAAAGATTTAAAAAAAGGAAAACCAATTGAAAACCAAACAAAAGAAATTAAAACAAAAGAAAATGAAAATATAGATACTAATATTGATAAACCAAAAAGAAAATTAAAAGTTAAAAGAGTTGAAAAAAAATTAAGTGAACTTTGTAAATCTAAACCATATAGAGTAGGATTATCAAAAAGAGCAAGAATTCAACATTTACATAGTTATTTGGGTAATAAAAAATTATAAATGATAATTAACAAATTGAAGTTATTGATAAACCAATTTTCCAATTATAACAACCAATAATTATAAAACTTATTAAAAAAGTAATAAAAATACTTAAAATACAATAAATATAAGCTTGAATAATATTTAAAGATAATAATTCATTAATAAAAGTTGAGACAGTTGATAATGAACCACAAAAACCATCAGATAAAGATTGAATAATTTGACAATTAATTAATTTATTATTAATTAAATTATAATTTTTAGATCTATTTAAAATTAAACATATTGATAATAAAGTAGTTGCAATTAAATTTGCTAAAAAAGTACCAAAATAATTAAAATTAAAATTTTTTTTATTAAATTTTGAATTTTTATTAAATTTTAAAGATAAATAATATCTTAATAAAGCACCAAATGGAGTAAAAATACATGATAATGATACAGTTCTCCAATTTTTTTTAAAAATTGATAAAAATATAAATATAATTATAAATGAAATTCCAAGAATTTGAAAAATTATTTCAATGAATTTAATATTATTATTTATCTTATTAATAATTTTTTTATTAATATTTCTTTTCAAAATAAGATTATTAATAAATTCAATTGATAATTGTTTACCAAATAAAAATGCAGAAATAGATAAAGATAATTGAGATATAATAATCAAAATAAATTGTAAAAGACCATAAACAACATTTGGGTAATTAAAATAATTATTATTATTAATATTAATTGTATAAGATACAGATTCTAAGATCATTGAAGAAAATGAAGAAAATGAACCACAATATGCAGTTGTTAAACCTAGTTTAATCAAATCTAAATCAAAAGAAAGTTTTTCATTATTATTATTATTATTATTATTATTTTTAACATCGTCTATATTTATTTCATTTTCATTTTCAGTTTCATGATCAACTTCATTATTAATATCATTATCAATATTCTGATCAATATTATTATTTAAATCAATTGAATAATTTAAATTCTTAAATAGACCCATAAAAAAACAAGAAGTAAAATTTGACCAAATTATTCCAGGTAAATAAACTCCATTAAAATCAGTTAAATATTTCAAACCAATTCTAGATAAAGTACCAAGAATTGAAAAAAAGCAAAAAATTAAAATAATTTTAAAATTTGATAAAATATTTTTATTAAATTCATTTTTATTTTTAATTTTAGTAGATTTTGAAAAAATCATTTTATTAAAATATTCATTTAATTAGAAATTGAATAAAATAATTTGAAATTTTATTAGCAATAGATTGTCATGATTCAATTTGAATAAGCATAAACTGATATAAAAGAAAAGAATACTAAATATGATTATCTTGAAAATATCTTTAATGGTGATAAATAATTTGAAATAATCTATCAAAGCTAAAGGAAATAAATTTAATCAATCATTTGAATAAACAAAAGAAGATTAAAAAAACATCAAACAAGTGCAAAAGAAGATTGAAATGAAAAAGGTCAAACTCGGAAATAAAAACAAAATCGGAATTAAAAAATCAAAATTTACCAAACAACGTGATGCTACAGTAACCAAATTTGCGGTACAGCTTTAAATCGAGGGTAAGCGTTTAAAACAAGTAATTTTTTAAACTAAATACGAGGGCTAACGGTCGGATCCATAATTTCCGAATTCAGCCAGAGATTACACAAAAGAAGCAGAAGCAGCAAAAGAAGCAGAAGAAGCAACAAAAACACCACCAACAACAAGAAGCAACAACCAAAAACAAACAAGAGAAGAAGCAACAGCAAGAGCAATGAGGAAAAAAGAAAAGAGCAAGAAGAAACAATGCCAAAAGAAAGAAAGTCTCTGCCTCTCCAGAAACAAGAAATGCATTTCCAATCCTTTTTTCTCTTGTTTTCCTCTTTTCTTCTTCTTTCCAACAATGGTTCTGCTGCTTTTGATGTCTTTGATTACTTTGATGTCTTTGATGTCTTTGATGACTTTGTTTCTCTTAAGTCATTATCCACCGTAATATAACCAAATATCTAATTGATTTAAATCTAATAAGTTGAATATTAAAATGAATTTTGAAAAAAAATTGATATATTTTATTAATTTGATATTTAAATTTTATAAATTATTTAAATTAAATTATTATAAAATTTATTATAAAAATAGATATCCAATTGATAGATTATTTGATAAAGTAATCAAAAGAAATAATATTTTATATTTCTTTTATTTACAATTTAAATTAAAAATGTTTAAAAATTCATTTAATTATCCAAATAATGATAATAATAATGATCAAACTTTAGATAGTAATAATAATAATGATAATAATGATAATAATGACAATAATAAAGAAAATTCTTCAAATAATTTTTTAGCTATACCTGCTGCAAGAGCTGCTGCAAATAATTCTTTATTAAATAAAAAACTTCAAGATATTTCAAATCAAAATCTTTATAATTATAATA
Organism: Ascoidea asiatica; assembly: GCA_001600695.1. NCBI lineage: Eukaryota > Fungi > Ascomycota > Saccharomycetes > Ascoideales > Ascoideaceae > Ascoidea > Ascoidea asiatica. Next base: position 122,434 of record BCKQ01000013.1, read on the forward strand.
ATTATCCTTCAAGATTAAATACAATATCATCCATTAAAACAATAAATAAAAATTTAAATAAAAATTTAAATAAAAATTTAAATAAAAATTCAAATTCCATTTATCATACTTGTAAATCACAAACAAATACCATTACAAGTACCAATACAAATACTATTAATAATATTAATACCAAATTATTATTAAAAAAAAAGAAAATAATTAATCATTCAAACAATTATTTGAATAATAATTCAAAAAATTATTCAGATTTAATAAATTTAAAAAAAATTAATATTATAATCTTAGGTGATAAAAATTGTGGAAAATCTTCTTTATTATTATCTTTTATCAATAATAATAATAATAATAATAATAATAATAATAATAATGATGATAATGATAATAGTAATGATGATAATGATAATAATAATAATTATAATGATAAACCTAATGATATTAATAATGAACATAAGAATAACAAGATTAATAAGATTAAAAAATTATCAATTATTGAAAATTATAATAAATCTTTATTTTTTAAAAATCCAATTAATAAAAATATAATTTTAAATTTATGGGATTTACCTGGTGATGAAAATTATGATAGAATTAGACCTTTAATTTATGCTGATGTTAATATAATTTTATTATGTTTTGATATTTCAAATTTATTAAGTTTTAATAATATTAAAGATAAATGGATTCCAGAAATTGAAAATTATTGTCCAAATATTCCAATACTTTTAATTGGTTTAAAATCTGATTTAAGAATTAATTCATTAAATAATAATAATAATATTATAAATATTGAAAATTCTATAAAATTAAGTCAATTAATTAAATCAAATGGTGGTTATATTGAATGTTCAAGTAAAAAAATGATTAATATTAATGAAATTTTTTTAATTGTTTCAAAAATTATTTTAAAAAAAAATTATAATTTTCTTGATATAAATAATGATATTGATATTGATTTTAATAATATTAATAATAACATTTATAATAATGAAAATGATAATGAATTTATTAATAATGAAAATGAAAATGAAAATGTTGAAGATTTACTTGATAGAGAAATTTCAAGAAGTTTGAGAAGTATAAATTTAAATTTAAATGATTTGAATGATTTGAATGATGATTATGATATTTATAATGATGAAGATAAGTATGAGGATATTAACCAGGATATATATGATGATAATAATTATGAAAATGAAAATATTATAAATAATAATGAATTTTATAAATTAAGAAAAACATTATCAAGTGATAATATATATAAAAATATTAATATGTTTAAAAGTATTTCAGATATTTCAGTTAAACCATTAGATATTAAACCAAAATTTCAAAATAATGGAAAACTTAAAGAAAACCAAAAGGATAACGTAAAAGATAACCAAAAAGAGAAGCAAAAAGAAAAAGAAATAAGAATTTTTGAATGTCAATCTGTTGATAGAGGAAGTTTTAAAACTTATAATTCTTTTAGATCTATTAATCGTCCAAGATCAATGGCAACATCATTAAGATCTGGTATTAATAGTGCAGGTGCAAGTAGTGAATTTAATTATAATTATGGATATAATAAAATACGAAGAAGAAAATTATTAAAAAATTCAAAAAAAAGAACAACTTCATATTCAAGAAATAAAGCAGAATGTGTTATATTATAATATGATAATGTATTTTCAAATTTGCTTTCTTCTTTTATTTCAATCTTTTTCTTTTTTTTTTTGTTCATTTCTTCAGTAAAAGTTAATAAATTATGATTTCTTTTCATTTCTCATTTGATTTTTCATTTGAAGTTTCCTTTCTCTTTTCTGCAGCAGCTTTTTCCTGAGAAACATTATCATAAAAACTTTTCCAAATGGTTGAGATGTTCTTGAATTGATTTCCAACAGTGACAGTATGTTCCAAAGATCTATTCAAACTATTCATATTATCCATCAAAGAATCAGTTATCAAATTAACTTCTTGCAATATTAGTTTTTTATCAGCTAAAAAATCTTTATCATCGTAAACATCTTCACCACTCAAAGCTTCATTTGTAAGAATATTAGATTGTCTCTCAGACATTTGAATTACTATTTTCGAGATTGATCCTTTATTACTTGGAATAATTATTACTTTCCTCTTTATTCTTTATTTATTTGTTCTTCTTCTTCTTCTTCTTCTCTTTCTTTTGTTTTTGTTTGTTTATTTTGATTTGTTTTCATGAGCGAATAAAAACGCGTGATTTCGCCGATTCGGATCCAAGCTGCGATTTTCACTTTCACCCAGAAAGAATCGAGGCAAAAAAGGCAAAAGATAAAAAAAAGGTGTAAAAAGATGTGAAAGAGAGAAAAGACTGAAAAGACTGAAAACATGAGGAAGAGATATAAAACAAATGAAAGAGACTGGAGAAACTGAGGAAACTGAAATTATTTTATACTTATAATCCAATTCATTTTCTTCTCGAACTTATTACAATTCATCATTACTTAATACTCTTAAGGATACAACCAAGACTAATATTAATACTAATACTAAGAACTAAGAACTAAATTATAATTCAAAATGATTAATCCAAGATATTTAAAATTATCAAAGAATTCATTTAATAAATCTTCTTTATATTTCTCAAGAAATATTCATTCAACTTTAAATTTATTCAATAAAAGAATTGAAACTGATGCATTTGGTGAAATTGAAGTTGAAGATTCTAAATATTGGGGTGCTCAAACTCAACGTTCTTTATTAAATTTTGATATTGGTCAACCAACTTCAAGAATGCCACCACCTGTAATTAAAGCTTTTGGAATTTTAAAAAAATCAGCTGCAATAATTAATGAAAGTTATGGAACTTTAGATTCTAAAATTGCAAATGCAATTCAACAAGCTTCAACTGAAGTTATTGAAGGTAAATTAATTAATCATTTTCCATTAGTTGTTTATCAAACTGGTTCTGGTACTCAATCAAATATGAATGCAAATGAAGTTATTTCAAATAGAGCTATTGAAATTCTTGGTGGTATTAAAGGTACTAAAAAACCTGTTCATCCAAATGATCATGTTAATATGTCTCAATCTTCAAATGATTCATTTCCAACTGTAATGCATATTTCAGCAGTTTTAGAAATTACAAATACTTTATTACCTGAATTAAATTTATTAAAAGATTCTTTAAATAAAAAAAGTGAAGAATTTAAAGATATTGTAAAAATTGGTAGAACTCATTTACAAGATGCAACTCCATTAACTTTAGGTCAAGAATTTTCTGGTTATGTTCAACAAATTTCAAATGGTATTGAAAGAGTTCAAAATTCTTTATATCATTTAAAATTTTTAGCTCAAGGTGGTACTGCTGTTGGTACTGGTTTAAATACAAGAATTGGTTGGGATAAAGATATTGCAAAAACTGTAAGTAAATTAACTGGAATTGAATTTAAAACTGCTCCAAATAAATTTGAAGCTTTAGCAGCTCATGATGCAATTGTTGAAGCAAGTGGTGCTTTAAATACTTTATCTGTATCATTATTTAAAATTGCTCAAGATATTAGATATTTAGGTTCTGGTCCAAGATGTGGTTATGGAGAATTATCATTACCTGAAAATGAACCAGGTTCTTCAATTATGCCTGGTAAAGTTAATCCAACACAAAATGAAGCTTTAACAATGATTTGTACACAAGTTTTTGGTAATAATCAAACAATTACATTTGCAGGAGCTTCTGGACAATTTGAATTAAATGTTTTTAAACCTGTAATGATTTTCAATTTATTAAATTCAATAAAATTATTATCTGATGGTTGTAAATCTTTTAGAATACATTGTGTTGATGGTATAAAAGCAAATAAAGATAAAATTAATAAATTATTACATGAATCTTTAATGTTAGTTACAGCTTTAAATCCAAAAATTGGTTATGATAAAGCTTCAAAAGTTGCAAAAAATGCTCATAAAAAGGGTATTACTTTAAAAGAATCTGTTTTAGAATTAGGTTATTTAAATGAAAAAGAATTTAATGAATGGGTTGTACCAGAAAATATGATTGGTCCAAAATAAGTAATTTTTATATAATTTTTATATGATTTTTTATGTATATAGAATATGAATAGATTATGAAAGAAATAAGATTATAAATTAATATATTAATTGGTATTTTTGTGTAAAAGAAAAAAAAAAAAAAGAAAGAAAAAAAAATGCATAAACAATGTAATTAACAAATAAATAATAAATAAATAACAAGAGAATAACGTAAATTGAATAATTAATTTAATTTATAAAGAATTTTTTTGAATCCCAGATATATAACATTTCATCCCAACCAGTTGTTGCAACCCAACCTGGATCACCCCAAAGAGACCAATCACAACCAAAAATAAATTCATTATGTTTATTAAAAATTGCTTTACAAGCAATTGAATGATTAATTTTATTTGCTAAATAATATGGTTTTTTTGAAATTAAATTATCTGTTGAATCATTCCAAATTCTTGAAGACATATCATATGAACATGATAATAAATAATTTGAATTATGAGGAGAATAATTAATTTTTCTTATTGCAAAATCATGACCAATTAATTGATTAATTGGAGATTGAATTTTTAAATTTGTTAACATTTTTAAATCCCAAATTTTAATAATTTTATCAACACCTGCAGTTGCAAAAATTGTTGAATTATATTTATTCCAATCACAAGCTAAAGTTTCTTGATTTGAATTTGAAATAAAATCAAGTATTAATGGATTTGAAGAACGTAAATCCCATAATTGTAAATGAGATGAAGCATTAACAGATATTAAAATATTTGGATTATGAGGAGAAAATTGAACTTGATATATACAATCTTGAGTTGAAAGATTATTTGGATTACCTGGATTATTATTTGATTGTTTTATTAAAGGTACAGAAGATTGTTTTAAAATTTTATTATTATTAATATTAGATATAGGATTAGATAAAGTTGAAGAATGATCAATAGAATTTGAAAATAAAGTTAAAATACTTTTTTTATTATTTGGAGACCATAATTTTATTGAACCATCCCAAGAAGAAGTTGCGAAATTAATTTTATTAATTAAATCTATTGAAATTGAATAAATTTCTCTTTTATGTTCATTCCAATTCATTATTGGAAATTGATTAAAATTTAAATCAAATAATTTTATAGAACCATCACCAGAAACTGAATAAATTAAATTTTCATTAATTTCACTCCATGATAAATCATATAATGAATCTTGAGTTTGAAATGAATTAATAACTTTGATTTCACCATTATTTTGAATTTCTAATATGAATAATTTTCCATTTCCTAATAAACCATAATTTGCAGAAGTTGCAACAGCTAGTTTATTATCAAAAAAAGGAGAGTATTTTGTAGCATAACCACTGAAACCAGTAGTCTTGAAAGATAACATTATGCACACTTCATATATATATGTATATCATCGACTGATCTATTCTTTATTGGGTCTCTTACTCTGTTGATCTCTTCGTCTTCTGCTCTTCTGACACCTTCTTTTTTTTTCTTTTCTTTTCTTCCTGCTTCAAATTCACACGCAGCAAACCCACCAAAAAAGAACTCGAAAAGCGAGATAAAAATCTGAGATTAGCAATTCACGGAAAAACACGCCACTGAATTGGGGGATGAGCCACCAAACGGCTCGGCTGGTAGACAACAAAGTCCACTTCAAACAGGTATTAAAAACTAAATAATTTTATAATATATATATTTATATCCCAAATAGTCAGGTGGTGATTGTCTGGTGTTGCTGTCATGCTTCCTGGCGCAGTACGTGAGTGGCGGTTCTGCTTGTTTCGCATGCTTTGAAGTTTGCTTCTTTTTGGTTTAAATATATTTGAATTTGCTTCTTTTGAAGTTTTTAATTCTTTTGTTTCTTTATTTCTTTAATTCTTTTGTTTCTTCTTCAATCAATTGAAATAATACAGTAAGATATATACATAGACAGATAGATTCATATATTCTATTACTTTTATATCCTTTTTATTCAATCAAAATGGGAACTTATTCCAATCAATCTCAGTTAAAGACTTCTCAATCAAAGACTCCTCCAGCAAAACCACAAAAAACTCCATTAAATTCAAATAAATCAATATCCAATATATCAAATATATCTAAAATATCTAAAATTTCAAATGATTTATTAAATCCTTCAATATCAAATAATAATTCTTTAAATTCAAATCTTTATCCAAAAGGTAAATGTAAATTACTTTGGACAAAATCAAAAATTTATATTCATCCAACAAAAAATAAAATTGATAATATTTCTGGATTTTTATCATTAATTAAACCATATTCAAATTCAACAAATAATGAAATTATATTAACTTGGTTTCCTGAATCAATTTTATCAAATTCATTAAATTTAAATATCTTTAATTCTTGTGATTTATATAGTAATTCAATTAATGATATTTCCAATAATAATAATAACAATAAAGATAAAAAACAAACTTTTTTCATCAATAATTCTTTTATAAATAATTCAAGTCATTTAGGTTCTTATTCTTTTCAAATTCAATTATCTAATATATTCTCAATTCAAATTAGAAAACCATCTTTAGGACTTTGGTATGGTTCAATAATTTTACATTTAAATTCAATTTTAAATCATAGTTCTGAAATTTTACCAATTTTATTTTTTCATGATAATGAATCAATATCTTATAAAAATGAACAAATTTCTAAAAATAAAAATTTTAATCCATTCTCAAATTTAAATCAAGGTGATTTATTTTGGGGTGGTGAACAATTTTTAAAAATTTTAAAAAAATTTATATTAATTGAAAAATCAAATTTAGATAGTTCTTTTTATTTAATTAATCCAAATTTAGATGATTTAAATTATACAACTTTAAAAACAAATGATATTAATAATATTTCATTTTCTTCAAATAATGATAATAATTCAAATTCTTCACAATATGATTTAAATATATTATCTGAATTTCATCATAATAATAATAATAATAATAAATCCAAAAACAAGAATAATAATAATAATAATAACTTATTAAATATTAATAATGATAATAATAAAGAAATTTTAAATAATATTAAAAATTCAATAAATAATATTAATAATAATGTTAATATTAATAATGTTAATAAAATTATTACAAATACAAAATGGTCAATTTTAGAATCTTTAGCAAAAATTTCAAGTTTAACAAAAAATAAATTAAATGAAAATCAATCAATTAAAAATTTATTAATAAAACCAGAAGTTATAAAAATTAATGAAGAATTTGATTCTGCAAGAGTTTATTTAGCAAAATGGGCTTTATCAATTCAAGAACAAAGTGAAAGAAATAAAAAAGATTTAATTTTAAATGAAAATTTTAATAATTATTATAAAATTTTAATTAATAAAGAATTTAATGGAAATTTTTCAAATTTTAAAAATTTATCAATTGAAGAAATTTCAAAAATTTATAGAAGAAAAAAAATTTCAAAAATTGAATGGGAATCATTTTTTAATAATCAAGGAATTTTAATTTTAACAATTAATGAAATTAAAGATAGAATTTTTCATGGATCTTTAGATAATGAAATTAGATCTCAAGCTTGGTTATTTTTATTAAATTTAACACCATGGGATTCTTCAACTTTTGAAAGAAATCAAATTATTAAAAGTTTAAGATCTGATTATGAATTTTATTTAAATAAATGGAAATTAAATTTAAATTTAAAGAAAAAAGATTCATTTTGGATTGATCAAAAATTTAGAATTGAAAAAGATATAAATAGAACTGATCGTGATTTACCTTTATATAAAGATGAAGAACCTTTAGAAATTAATGAAGATAATGATGAAGATAATGATAATAATAATAATGATGAAGAATTTGAAAATAATAAATTAAATGTTAAAAATAAACATTTAAAAAATTTAAGAGAAATTTTAATTACATATAATGAATTTAATCCAAATTTAGGTTATGTTCAAGGTATGAGTGATTTACTTTCACCATTATATTATATTTATGAAGATAATGCATTAGCATTTTGGTGTTTTGTAAAATTTAATGAAAGAATGGAAAGAAATTTTTTAAGAGATCAAAGTGGTATGAAAAATCAAATGTTAGTTTTAACAGAATTAGTTCAATTTATGTTACCAGATTTATATCTTCATTTAGAAAAATGTGAATCAAATCAATTATTTTTTTTCTTTAGAATGTTATTAGTTTGGTTTAAAAGAGAATTTGAATTTAATGATACATTAAAATTATGGGAAATATTTTGGACAAATTATTATTGTTCTGAATTTCATTTATTTTTTGCATTGGCAATATTATCAAAACATGAAATTTTAATTAGAAGATATTTAACAAAATTTGATGAAGTTTTAAGATATATTAATGATTTATCATTAACTATGGATATTGATGATTTATTAATTAGAGCAGAATTATTATTTTTAAGATTTAGAAGAATGATTGAAATTATTGATAGAGAAAATGATTTAAAAGAAAGACAAGAAAGACATAAGATTGAAATTGAATCTGAGTCAGAAAATGAAAATGAAAATGAAATTGAAATTGATAATGAAAGTGAGAATGATATTGGAGTTATTAAAGGTAATAAACAAAATCAAAGAATTCCAAAAGCAAATGCAAAAGCAAATACAAATTCAATTCTTAAATCAAGTGCAAGTGCAAATTCCAATGCAATTACAAATTCAAATACAACTATTAATACAACAATTAATACAACTTCAAATTCTATTTCAAATTCTAATTCAATTATAACTGGAATTACCAAAACAAATACAAAAGTTTCAAATATTCATAGTAATAATAATCAAGGAGGTAAAGGAAATAATAAAGGTAAAGGAAAAGGTAATAATTTAAATAAAACTGAGAATATTAAAAATTATAAAATTTCAGATGAATTAAGAGCTTTATTAAGTAAAGAAATTCCAATACAAAAAGAAGTTGAAAGACAACCAGGAATGGGAGGAGGTTAATTAGTTGTTTATATTTTTATTCATATTTTCATTCATATTTTTATTCATTCATTTTTATAATATTGTTATTTTTGTTATTTTTGTTATTTTATTTCTAATTGGTTTATTTAGTTCTTTTTTTTGTTATTATTTTATAAATTTAATTGTTTGTGTTATATATTGAAATTCATGAGTTTTTGTTATCATTAGTCTTGGTTATATTTTTATTTCATTCCTTATTTGTTTCTTTCTTTGTTTATGTTCTTCTTTGATTATGATTATGATAATGATTATGATAATGATTATGATTATGATTATTATAATATTATCTAATAAATATTACTTCTTTTACAATAATTCTTTTTACTTCATTACTTGTTATTAACGTAATATATTGATATTGATAATTTAGTACCGGTAGTAGTTAATTTCAGCGTTACCCGTTTTCATCGACCTTTTTTCACCGTTTGTTTTGAAGATTGCGAAGAAATAAATTTGATTGAAAATTTTCAAGGGATGAAAAATTATGAAAGAAACGAAATAAAAGAGAATAAAGAACAGAGAATAAAGAGTAAGAAGAGTAGAGTAAGAAGAAGAAAAAAGTAAAGTAATAAAGAATTTAGAAGAAGGAAGTAGTTGTAGTTTTAAAATGAGCTTATTTAGAACATCATTGTTAATATCTAAAGGAATTAGAGTTGGTAATAATAATTTAAGATTATCATTAAATTTAAAAAATAATTCAAGAAATTATTTATTTAAAAGATATTTATCTAATGAAGTGAATAAACCAGTTAGTAATAAAACTAATAAGAAAAGTGAGTCTATATTAAATGATGATTTATTAGCAAAAGTTGGATTTGATTTAAAAGATATTGAACAACATAAAGAAGAAATTAATAATAAAGAAGAAAATGAAGATGAAAAACCAAGAGAAAAAAGAGAAAGAAGAAGAAGAGTAACATCAATTGATCGTAAAAGAGAAAGATGGGGAACATTATTTAATTTTTTTTTAATTGGAGGTACATTTATTGGTATTGGATATTTAAGTAGAAATTGGGAAGATGGTGAAGAAGAAAAAATTTTATTACCTGGAGAAAATTCAATTAAAAATGGATATGAAATAAATTTAATGTATTTAAGATTAAAAAGAAGACTTGAATCAATTTTTACATTTTTTTCAGAACCTGTAACAAAAGAATTATTACCACCATTACCAAAAGAAGTTGAAAAATATGGTAGTAAATTAACATTAGTTTTAGGATTAGAAGATTTATTAATTCATTCAGAATGGTCATCATCAAATGGATGGAAAACTGCAAAAAGACCAGGATTAGATTATTTTTTAAAATATTTATCAATGTATTATGAAATTATTATTTTTTCAAATAATTCACAAATGTTTAGTGAAACAACTATACAAAAATTAGATCCATATGGAGAAAGTATATCATTTCCATTATATAAAGAAAATACAAGATATATTGATGGTAAATTAATTAAAGATTTATCATTAATGAATAGAGATTTAGGTAAAATTATAATTATTGATACAAATAAAGATTGTATTGAATTACAACCTGATAATGGTATATTATTAAAACCATGGGATGGTAAATATGAAAAAAATAATAAATTAATTGAATTAATACCATTTTTAGAATATATTGCAGCTCATCCAAATATTAAAGATATTAGACCAATAATTAAAACATTTTCAAATAAATATGAAATTGGAAATGAATTTAATAAAAGATCAGAAATTTTAAGAAATAAAATGAAAATTGAAAAAAATGAACGTAAATTAAAAAATAATTTAAATTGGTCAAATAAATTTTTAGGTTTAAATCCATATAATAAAATTCAAGAAGAAGAAATTGGTAATAAAACAATTTTAGATTTAATTAGAGAAAATGGACAAGAAAATTATTTAAAATTATTAAAACAACAAGAAGAAAATAGAAAAATAATTTTAAAAAAACAAAAAGAATTTGAAGAAGAAATGAATAAACAAAAATTAACAGTTGGTGGATTTATTGCAGGTGAAAGACCAAATTTTGAAGAATTAGAGAAAAAACAAATGGAAATTATGTCTTCAAATAATAATAATGATAGTAAATAATGAAATGAAATAAAATGAATTATTTTTAATTTTTAATTCAATCTGTATATAATAAATGAAAGTACAATATCAATAGTTATAAACTAAGTAGATAATTAAGTTAAGTTAATAACTGTATAAGACCACGGAAAGGTATATGCCGCGGAAATAAAAAAAAAAAATCAAAACCTGCGCACGGAATCGAAAAAATAAAAATTAAATCCGTGGGGCAAATTCAAGGACACAATCTAAGTAAATACAGGACACATTATTATCCAGGACGCAGGACAATAGGACTGTTGCTTTTACAATCAGGGACAAGCATCAAATATAGGACCAGGACATATCTGGGAGCATCACGTGGTCCTGCTACTTTCTCGCGGTGTTTTGCAGCAGGGAAATTTTGAATTGAATTTGAATTTTGCATTGCTTTTGGTTTTGGTGCTGCAGCAGGTTTTGGTGGGTTTGAAGCTGGTGCTGGTTCTGGCTCTGTTTTGCCACTCGCACCCGCTGGAAGAAGAGCAAAGACAAGAACAAGCACCAAAGCACTCAGAAACAAGCAGCAGCCATTGTGTTTATATAAATAGTAATACTGATAGTAATACTAATAGTAATATAATATATAAACAATAGTATTTGATAATCTGATATTAGTTTAATCACTCCAATATTAAAAGAAGATTAATCAAGAGAAGAAGAAGAAGAAGAAGAAGAAGAAGAATCTTAATCAATTAGTTTATCTCTTCATTCTCATCTTATCCCCATTTAATCTTCATATGATTCTCATTAATTCTCATTTATTATCATTTATTATCATTTATTATCATTATATACTTATCAAAAGTATTAATTACATTCATATTATTTATTCAAAAAGATAATAATAATCTTATTAAAAACATTAAAATTTCGAAAAAAATTAAATAAAAAAGAAAATAAATATTAAAAATTATATAAATATTAAAATCAATTTCATCTCATTCTCATTTCATTCTCATTTCATTCTCATCTCATTTTCATCTCATTCTCATCTCATTTTATTACATTCAATTACTTTCATTCATATTTAATCTATTAATTTTATAAAATTATCATATTTACTCCGTTAATACTCACATTCACCTATTCATTAACTAATTTATAAACCTATTTATAAACCTATTTATTTATTTACTTTAATTCAAAATGAATAATATATTACCAAATCAAAATATTAATCAAAATTTAAATTTAAATCCAAATCCAATTGAAATTATTAATAATTTAAATACAAATTCATTTTCAAATTTATCTAATACTAATAATAATAATATTACAAATACTAATACAAATACTAATACTAATAATACTAATAATATCAATAACATCAATAATATGAATCTGAATAATATTAGTCTGAGTAAATTAAATATGAACAACAATATCAACAACAATAATAGAATGATAAAAATTGATAATCTTAATGAAAATTTACCTTTAAATATGTTAATCTCAAAACATAATCAATCTAATCAATCAATAAATACAAATAATAATCAACAAAGTAATCAACAAAGTACTAATACAATAATTCCTACAAGTTCAACTTCTTTTAATAATCATTCTCTGAAATTTTTATTAAAAGATTTTAATCCAAATTCTTTAAATATTGATGATTCAATATCTCAATTAATTAATCTTAAAAATGATATAAGTATAATAAGAATTAAAATGTTAAATTTTTTTAAATTATTAGCAACTTTAAATCAAAATAATAATTATTATAATATTAATACATCAACAACAACTACTGATAATAATATTAATAATAATATCAATAATGAATCAACAATTTTTAAATTAGTTTCATATAATTTATTTAAATTAAGAAATGATTTAAAAATTTATTTAAATAATTATAATAAATTAATACCTTTAATAGAATTATCAAAACAATATCAAGGTTTTACTCCATCTTCTTCTTTAAGATTTATTAATGTTTCTAATTCTTTATCAAATCTTTATTCAATTCAAAATCCAAATTTTAATTCAACTTTAATTAATAATTCAAATAAAAAATTATTAAATAATAATGATGAATTTAGAAATTTAGTACTTTTAAATTCAACTCCAATTTCAATCTCAATTTTAAATAATAATAATAAAAATAAGAATAATGCCAATAATAATAATAATAATAATACAACTAATAATAATAATAATAATAATAATAATACATCTCTAATTTCAAATACAAATACAAATACAAATACAAATACAAATACAAATACAAATACTAATACAAATACAAATACAAATACTAATACAAATACTAATACAAATAATACATCTAATAATTTTTCAAATTTACCATCAAATAAAAAATCATCAAAAATTTCAAAACCTACAAAAAGATCAAAAAAATCAACTAATTCTCCTGCTTTAAATTCTATTTCAACACCAATAAGTGTAAATAATTCTCCAAATTTAAATTATAATACAAATAATAATACTAATACAAATACTACAAATAATAATAATAATAATAATAATAATAATAATAATAATATTCAAATAAGTGCAAAAACTGGTAAACCAAAAAGACAATATAAGAAAAAATCAACTGCTCCGAGAAAAAGTTCAAAATCTCAAGTAAATTCAACCTCTGGAAGTCAAAATCAATCTATAAGTAATGTTAATACCCCTTTAATGAATCAATTACCAAATCAAAAATGATTATATAAAATTTTCCTTATATTATATTGTTAAAATTATTATCATTATTATCTTTACTTATTGTAAATTTCAAACTTTTAAAATTACTAAATTTCAATTATTATTTAAACTTTTAATAATTAAAATCATATTCATTTTCATCAATTCATTCATCTCATTCTATGATTTTAACTCCTAAACTTTTTTCATAAATACACTTTTATGCTTTCATGTTTTGTTATTCTTCAATACTGTCTTCTTCTTATATTTTTTTTATTCTTTACTTTCTCTTTTTTTTTTTTTTGTTTTTTCTTGCTATTCTTGATCAACTTACTTTTTAGTCAATTTTAAAATATTATTTTTCAAAATATAAAAATTAAACTTTTATAATATGAAAATTTATTTATTATTTATCTTTAAAGATTTCTATGAAATTAAAAAATATCATTTTATTTCATTAATTATATAATTTATTGCTTTATTATTTTTTGTTCTCTTTTTCTATTCAAATTTTAAAATTATTTTGATAATATTTCAAAATACCTCATTCGCTTAAATCTTTTTGTATATTTACGTAATAAATCATTTCTTTTATTGTTTTTTGTTTTATTTATTAATATAAATTCTCTTCTACAGAAAACTTTTGAAATTTTTGAATTGTTTCTAGAAAAGAAGTTTTGTCGTTGAAAAAAAAAAAAATAAACAAGTTAAATAATTAACTACAATTGAATCATTGTTAAAAACTAAATATAAAAATATGTTGGTATTAAACAAAGCTGATAAAAAAAAAAATGAAACGTTTTGAAAGTATTAGATTATGTTAAAAAATCATTAAGGTAAATCAAAAAATTGGAGAAGAAAAAAGTAAAATCATTGAAACAAGGAATATATCAAATATAAGAAGATTTTAAACCAAATAATTTTAATAATTCTTTAGAAGATAATTTACCATCAATTAATTGTGCTTTAGAAAGTGCATCACCATCAGTAACTGCTTTTGCAAGAGATCTTTTTCTTTCTTGAAGTTCAACAATTTTAGTTTCAACAGTATCTTTAACAATTAATTGATAAATATCAACTGGTTTTGTTTGACCAAGTCTATAAACTCTATCAATTGCTTGATTTTCAACTTGAGGATTCCACCATGGATCAAATAAAATAACTTGAGATGCAATTGTTAAATTCAAACCAAGTGCACCACATTTTAATGAACATAATAATACAATTGTATTTGGATCAGTTTTTAATTTTTCTAAAGATTTATCTCTTTTTGCACGAGGCATTGAACCATCATATCTTACATATTTAATTTTTTTTTCATTCATAGTTTTTTCTAAAATATCAAGCATTGAAGTAAATTGAGAAAATACAATTGTTTTTCTTCTTGAATTTTTATTTAAAATTTCAAGTAATTTTTTAACTTTTGCAGAATCTTCTATATTTTCAGGTTCTTCTTTTTTCAGATTTTCATTAACATTTAAATCACCTAAAAGATCAGCTAATTCATCTAAATCATCATCATCTATTAATTTATTTGGTTTTAATTTACTTGGAGAAGAAAGAATATTGTTATTATTATTATTATTATTGTTATTAGTTTTTGGAGTAATAAATTCTTCCATATCATTTTTATTAAATTCAAATAAAAGTTTCCAATGACAAGCAGCTTGTCTTAATCTTAGTAAATAAACTAAAGCACAAGCATAATTAAAACCACCATCACCAAGATCTTTTTTATTTGATAACATTTTTAATTGTAAACTCATTTTAGAAAAATTTTTAATATTTGCTTTAAATATATCATCAGAATTTTCATCATTATTATTTTCATTATCATTATCATTATCATTTTCATCTAAACCCATTTCATTTTTTAATTTATTTAAAATTTGATTTTCTAAATTTTTATAAAGATTTTTTTCTTGTTTAGTAAATTCAATTTCAATTTTATGAAAATTTTTTTCAGGTAATTTAAAACCATTTGATAAAGAACCATTTTCAGAATTATTTAAAATTGCTTTTGTTCTTCTAAGCATAATAATTTTAAGTTCATTTCTTAATAAATTTAGACCTTTTTTAGCTTGACCTTTTTTAATTAAATTTGAAATTAAATATTTCCAATTATCATTATCAGAATATTTACTTAATCTTAAGAATATAAATAAAGATTGTAATTCATCAATATTATTTTGAATTGGAGTACCTGTAAGACACCATCTTCTAATTGATTCTAAAGAATAACAAGCTAAACTTGTTTTTGATTTTGTATTTTTAATTGTATGAGCTTCATCTAAGATTATTCTCCACCAAAAACCTTTAAATAAAGGAGAATCATTTTTTTTATTAAATTCAGAAACAATTGTTTGATAAGTTGTTATTACAACATCATAATTTTTAAGATCTTTATAATTTGAAGTTCTTTTTGGGCCATGAAATACAATTGAAGTTAAATTTGAAGTTTTATTTTGAATTTCTTCATGCCATTGAGTTACTAAAGCTAAAGGAGCAACAACTAAAGTTGATTTAAACTTTCTCAAATGAGGTTTTTTATCTTGATTTTCCTCTTCTTCTTCTTCTTCTTCTTTTGAATCTGATTTTTTAATTGAATTTTTTAAATTTCTTAAATTATAATATTTTTCAATATCAGATTTATCTTTTACATCATTAAAAGGATTTTTAAGTATTAAAGCCATTGCTTGTATAGTTTTACCTAAACCCATATCATCACATAATAAACCACCTTTTTGATTAATATTATTAGTATTATTATTATTATCATTATCATTATCAATAGAATCAGATTCTCTTTCAATTAAAAATTTTAAACCTAAAACTTGATGAGGTAATAAATTTACTTTTAAACCATTAATTTTAAAATCTTTTGAATTTAAATTTTTAAATAAATTTTCATTATTATTAATTTCATCATCTAAACTAAAAAGTAAATTTTTTGCCATATCTTCATCATTTTTAAATTTTTCTGGATTATCTAAAAAACCAGCACCTGATCTAAATTCAATATTTTTATTTAAAGCAGAATTTGGACCATTAAAAGGATCAATTTTTGAATATTTTGACCATCTATCTTCAACTACAATTACATCTTTTGGATTATAACCTTTATCAGGTGGTGATAAAATTATTGTTGAATTTTTTAAAGATTTAAGTGTATGTTTTTTTTCCCAAAATTTATCATTTAAATAATGAGGTTCTACATTTTCTAAATTCTTATTATTTGTTATATTATTCTCATTATCATCTAAACCTAAATCAATTTTATTTGAAGGACCTAAAATTTTCTTTTTTTTAGTAGTCTTTGAACCAAGTGATGAAAGATTTTTCTTTAATAAAAAACTTGGAGTTTTCTTTTTTTCATCTTTTGGTATAAATAAAGGTGATTTTTTCAAAGTTTCTTTAATTTCTTTAATTTCTTTATTTTTATTTTCATTTTTTTTAGATTCTGTTGATTTATCATTGATATTTAATGAATTGAACATATTTTCCAATGGATCTACTTCAGTTACCATTGTTGTAATTGAAATAATACTTTCTTTTGATTGATTAAAGGTCTTTGAATAGTATATATATCCTGTATGAATTGAGTCTATGAATGAAGCAAAAGCAAAGAAATAATAAGAAATAATAAGAAAGAATTTGATTAAATTAAATATTGCAAATATTGCAAATATTCTTCTGGATCAAAAATTGATGTTTTTTTGTTTACATCTTCAAAAAGTTTATTTTGGGCGTAAACAAAAAAAGAAACAGAAAAAACCAGAGCAACTGAACAAGCCGCAAACAAGCCACAAAAGCCACAAACATCAGCCGCTAACCAGCCTTAAATCACCAGCCAGTTTATATGCAGCTTTATGTAAATTTCTGTATTTGAACGCGTCTTTTTTATTTTTTTTTTTAATTTTGAAATTTTTTTGTTTTTGAAGCACAGAAAAGAAAAAAAAAAAAAAGGTGAAAGAAAAGAGAAAAGAGAAGAAGAAGAGAAGAAGTAATTTGTGATTCAAGAACAGAGGTAGAATTATTATAGAAGAGAAGAGAAGAAGAAGAAGAAGAAGGAACTTAGCCATGGGAGCAAAGAGAAGAGCATCGATTGTTGCTTCTGAGAACACTAATACTAAGAAATCTCAAATACAAGAGAAGAAGATAAAAGAAATACAGAAAACAAATGAATTTGAATTATTAACAAAGGAAGAAATTAAACAATATCAAAAAGATATAATTAATTCACCAAAGAATTATAATAAAATAGTTAAATTGATTGAAAATTTAAAATATTTAAAAAAATTTTATATTAAAAATACATTTTTAAAATATGAATCAAAAGCAAGATTATTAAATTTAACAATTTATAAAATTTTTGAATTTTTATTTAAACATAATAGTATTAAAAAATTAAATAATAATATTAATAATAAACTTATTAATAATAGTAAAAATTATTTTATTAAAGAAAAAAATGAAACTGAAGAAGAATTAAAATCAAAAATTATATTAATAAATTGGTTATTTAAAAATTATGAAATTTTTAAAAAATTAATTTTAGAATTTATTAATGAAATTAAATTTGATAATGATTTAAATTTAGATCAAATTGATATTTATATGAAATTAATTAAATTAGAAAGTAAATATTTAAATCCACAATTTAATTCAAATTATAAAGATTTTAATCTTGAACCATTTTTCCCAAAAGAAAGTTATAAAAATTTATTATTTTCAATTTTTATTAAATCAAATAATGGTAATATTTTATCAGATGGTACAAATGATAATATATCTTTACAATATTTTAATGATTCTTATTTAAGTAAATTTAAAGATTTAAAATTTTATTTTTTAAATGATTTTAAAGATTTATTAAATCAAGATAATTATATTGGTAATAATAAATCTTTAAATGAAATTCATCAATTTTTATTTTCTAAATTTTTAACTGTAATGAGAGGTGATTTCTTTGATTTTCTTCAAGAAGATGACAATGATGATGATGATGAAGATGATGATGAAGATGACGAAGAAGATGAAGAAGAAGAGGAAGAGGAAACAAGAAAAGTTATAAAGAAGAATAAAATTACATTTTTCACAATTAATCCACCAATTAGTGTTAAAAAAAATTCATTATATTTAAGAAAATTTCAAGAAAATTGGCTTTATTCATTATCATTTCCAAATTTATTAAAAAATCAATTAAAAACAACATTATTAATATTACATAAAAGAATTATACCATTTTTTACAAATCCAATAACATTAATGGATTTTTTAACAGATTCATTTAATATTGAAGATTATAATAATAATAATAATAATAATAATAAAGATGGTAGTGATAATTTAATAATACAAATATTATCATTAAATGGATTATTTGAATTAATAAAAAATTATAATTTAGATTATCCAGATTTTTATTTTAAATTATATAAATTATTATTTAATCCATTAATATTATTAAATAATTATAAATCAAGATTTTTTAGATTATTAGAAATTTTTTTAAATTCAACACATTTATCATCAAATTTAATTTCATCATTTATAAAAAAAATCTCAAGAATTTCATTAAATTTAAATTCAAGTTCAATTGTTATAATTATACCATTTATTTATAATTTATTAAAAAAACATCCAAGTTGTATGATTTTAATTCATAATTTAAAAGAATTTAATAATAAATTATATTCAGATCCTTTTAAAAATTTAGAAATTAATCCATATAAAACTAAATCTAATTATTCATCATTATGGGAATTAGAAACTTTAATGACACATTATCATCCAAATATTGCAACATTAGCAAAAATATTTAACGAACCTTTTAGAAAAATGAATTATAATATGGAAGATTTCTTAGATTGGAGTTATCAAAGTTTATTAGATGCTGAAAAAAAGAGAAGATTTAAAAATGAAATTGGTTTAGAATATGATGAATTTGATCAAATTTTTGAATCAAAAGAGAATGAAGATAATGAAGATAATGAAGCTGGTAATAAAACATATTATCTTGAAGGCTGGACTCTTTGATTACTTCTTACTAGTTACTTTCTAGTTACTTCTCTTCTTAAATACTTTCCAAACATTGAATAAACATTGAATAAACATTGAATAAACATTGAATAAATAAACATTTATCAACAACAAACAAATAAACAAAGCAGTAAACAAACAAATATTTCATTATTTCAATTTGTAGTACAAAGAAGAAGACCCGTGGAATTGGATTCAAACCCGCACGAATTCCATTTTATTTTATTTTATTTTATTTTATTTTATTTTGTTTTGTTTTGTTTTGTTTTATTTAAACAGTTGTTAAAAACAAGAACAGGAAAGATAAAAGCAATTGATAAAGAAGTGAAGAAGTGAAGAAGTGAAGAAGTAATGAAGTAATAATACATTTATGAAAGATAGGAGATAAGATATAGGAAAATGACAGAATTAATAAGTAATTTAAATAATAATTATAAAGAATACTTGGATATAATCTCAGATATTGAAAATGAGAATGAAAGGGATGTAGATAATAATAATAATAAAGATTCAATAGCATTTTTAAATACAATAATTTGTGAAAGTATTGAAAAAGATATTGAATTTATAAGAAAAGAAAGTATAAAAAGTAATTCAAATTATTTAAAAATAAATGATATTAAAAAAAATAATAGAGATTCATTAATTATTAATGAATTTGAAAGAAAAAAAAGAAATAAGAATTATAATATTAATATTAATATTAATAGAAATTCAATTGGTTCTATAAATTCAATTGAAAATAATGATATAATTATTAATAATAATAATAATAATAATAATGGTAATAATAATACTACTATTGTTCATAATAATAATAATAATAATAATAATAGTATAGGTAATATTGGAATTGATTTAGATAGTAATGATATAAGTAAATTAAGATTACCTAAAGAGAATATAAATAAATTATCTTATGAAATAGATAATAAGAAATTTGAGAATAATTTAATATTATTAGAAACCAAACAACAAGAAGAACAAGAACAAGAACAAGAACAAGAACAAGAACAAGAACAAAAAGATAAAGATAAAGAAAATGGAATAGATGAAAATGAAGTTATGGAAGTGAAAGATAAAGAAAAAGAAGATAAAGATGAATTATCTATATTAAGAAAAAGATTATTAAATAATTCCAATCATCATAAATATGATAACGAAGAAGGAGAAGAAGAAGGAGAAAATAATTTAGATAAAATTAATGAATATCATGATAATTTACAAAATACAATTATAAATGAAATGATTGAATTTGTTGGAGATTTAAAAAAAAATATAAATAAATTTAATGATAATTTAAAAGAAGATAATGAAAAAATTATTAATAATAATAAAATTATTAAAAATACTAAAAATAAATTATTAAATATTTCAAATAGATTAATTAAATTTAATAAAAGTGATAAAATTTCAATTTTTTTCACAATTAAAGTTATTTTAAGTATAATTATTGGTACAATTTTAATTTTTTTAATTATTACTATTTTTAGAAGATTTTAATTATTTTTTTAATAAATGATTTAATAAATGTATTGCAATTTGATAATTTATTGATTTTTTAAGTAAAGAAATAAGTAAATTATTCGAAATCAATAAGTAAATATGCATAAATATAAATATAAATATATATAATTACAAGATGAATAAAAGTTTTTCCAATCAATTATTCAAATATTTATCTACCATTCAATATACAGGTTAAACAATTTAAGTAAAATAATGAATAACCCACCTTAAGAATGGAAATTATATATAATTATATATTATAAAATAATATATCTACGAAATAATGAATGAAAATTATAATGGTAATAAAAATAACTGAATTTATTAATAAATAAATAAATATATATATATATATATATATATATATGTATATATAGAATAATAAATAAACAACTAACAAATAAAAAATATAACCTTCAATTTTTTACAAAAGGGTCAGAAGTTTTTTCAAAGCGCAAATTGTAACAAGAAGTTTTGCACCTTGCGCCATCACCAAAACAAACCAGAATTTATAAATTAAGGAATTGTCTGAATAAAGTGCAATTATTTCATCATATGTGTAAAAACTTGGAAGGTCATACTGAAAAAAAAGAAGAAGAAGAAGAAGAAGTAAAATATATTAAAAGAAAAGAAGGATTCGAGCTCTATTTATACTCCAGCAGAGAGAAGCCAAGAAGATTTAAAAAAGCCAACAGGGTAACAGTGACACTGCAATTATCACAATTCTTTTCAGGGATCAGAAATATACTTGAGACCATAAATAGGGAAGTCCTAGGTGAGACCAGGTGCAGGGTACTTCTTTACGAGACCATAAACATGGATCTCATTTTATGAGACCAATAACATGGTAGCTGTTAATG
Organism: Ascoidea asiatica; assembly: GCA_001600695.1. Classification (NCBI taxonomy): domain Eukaryota; kingdom Fungi; phylum Ascomycota; class Saccharomycetes; order Ascoideales; family Ascoideaceae; genus Ascoidea; species Ascoidea asiatica. Next base: position 144,580 of record BCKQ01000013.1, read on the forward strand.
AGACCAATATCATGGTACTTGTTGCAATGAAACCAATCACACGGGTTTTCTTTTTCTATTTCTGTGATTACTCGATTGTTTACCCAATGCGGCAAAACATTCCACGTCAGAAGAACAATGATAAAACACACACACGAAGCAACGGGAGATATTGTTCGTGAACAAGATCAAGTGTTCGTTTGCTATTGACAGTGCACGAGATGTCTTTGAAGCTTCCAGGGTGTCGGAGCCGGATATGTTTGACCGATGTAGTTAAAGGTCTCAGTTTGACACATAAGAACTGTACACGAACAGAAACTGAGTTCTTATCGAACAAGTCCAATGTTTGCTAGTTGTTTACTCCCTGACCGACTGAGACAAGGAGCGTTGCACTTTCACCAGCACCAAACCCACCAAGAACAACAACCACAACCACAACAACTGCCTTAGCTTCTTCTTCTTCTTCTTCTTCTTCGTCTTCTGCTTCTTCTTCTCTTTATCAATGGATCTAAAATATACTACTTTTCTCTGCTTACTTTACTACTTTTACCCTTTCAAGTAATTTATTCAATCTATCACTCATATCTATCACTTACTCACTCAAATAACTTAAAACTATTCAATCATTCAATCATTCAATCATTCAATCAATCAATCAAATATAATAATATCAATAATAAATTGTACTCATTTTTGTTTTGAATTATTAATTATTATTGGTTTATTCAAATTTATTTACTCCATATTCAATAATTTATATTTTATTCATTTATTCATTTATTTTTTTCAATTTTTTTACACTCATTTTTAAATTTAATTAATAATGATAATATCTTATTATCATTTAATATATTAATTATTTCAAAAAAAGAAGAGAAAAATAACTAATTAAATTTATATATTATATGAAAACATATAAGATAATATAATATAATATATGTTATTGATAAATAATAATGAGTAATCAAAAAAGATCACTTTCAATATCTTCTTTAAATAATGATAATAATAATAATAATAATAATAATAATAACATGGCAAATACAAATACAAATACAAAAGATAATCAAGATAATCAAGATAATCAAGATAATAAAGAAAATAAAGAAAATAAAGAATCAAAAGATAATAAAGATAATAAAGACAATAATGATCCAAATCAACCAAGAAAAAAAAGACAATATAGTAGAGATGGTTGTAAAGAATGTAAAAGAAGAAAATTAAAATGTGATGAAGGTAAACCTGATTGTTGGCAATGTAAACATTTAAATAAAAAATGTATTTATGAAAAATCAATAAAATTTAGTGATTCAAGAGCTTTTACTATAAATTCAAATACAAATAATTTAATTAATATAAATTCAAAAAAATTTAATTTAAACGCCAATACAAATACCAATACTAATTCCAACATTAGCGCCAATGATAATAATAATAATAATAATAATAATAATAATAATATTAATATTAATATTAATAATAATAATAATAATAAATCTTTAACTTTAGGTTTACAAAATTTAAAGAAAAAAAATCCATTATTAATTAAAAAAAAATTAAATTCAAAATTAATTAAAAATTCATTATCAAAAGTTTTAAATAAATCACTTTCATCTTCAAATTCATCTTCTAGTAATAATTCAATTTCATTAAAAAAATCAATTTCAAAATCAAATATAAAACAATCAAAACAATCAATAAAACAATCAATAACCTCAAATATATCAAATAATATATCAAATGAAACATCTAATGAAATACCTAATGAAATACCTAATAAAATACCTAATGATATAACTAAAGATTTAAATAATCAATTAGAAAATCATTTAGAAAATTTAAATTCTTCACCATCTTCTTCTTCAACTTCTTTAGAAAAAAATTTATTAAATAATGCAAATACTTTAACTGATAATTTAAATGATTTAATAAGTTCAGATATTAATAATTATATCTTTAATCTTAATCAATATTCTGATAATTATCCATCTCATTCAAATAACTTAACTAATAATAATATTAATAATAATAATAATAATAATAATAATATTGATCCTTTAAATAATATTAATCCAATCACTAATAACAACAATAATAACAACAATAATAATCATTTTAATTCAAATTTAAATCATTTTTCAAATAATAATCAAAATAATATTCAAAATACCAATAATAATCAATATAATTTTAATAATCTGCAAAATATTAATTATAATCAAAATAATCATTATCAAAATAATAATATACAATCAAATTATAATAATCAATCAAATATAATTTATGATAATCAAAATATTAATTCAAATATTAATTCAAATATTCAATCAAATATTAATTCAAATAATTTTAATCAAAATTTTAATAATTTTCCACATTCTTTCAATTTTCAACATAATAATAACACTATTAATAATAATCAAATCAATCATAGTAATAATAATAATAATAATAATAATAATAATAATAATAGTAATCCCCCAAATATATATAATCATTATCAACAACAAATTTCAGATATCAGAAATACTTCAAATTCAAATACTAATAACATTATCAATCCTTTAAATAAAAATCCTGTTCAAGACAATAATCATAATAATCAAAATATTAATAATATAAATAATGAAAATATTAATCATAATAATCCAGGAATGAATTTTGAAATTGATGGTTTTTTAAAAGAATTATTATTTTTACCTCCAATAAATAATTCTTCATTACCAATACAAAAATCAAATAATTCAAATAGTGAAGTAAATTCTATAATTGATAATGATTCTCCATTTCCTGATTATAATAATTTAAATTTTGAATATATTATTAAAAGTGATGCAAATTTAACTTCAAATTTTAGTTTAAATAATTCTCCAAATATAAATTATTCTAAAACAAATTCTTCAATAAATACTTTTCCAAATAATAAAAATAATATTAATATTAATAATAATAATAATAATAATAATAATAATAATAATTTAAAAAGTAATTTAAATTATAATTCTAATAATCCATCTATTTCTAATAATTCAAATAATATTGAACCACCAAAATCTCCAATATTAAATAATGATAAAGAAATTTTAATTAAAGTTTCTTCATGTTTTGATGCAACTGGTAATGAAAATGTTGGTAATTCTCTTGATAAATTATATATACTTGATATTAATAATAATTTAATTGATTTATCACTTGTTTCTCAAGGTAATAATGAAATTAGTTCAAAACCAATAGTTTTAAAATCAATTTTAAAATCTGTACCTTTAACAATTTTTACAAAAATTAAAAATTTAAATACAAATCATTTAAAATATTTACAAAAATTTTATGATGAAGTTAGTATAAAATATTTTCCATTAGCAATTTCAAAAAGTTATTTAAATCCAAAATTATTCTTAGAAAATAAATTAGATGATTATAATAAATTATTATCTTTATCAAATTCTGATTTAAATTCTGATTTAAATTCAAGTGATAATGAATACAATGAAAATAATTCTTTAGAATATTCAATAAATGAAAAAAAAAAAATTGAAGAAGAAAATTTATTTAAAGAACAAAATCCAATAAGAGATTTACTTTTAATTCAAGCAAAAAATTGTCCATATTTATTAAGTTCACTTTTAGCAATTACTGCAAGATTAGAATTTTTAAAAACAAATGATATGAGAGATGAATTATATAGAAAAAATTATTTAGCAACATGTTTAAAAACTTTAAATGATAATTTTAAAGTTCAAAGTTCAAGAAATTCAATAAATAGTGGACATTCAAATTTTGATGATAAAGAAATTGAATTTAATTTAAAAAAAGAAAATGATAATTCAATTAATATAACAACTTTAAAAGAAGAAAATAATGAAAATGATAAAAATGATAAAGATAATAAAATTAATAAAAATAATAAAAATAATAATGAAGATAAAGAACAAGAAAGAGCTAGAAAAACTTTAGGTACAATAACTATGAAAGGAATGACAAATGAATCTTCAAAACTTAAAATGATAAGAAATATTGATTCATTAATTGTAACAGCATTAATGTTAACAATAGATTCAACAATTGTTCAATATAATGGAGCTTGGAGAAATTATTTAAGAAATGCAATGAGTTTATTAGTTAATTATTTAAAATATTTTAATAGTAAAGCATCAAAGAAAAATAAAAGATTATCACCAATGTTAACATTTGCAAAATTAATGTTTACATCAGTTGAAACATTAGCATATTTAACAAATGATTCAGATGAACAATCAATAACATCATCATCAACAATTGATTTACTTTTAAATTCATTTAATGATCTTGAAAAAGAAAATGATGATAATAAAGATTTTAAAAATAATATTTTTGAAAATAAAACATATGGTAAAACAGAATTATTATATTTAAAAAAAATGGGATTAATATCATTAGATGGATATAATATTTTTCTTGGATATTCAAATGATATATTATTATTATTTAAACAAATTTTAATGATAATTAAATTAAGATCAAAAAATAATTTAAAAAATTTATATGATCAAACAGATATGGTACTTCATTTAATAAAATTATTAAAAAAAGCCAAAAATTATTATTTTGCATCAAAAAATATAATTATTGAAGAAAATAATGAATTTCATCCATTTTATAATAATAATAATAATGATAATAATAATGATAATAATAATGATAATGATGAAAAGAAAATGGAAATTAAAATTCCAATATCATGTTATGGATTTGGTAATAATAAAATTGGAAAATTTTTATATTCATGGTATGATCTTTCACATCAATTACATGTAAATGCTGCAACTATAAAAATATATAAATTAAAAGGATTTTTTGGAATTCCAACAAATAATCCATTAATTCAAGAAGTTGTTTATAAATCTATAAAATTATTATTTTTTTTAGAAATTGAAAATGAAATTGAAAATGAAATTGAAGATGAAAATGAAAAAGAACTAAAATTTTCAATATCGAAAGAACATAAAAATAAAATTTTTAAAAAAATTTGTAATGATTATAGATTAACAATGATTCATTGGCCATTAATAATAATTGGATTAAATTGTATAAAAGAAAGAGATCAAAAGATTATTGAATTTTTTTTTGAATGTTTAATTGAAATGGGAGTTGGTAGTTCAGAATCTTCAATAAAAAAATTAAAAAAAGTTTGGAAAGTTTATAATGATAATAAATTAGGTGATATAAATTTGAATGAAAAAGAAGAAAATATTGAAAAAGAAGTTAGTGGTGAATTTGATTTTATACCATTTTTTTAAAATTATTTATTTTAGTTTTAGTCATTGTACATTTTATTTTATTTTATTTTATTTTATTTTATTTTTTTAAGAAACATTAGATTTTTTTTATTTCTTGTTATTGTTATTGTTATTTTCTTTTATTCTATTATTGTTTTATTGTTAATTTATTTATTCTTTTATTGTTATTGTTATTGTTATTGTTATATTGTTATATTGTTATTTTTTTATATAATTCTCTCATTACTTCTTAGTTATTATTAAATCTTTTTCATTCTATTATTTTCATAATCAATTATCTCCACTTTTTAAATTATTAAAAGACTTAAATAATTTTTTTTTTTTCCTTTTATTCGAGATTGTAATTTATTAATTTCTTATTGTTGATTCTTATTAAATTTTGAGGTTTTTTACCCAATTCGGACAAATGAAATTTTCAAATTTCAAATATGTACGTGGGTGTGTTGTAATGTAGTCCCAGAGTTGTGGTCTCTGATCAAATTCAATTTATTAATTGTTGATAAAAATTAAAAAAAATTAAAAAAAAATTACAAAAAAACAATTAACGTTTTTTTTTCAGGGGTCTGAGATTTCACCTCGGAGGTTTGACGCCGGATAAACCCCGGTTAAATTTAAAAGACTTAAAGAATTTATACCCGAGTAATAACAGTAACATGTGTAATGAATATGATGAATATCCGAGTCATGGAGTAAGATATAATAGAATTATAATAATCTGAGTTAAGAATTAGTATGTAAGATATGAATATTTAAAATAGGTTAAATGAAAGTTTGAAACCGTTATAAATAACCATATAAGGTTACAATTTAATATTTAATAATTTATTGAAAAAATTGACTTTGAATTGGAATTGAAATTAAAATTAAAATTAAAAATTAAATGGTAATCAAATAATAATAGTTTGATAATTTAATGGTATTTAATATTTTTAAACGCTCCGTCGACATTTTTCAAATTTAAATATCAGATCAAATTTAAAGTAAGTAATTATTTAGACTCTAGATTTAAATTTGAATTTTGACTCTAAAGTAAAGTAATTCATGAAAATATGAATATGAATATGAATATGAATATGAATATGAATATGAATATGAATATGAATATGAATATGAATATGAATATGAATATGAATATAAAATTGACTCAATTTATATGATTTACTTTTCATTTATTAGTTTATATCCTTTAGATTTAATTCTAGTATTTTAAACATGTTTTATTAATTCAGATTCTTCAACAACTACTTCTGAAGGTTTTGAATCAGTGATTAAAAGCACAGGCAAAGCACAGGCAAAGCACAGGCAAATAGTGCCGGCGACGAGCTACAAGCCTGGAGCCAGGGAAACCGGCCACAGAAAAGGACAATCGAGGCCAGAGAAAGAGGTGTTGTTGAAGCTGAGAGGCCGTGGAAAGAGGCAGCCGCCGTGGTTGGCACGACGAGAGACCAGCGAAGTGAGCCTCTGGCCGGTGCAGACTATCTGCCTGTGCGCTGCTCTTCCGGACGAGCTCTGTCCCGGTCCCAGCAGAGACTCGCTGCCTATGAACTTGCCCACAATCCACCAGCACACAACAACAACAGGACTGCTCTGCTCTGCTCTGCTCTACTCTTACCACAGGTACTACTACTACTACTACTACTACTACTACTACTACTGCTGCTCTTACTACTCTTACAACACTACTACCACTACTACAACACTACTACTACCACCACCACTTTATTACTACGAAATGTGAGGATTGGCATTGTTACACTCTTATTTGTACTGTACGTAATGTAATAATAATCACTACTACTTACTTACTAACTACTAACTACTTACCTACTTAATAAATCACTCTTTATTTTCTATTTTCCCTAATCTTTTTTTGATCTTTTACTCTATAAATAAAAGCCAACATTTTTTATATTCTTAGATTTATTATCTTTAATAATCTTTTCTACTTTCATTAAATATTTAATTTAATTCAATTTATTTATTCATATTCATCTTCATCTTCATTTTAATCCTTGCCTTCTCATCTATTCATTTTGTCATTTTATCATTTATCATTTTATCATTGAAATAATTTTTCAATATATTCAAAAATTTAATCTCTTTTCACCTTTTTTCTTTTTTTTTTTTTCAATTGTTAATTATTTTGTATTTTAGTTACTCATTTTGTATTGTATAATCATTTTTATTTTTTCTTATTATTTTCTTTCTTTCTTTTTAAATCAATTTATTATCAAATCTATCAAATCTATTAACAAATCAAATTCAAATTCAAAATCAAAATCAAAATCAGAATCAAGATTAGTATTATTATAAATATTTGTAATAAAATTAAGATTTGAAATAATTTTAAAAAATTTTATAAAGAAAAAGAACAACAAATCATATAATTGTTTAATAAAATCAATTTGAATCAAAATAATTCATAATTTATAATATCATATACTTTATAATCAATTAATAAAGACTTTAATCAATTTATCAATTTATTTCTTCTATTGTATATTTATATATCAATTCAAATCACATCATATCATATTATCATATTAATTATATTCACCGTTAATATATTTCATATACTTTATAAATATCTTAACACCAATATTCATAGTAATATTCATATTAATATTCATAGTAATATTAATGATCTGATATTATAATTATATATAAATATAATTAAAGATGCAAACAACTCAATTATCTTCAGTTTCTTCTTCAATCATGAAAGATTCAAATTTCTCATCTTATTTCAATTCATCCAATAATAATAATAATGATTGTACTGTTTCTCCTATTGATAATTCAATATCTAATTCAAATCAAGATTCAATCTCATTATCAGTTTCAGCGTCAATTAATAATTCAATTACCAATTCAAACTCAAATTCAAATTCAAATTCAAATTCATTTTTATTAAATGATAATAATACAAATAATTCATCTTCCATCAATACAAATACAAATACCAACACAAATAACAATTCAAATGCTTTAAATATTGATATTGCTTTAAGTTCTTTAGATCTTGATTGTAATGATGATTCAATGAATTCTTCAAATGATCAATTAAATTCAAATTCAAGAAATTCTTCAAATTTATATTCTTCCTCAATATATCAAAATAATAATAACATTAATAATAATAATAATAATAATAATAACAATAATAATAATCATATTTTACCTTTTAATTTATCTAATCAAAATATTAATCATATCAATAATCAAATGAATAATCAAATAAATCAATTTCAATATCAAAATATTAATCAAAATATTAATCAAAATAAATTATCTTTAACAACAAGAAATATTCCAATAATTAGAAATTCAAATTCAATTTCCATTTCAAATTCAAATTCAAATTCAAATTCTTCTACTTCAAATAATAACATCAATAACATCAATAACAATAATAACAACAATAATAATAATAACTTTATACCAAATCATGGTCATTCTTGGTCTATAAGTTCTTTTCCATTACCTAAATCTTCTTCTCCATTTCAACCAAATTCAACTTCTAATTTAAATCCTTTATCTAATTTATCTTCAAATAGATCCATTCAACAACAACAACAACCACCAAAACTTCCTCAACAACAACCTCAACAAAATATAATTTTATCTGATAATTTAAATATAAATGAAAATTATGATTATCAAAATATTTCAAATTCCACTTCTTCAAGATCTTCTTCAAATCCTTTGGATAATAATGATTTAATTAATGATAATGGTATAAGAATTAGTCCTCAATCTTATAAAGAAAGAAGACAAACTTTTCATAATTATAATAATAGTATGTCTTCTGGTTTTTTACAACTTAGAAATAATAATAATAATATCAATAATATCAATAATATTAATAATATTAATAATATTAATAATATTAATGGTTTAAATTTTAATAATTTTAATATTAATGATACAATTATTGATAGTCCTGCAAATTCAACTAATGATTCATTTCCAATGAGTGCAAATTCAAATCAATTATTAACTACAATAAGTAGTTCTGTATCTCCATATATTCCTTCTCCAATGTCTTTTAATCAAAATTCTTTTCAACAATCAAATTCAAATCAATCTCAAAATACAATTCAAAATCCAATTCAAAATCCTATTCAATCTCAATCTCAATCTCAAAATACTATTCAAAATCAAAACTCTAATGAACAATCTAATTCAAATAATTATTATCCTAATATAAATAATGATTATAATTCTCCAAATTCATTCACTCCATCTCAACAAATCTCAAATAATCAATTTAATTCTAATGATAAATTTCCTCTTTATCAAGGTCATTCTCATAATCTTACTTTAAGTGTTGTACAAAATGTGAATAATTCTAATGTTTTTCAAGGTAATAATCTCAATAATAATAACAATAATGCCAACAATAACAATAACAATAACAATAACAATAACAATAATGCCAACAATAACAATAACAATAACAATAACAATAACAATAATAATAATAATAATAATTCTAATATTATGAATACTACTACAAACACCAATACCACTACTACTGTTAATAATAATAACAATAATAATGGTGTTCAAAATTTATCTTCTACTGGTAATCAACTTTGGAATCAATCAAATAGAAGTTATGATACAATTGAACATAGTCGTCGTGCTTCTTTAAATTTACCTATTAATTTTAATAAATTTTCTCAATCTATTAATAATAACTTTAATATCAATGGAAATAATAATATTAATAATAATATTAATAATAATAATGTTAATACTAATTCAAATATTAATGATTTTCCAGGTAATAGAAATTCAATTGGTAGTTCTTTACAACCATTAAATATTAATCCAATTAATAATTTTTCATTTACTTCTATTGGAACTCCAACAAATAATTTGAATAATAATCGTCCATTTTCTGGAATTTCAAATATTGGAATTAATGAATTAGAAAATAATAATAATATTAATAATTCTAATAATGGTTCAATGCATATGAGTTCTTCTTCTGGAAATTTTAATTTTCCTGGTTCAGAAAATAATATTTATAAAAATTTAAATAATGGTAATAGAAATTTAAATAATAATATTCAAAATAATTCTCCAAATCCAAATTCTAATAATTTTTCAGGAAATTTAAATGATAATTTTCGTGGAAATTATAATGGAAATTTTGCAAATGAATTTATTAATTCTAATCGTATTTCAAGAAATTTTAGTAGTCCAGCTCCTTCACATTCTCCTAGTTTTTCTTCTGGAGGTCAAAATTTTCCTAATGTACTTCAAGCATCAAATACAAATGTTTTAAATTCTTCATTAAATAATCCAAATATTAATAATAATATTGGAATAAGAAAATTTAGTAATAATTCTACAACTTCCATTACTAATCGTAAAAGGGGTGAAGATGCTTCTAAATTTCTTAATGCTAGAATTGAAGACTTTAAAGGTCAAATTTATTCATTATGTAAAGATCAACATGGTTGTAGATTTCTTCAAAAACAACTTGATTTATCTGAAGAAGAAATTAGTAAATTAGAAAAAAATTCTGAAAATAAAGAGAATATTGAAGGTGATGGTAAAGCAAAGTCAGAACCTTCTGGATCTCCTTTAGTAGCTTCAAAATATGAAAATCATGCAGCTTCAATGATTTTTGAAGAAATATGTAATAATGTTGTTGAATTAATGACTGATCCTTTCGGAAATTATTTAGTTCAAAAGTTATTAGAAAAAATTACTATTCAACAAAGAATTGTTTTAATAAAAAATGCATCTAAGCATTTTATTACTATTGCTCTTGATCCTCATGGAACAAGAGCACTTCAAAAACTTATTGAAGTTATTTCAACTCAAGAAGAAAATTCAATTATTATTAGTTCTTTTGAGAAAAATATTGTTAGCTTATCTAGAGATTTAAATGGTAATCATGTTGTACAAAAGATTTTAACAAAATTCAATGCTAGACCTGAGAATATTCAATTTATTTTTGATGCTGCATGTCAAAATTGTATTAAAATTTCTACTCATAGACATGGTTGTTGTGTTTTACAAAGATGTTTAGATTATGGATCTCAAGCACAATGTAAACAATTATCAATGGTTATTGCTAAAAATTCTCTTAATTTATCTGTTGATCCATTTGGAAACTATGTTGTTCAATATGTTCTTAGTAAAGGTGATGATGAATCTATTTCATTGATTGTTGATTCAATCTTAAGTAAACTTTTACAATTATCTACTCATAAATTTGGATCTAATGTAATTGAAAAGACTTTAAGAACTGAAAGTTTGGCTCCACTTTTAATTGATAGAATTTTGAGTGAATCTTATAAATGTATTTCTAATTATGGTAAGGGTATTACTGGAACTGCAGAAAACAATGGATTTTTAACTAAACTTTTACATGATCCATATGGAAATTATGTTTTACAAACAAGTTTAGATGTAGCTAAAAAGCTGGATCAATTTAATAAACTTGGTGAACTTTTAAGACCATTATTACCAGCTGTTAAAAATACTCCACATGGAAGAAGAATTAGCGCTCGTATTCAACAAGTTACTCAACTTGATAATTAAAGTTGATTATTTTTAAAGATTTAATATTTCCATCAAATTTTTGATATTTATTGACAATTAAATTTAATTTTTTTTCATTTTTTTTTTTATTTCAATTTTTACTAATGTATTCAAATAAGAATTTATCATTTTTTATCACTAGCATTCTTATTAATTTATCTATTACTATTAATCTTGAATGATTTTTTTTTTGTTTAATTTTTGATTTTGTTGGTCATTCAATATCATACTTGTGTATATTAAGATGCTCTCACTTATGTCATTTTCATTCTATCTATTGTCTTGTTTTTTTGGATTTTAGGGATTTGATCTCTTGTTTAAATTTTTATTCATATACATTAACTCTCTCTTCATAACTATGATGGTTCTTAATCTCATATTTTTCTTCATATTATTTTACTATATATTATTTTTGAATTTGAATTTTTTATATTTTATTTTTGAAATTTTTTTTATGAATGTCTCAATATTATCTTTAGTATACATTACATTATTTAACACTTCTAATAAAATACGTTTTCATTATTTTTTATTTATTGACTTCTATTTCAAATAATGCTTTTGTTTCAGTCCAGGGGAAGTTAAAATTCATTTTTCTATCGGATTGAAAATTTAGAACTCCAATAAGCTGGTCAAGTTCGTACATCTAATCAGCTTATTAAAAAGCTTTCCTTTACATATTGTAATTTACCATATTTTCTGAAATTTAGATCATTCCTAAATTATGTGATTAAATGCATATATTATAACGCACAAGCATGATTTGAAAAAAAAGCTTATTTAAAGTTTGTTTTAGTAAGATTTATACTGGACCCATGGAACTGGATTTCACGATCTGGTTTTGTGTTTCATCAAAAAAACCTGGGGTTGCTTAATCTGTTAATAATCTCTACTATTGTATGTGTAGAAGTTACTGAATAAACTTGATTGGCAAGAAAACTGTTAAATTGTAATCTAGGAATATTGATTTAAGCTGCTTGGCTTTGTTGATAAGAAATCTCAGTAATGTCCTAGATAGGGAAACGTGATTATTTTCTGAAAGGCATTTAGGCTCTGATAAGACTATTGAAGAACCTTGCAAGTTAAAGGTCTGGATAAGAGAAATATATATGAATTTTTTAAAACTCTTATCAATATGCACTTACTTACAGTTTTGAAAAATTCATATTTATCGTAGATAATCAATAGTTTTTTCTTTATTTATTTGACAGGAGGATAATTAATCTTCTTTGGTAAGCGAAAGAAGGTCAAATATACTTCTGACATGCAATTACCACTATAGGTTTATGATTAAATAATATTATTATTTGCTTAGTTCCAAAAATAATTCAACATAGCGTTAGAATAATGTAAATAATCTGGAGAATTAATAGAAGACAGTAAAACTGTTGTTTTCAGTTTGATATGAATGTGTACCCAGTACAAATTAACATAGCTTACAAAAGATCTATTATCTCAGTGGACTACGCAGTATTTCTATTAATCAAATCTTTTAAACAAAAAGGCTTTATGTTGTAGCATTATTGGATACTGAATATTGCCACAATTATGGAATACAGTAATAATAAATACAATTCTCTTTATAACCTCTTTGAAAGTAGTGAAATTCATCCTCCAGATATACTCTTTATATTACTCTTTTAGGCAAATAAATGCCACGGCTCTGAAGGAAACTGCTTTTTTTCTCCCGCTTCAGCCAAAACACATACAAAACAGCGGGATCGCATCTGCCATAGAGAAAACATGGGTGTAAAATCAATAAAAAAAATAATCTGAATAAAATATACTTCTTTTGCAGTATTTTATATTATTTAGGTATCCATTTGGTTATTATTCTGTTATGACTGAGTATTTAAATTCACACACACCTGGAAATCTGGCAAAGACATTCTATATTCAACTTTGCGAAAATAATAGACTTCATTAATGAATTTTTGATTTTTTGAGGGGTAGATAAATCATGGAACAATTCCTCTTAATTTTTCAAATGTTTTAAAAATTACGTTATCAAAATAAAAACATTAAAAAAAAAAAGATTCAGTTTATGAATTATTAGGTACTTTCAATTATGTGCCAGAATTTCAATTTATATCAACAACTGGAGTGCAAAGGTCAGAGTTTGATAAATCTTCAATTAAATCAATCTTCATATTCTTCATATATTTCAACATTTGATCCTCAAAAACACTTAACTTTTGTCATAGTAAATGATAAATTAATCATTAAAAATGGTAAAAAAGAATCTTTATTTAGGTGTTTAGGAAGCTTCAATTATTTCAAACTTTTTAGCAACTCTGGTTGTAAAATAATATATTCTGAGATATTATCATATTTAACAACTAATATATCTGCAAATACAATACCAATTTCATCAATAAATTTACCTTTTATTTATAATGCATTAAAATGTCCAAAATTGATTGAGAATATAAATACTATTATAGGATTATCTTTAAAAATAAATATTAAAAGTTCTTTTGTATTTTATGGTAATAGAAATTTTTCAAATAAAAATCCTATCCTTAGTTTCATAGATTCAAATAATTCTCCATATCATTATGCATGTTTAATAAAAATAGATAATTTAAATTCAAATATAATGCCAAAAGGATTTTCAGTGATTCTAAAAGGCAGAATTGTTCAACTTTCTTCTTTTTTCAATACTAATAATAATAATACTAGTCATCACCATAGCTTTGATAATGAAGCATTCATTGTTCTTTCTTTAACACCAGAAAATATTTTAAATTATGAAGATAAGCTTTTTATGAAAAGATTACTTTCTCAAAAACAGATTAATAATGCTGGCCAAATTAATTCTAGTTGTTTGTCAATTCAATCTTCTTATAAAAATATTGATTCCATAAATATTCAAAAATCTATTGGAGAAGATAAAACTTTTAATAATTATGCAAATTGGTTAAATGATTTTTATAATAAAGATCAAGTAATCAAAAAACATCAACTTTCAATTCCTTCATATACCTCAATTAAAAAACCTAAACATAAAAAACAATTAGGAATTCCTGATTTAAAAAGTTTATAATAAGATAAATTTTCAAAAAAAGAAAATTTTAAAACCCCTCATAAGTAAAACCTATATAATAATAAACAATCGTAATAGCATTTTTAAGCATAAAACAAACTGAATCATATAAAAACTTGAACTTTTTCTCAAATAGCCGATTGAGAATACCATATTATAATTTGATTTTATTGAAACTCTTGTTAAATCAAAGTTTATCTTTTAAATTATTATCAACGAGATATTGTTTCAACTAAAATAGAAAATAAGAAGAAAACAAATTTTCGGATAAAATGTACATGACTGAATTTATATTCAAAACAGATTGTGAGATATTTGAAAATTTTTCAGTAATATTAAGTTTATATTTGAATCTTTCTGCTTTCTGAACTCATCTTGGAAATTTTATTTGAGAAAATATGGACATTCAGGTTATTGAATAGAACTTTTGAAATTCAAAAAGCTACAAACAATAATTAAAGAGAGCTCTGCGATTGTTCTCTTCATTTTATGAGAAACAATAGTGAATTATCTAGAAAGAAAGTCAGAGACAAATCCAAAATAAAATTTCCAATTTGTTTTTGCAATATATGATTCTCACCATTTCTTCTTTTAGGAATAATTCTCTCTGAAATAAATTAGGATAATTAATAAAAAAAGTAAAGAATCCATAAATTTTCCTTTTTCAGTCTGCTTGTAGAACTTAAAGCTTTCTAAAGGTATCAGAAAAGTGATAAAAATAAATTCATTTGTAGCAAGGTCTAATAGTATGATTAAGATTTTCACCATTAGAGAGGAAAACTCTTTTAATTGGCACCCACAATATAAAGGAAAATAATTCCCTTTCATATTACTCAGAATAAAAAAGTTTTTATTTCATCAATTGTCGCGATATCTCAACGATTGAATAATAATAGGAAATGAATTATCAGCAGACATTTAATATATGAATTTTTGAATTGATTGTATTTGCTTTTATTACAAGATCAGATTTTCTTCGAAAGATTGAAAAAATGATTATTGTATACCATAATCATATATCGAATCTGAATTTCAAAATTGAAACCAAATAAACTAATCAATCTTATGAGTTTTAAATTGACTAACTACTCCTAAAAGCAAAGTAAAAAAATTCTCATTATGTTATAAACGAGATTTCTAATATAACTTTCGATTTTACTTAAATTGATAAATAATTGGAATAACTTCAAAATATGAAAAAATATTTACTTTTGCTTGAATTCCGGCGTAGTTTTCCAATAAACATATTCTACTAGCTGCAGTTATTACTATTTAATAGCTCTAAGTTATGTGAGATTAGAAAAGGCTATAATATTAACAGCCTAATAGCCAATCAAATAGCAAGCTATAATACAAAGATATAATAATGGAAAAAAGTTGCAATCAGCATATGGCAGAGTCACTTAAAATGAAAAAAACTGTGATATTTCAATGATTAATGATTGATATTATTAGATTCATTATTATAATCAATATATTTATCCCCGAAATGAATATCATCTTCGAGTTATCTGATTTTTAAGAGTATTTTAATGTAAATACAAAAAAGAGAAAGTGTCATAAACTCTTTATCCAAGGGGGTTTTATTTGAATTACCAGATTCGTTAGAGCGTATATCGAATGACATCAATATGGAATTGCCAAAAAAAATGGGTTTTTATTAAATTTCAATAAAAAGAGAATAAAAAATTCTGCTTATAAAAAATCTGATACATCAATAAATGGTTGATTGTTGATTGGCAACTTCAAAAATCTGATCTTTTACTTTATAGTGAACTGGAAGTGATAATATCCTAAATGACTGTAGATTGAAAGTTTTTTTTTATAAATCAAAATATCGAATAATAAGCAACCATTTTAAAAATGATATAATTATACTTTTATTTCCGAAGCTTGAAAATAATGAGCACTATTAAAGTACAGCAAACAATTGCAAGGAATTAGGCCAAATTAAAAAAGTAGGAAAGAAATAATTTTAAGTTGAGAAGGCAAGAGAAGTGATATACGAATATTCATTCAAATAAAAAAATAAAAAAACCAATAAGATATAAAATTTAATCTTTTAAAATTTCATCTAAAGATATATCAGAAGGAATAGTTGCAGCTTTTTTCCAAAATTTATTTACATGACGAATTCCAGAGTCTGAAGCAATTATTACAATTTTTTTATTTTTACCTAATTTTTTAGCAGCTTTAACCGCAGCAACACAACTTATTGCAGAAGAAGAACCCCAAAATAAAGCATCATTAACTAATAAAAATTTAGCCATTTTTAAAGCTTGATCATCAGTAACTCTTATTGCTTCATCAATATAATCTTCACCTTCTTGAAAATTTTTTGTAATTCTATTTAAACCAATACCTTCAATAATGGTATCAACTTGATGTCTTCTTCTATGACCTTCTTTTTCAGTATTATTATACATTACACCAAAATTAATTCTATTATAAAATCCACTACCTTGTGGATCAGCTAAGAAAACTTTTAAATTTGATAATTTTGATTTTAAAAATTTAGAAATTCCAGTAATTGTACCACCAGTACCAGCACCAGCAACAAAAGCATCAATATTACCATTTAATTGATTATAAATTTCAGGACCTGTTGAATTATAATGAATTTTCCAATTATAATCATTTTCAAATTGATTTGCGAAAAATCCATTAGAATTATGAGATTTATCATTTGTGAAATTTATTGATAAATTTTTCGCCACATTAATATTATTATTTGGATCAATAATTGAAGATGGTTTAAGTTTTTCAACTTTTGCACCTAAAGTTTGTAATAAATTAATTTTATCAGGAGAAGTATCATTTGGTACAGATATATGACATTTATAACCTAAAGAATTTGATAAAGAAGCAAATGAAATTCCAGTTGAACCTGAAGTACCTTCAAAAATAGTATCACCATTATTTGGTTTAATCAAATTTTCAGATTCTGCTTTTTTAATTAAATAATATGCTAATCTATCTTTTGAAGAACCTGAAATATTATATAATTCTAATTTTGCATAAATTTCACAATTTGTATAATTTGATAAAGATTTTATTAAAAAAATTGGAGTATTACCAATTAAAGATTCAATACCATTTTTTAATGGAGTTGGTAATTTTGAATTAGATAAATTTTTATTAATTTTTTTATTATTAATATAATATTGATAAATTGAGATTATTAAAGCAGAAATAGAAACAGTTGTTGTAATATAAGTTTGCCAAGATTTTGTCATCTTTTGAATAATAGATTATATTATATTGTATTATATTATATTAATTTATTGTTTATTCATTGATATTGATTTATACAGTATATCAATATTATGAAAATTTGTATCTTTATTATACAATAATTCTAGGTTAATAAATATAATTTAGATCCGTGAAAAAGAGAGAAAAGTGAAAAAAAGGGCCTGTTGACGATTAAGCGCCGACATATTTTATATTGTTATTGATATTGATATTGATATTGATATTGATATTGATATTGATATTGATATTGATATTGATATTGATATTAATATTGATATAGACATGTATATTGAAAGAGATATATAAAAGTAATATATTATGCTATGTTATATAGGTAATTAGTATCTATTATTTGAATCGAAATCTTTCGCTCTTTTAAATAATAGAATATGAGGTTCAGGAGCATGAGTTTCATAATGAACCCAACCTAAAGATTGAGTTATACCAAGACCTCTCCATTCTTGTTCTAATAAAATTTTTAAAGTACCAGTTTCTGGATTAAAATAATCATTTGGAATAACTTTTAACATATTTTTAGGTAGTATTACATGACGATATTCAAAATTATCATCTGAATATCTAATATGAAATTTAAAGTATAATAAATATAGGTAATTAGTAAAAATGTAATAAATTATAAGATTATTTAAGTAATTAAGTAATTAAGTAGAAAAATAAACATACCTTGCAGAATAATGTATTTTATCTTGAAATTCAAAAACTTTTGCTTTTTCAGAACTTGTTAAACATCTTGGCTGTTGAGAACCCATAATTTGAAATTATTAATATGAAATATGATGAAATAAGATAGTATAAGATAGAATGAAATATTATGAGATAAATGAAATGAAATGAAATAGGATAATATTATATTATAAATAAGGATAAGTAATTTCAAAAATTGAATAAATATATGAATAATTTATGATTTCAATGAATTTTAATGAAATTTGATATATTATACTATATTGATATAAAAATATTAACAAAGTAATAAAAATCCAATAGAGTAATAGAGTATTATAAAGATATGAAAATATATAATTTTAAAAATTGACGATTGATAAGCCGAAAACTTAAATAAATAGTTAAATAATAATATTATTTAAATTTGAAGTTAAATATCCTTAATATAATTAGACGACGACTTTAAAATTATGATAATATTGTATATAATAATAAACAAAATAAGACACACAATACAATAGAATACAATAGAATAGAACAGTAGCTTTGATATTTATATTAGTTTTGATCTATTTATTTTCAATCACTTCACCTTTATATTCTTTATATTCTTTATATTCTTTATATTCAGTATATTCAGTATCAATATTCTGTATTTGATTATTATTGTAATATTAAATCGTATTTTATTAGTGATTAGAGATTATTTATTTATTTTCTGGTACTGACAAAGCGCAAAGTGCAAAATCACAATCAAAATGGAAATGGAAATGGTCAAGCGATGCTCATGAGAAGTTGAAGGGAAGTTGAAGGGAAGTTGAAGGGAGTTTGAAGAGATTCGCTCGTCTGGAGCTTGTAATGGTGAGCCACAGGAAGCAAGGCTGGTGGAGGTGGCTAGAAAAGAGCAGAAAAAAAAGAAAAACTGAAAAAAAAAAGTTTAGATATAACAAGAAGACGACCCCGGACAGGATCGAACTGTCGATCTTGAGATGATCTGTTATTTGAATAACAGTCTCACGCCTTAGCCAGCTTGGCCACGGAGTCTCTTTGATGGAAATTAATAGAATAGAATTTGCTATTATGAAAAACCCTCTAACCACGTGCTGTTATTTAATTCCGGCTATCGGGTAGGTTTATATCAGCCCTCGGAGTTTTATTCGTGGCTCAGCAGTGTTGTTCGTGGTGTTTGTAGTGTTTGTGTGGTTTGAAGCCGTGGCTTGCCTGGCGCAGTAACATGTTTTCTTTGATCTCACCCGTTAAGAGTGTTAAAGCACCTAAATCTCTTAAGTCTCTGGAGAGTTGCAATATATTAATAATTTCTCCATGAAGAGCTCATTTTCTCGTACTTTCACCATAAGCAAATAATTTCATCTTGTTATTTATTCATCATAAATAATTATTTTCATAGATAGATATAATCAAATTTATCGAATTAACTGATTCTTCAATATTCATATAAATATCTACATTCACATCACTTTAATATTCTTTATAATCCTCATATTCTAATATTCATATAATCATACATTCATCTACTCATTCATTCATAATCACATACATATACATATACAATCACAAATACAAATTTCAAAAAAAAATGATGAAAATAGAAACAAATTTAAAATTTAAATCAAAATCAAAAATAATTTCAAGAGATGAAATTGAATATAGAATTGCAATTGGTGAAGCAATTGTAATTTTTGAAAATTATGTTTTAAAATTAAATAATTGGATTGATAAACATCCTGGTGGTGATAAAGCTATTCATCATATGATTGGTAAAAATGCAACTGATGAAATGAAATCATATCATTCTTTTAATTCAATAAATAATTTTAAAAATTTTTCAATTGGTAAAATTAATTATAATTGGATAAATTTTTTACCTCCGATTCAAGGTGGTTTATATAATTCAAATTTATTTAATCCTAAAATTGATATTATCACAATTAATACCCAAGATAATGATCAGAATAATAAAATTGAAAAAATAAATTCATTAGATTCTTCTTTTAATTCATCATTAAATTCTTCAATTATAGATTCATTTAATTCTTCAATTTCTTCTTCAATTTCTTCTTCAATTTCTTCTTCAATTTCTTCTTCAATTTCAAATATTTCAAATATCTCAAATATCTCAAATGATTTTTCAAATAATTTTTCAAATAATTTAATATTAAAATCTTCAAATAAAAATCATTTAAAAAAAAATTTAAATAAAATTCCAATTGGTTCTTCAAATGTAATAATAACTCCAGTAATTAATCAAAATTTAATTTTAACAATTGATAAATCTTATTTATTTAAAAAAAATGTAATTAAAGATCCAGAAGATTTAATTGATAATTATGATAATAATTTAATTTTAAATGATTTAAATTCATTACCTTCTTTAGATTATAAAACTCAAAATAATTTATCAAAAAAATATAATATTTTACATCAATATGTTTTAAATAATGGTTATTATAATTGTAATTATTGGTCTTATTTTAAAGAATTTTTAAGAATTTCTTCATTATTAATATTTTCTTCTTCTTTTTTTAAATTAAATCATTTATTTCTTTCTGCATTTTGTTTAGGTTGTGCTTGGCATCAAATGACTTTTATAGCTCATGATGCTGGTCATATTTCTATAACTCATAATTATCAATTAGATAATTTTATTGGAATGACAATTGCAAATTGGTTTGGTGGTTTATCTTTAGGTTGGTGGAAAAGAAATCATAATGTTCATCATTTAATTACAAATGATCCAATTCATGATCCTGATATACAACATTTACCATTTTTCGCAGTTTCTACAAGACTTTTTAATAATATTTATTCAACATATTATGAAAAATATTTATATTTTGATAAATTTTCAAAATTTTTAATTAAAATTCAAGAATATTTATATTATCCAATTTTATGTTTTGGTAGATTTAATTTATATAGATTATCTTGGACTCATCTTTTATTAGGTTTAGGTCCAAGAAAAGGTAAAGCTGCTTGGTTTAGATATTATGAATTAATTGGTTTATCTTTTTTTTTTTATTGGTTTTTTTATTTACTTGTTTTTAAACAAATTAATAATTGGAATCAAAGAATTCAATATATTCTTGTTTCTCATATTACTACAATGTTAGTTCATGTTCAAATTACTTTATCTCATTTTGCAATGTCAACTTCTGATCTTGGAGTTTCTGAATCTTTTGTTTCAAGACAATTAAGAACAACAATGGATGTTGATTGTCCAGAATTTATTGATTATTTTCATGGTGGTTTACAATTTCAAGCAATTCATCATTTATTTCCAAGATTACCAAGACATAATTTAAGATCTTTACAACCAAAAGTTATTGAATTTTGTAATGATGTTGGTTTAAAATATACAATTTATGGTTTTGGTAAAGGTAATGGTGTTGTAATAAGTAAATTAGCTGAAATTGGAAGACAAGCTAAAATTTTATCTGATTGTACAAAAGAAATGAAAAGAGAAGCAATGGGTACAAAAAAATTTTAATTTTTTAAATTTTTTAAATTATTTATCAAAATTTTGTTATTAAGAAAGAAAAAAGAAAATATTGTTTTATAAAAAGGAATATAGATCACATGATATACAGCATACATATATACAAATAAAAATAAAAATAAAAATAAAATTAGAAACAAAATTTGAAATAATAATATAATAGTAATAAAAATGAAAAAAAAAATTGTGTCCAAGATTGATTGATAAGTAAATTTAAAATAAAAAAGATAACTAAAACAAAAAAATAAAATTAAGTAAAATATAATAAAAATGTTCCAAAAGAAAAATTTAATCCAAGGAAATATAATGTCCATAAAGTATTATTTGCTTTGATCATTCGATAAATATTGAGCCCAATCTTTTAAACTAAAACTAGATGGAACTTCACTTACTTCAATAGATTCAGATTCTGAACTGGACAGTATCATTCCATTACCGTAAAGATTATCTGAATTTCCACTAAGTATTGCTTGATCATTGAAAAAATGAATATTTTGATTTTTCAAATCATTAAGAAAATCTGTTTTTCTACTCTGAAATCCATTCAACGAAAAATCTGAAGCATTAAGTATAATTGTAGGTACTCCATCAGTATCAATAGTTGATTCAGTTCCAATTTCTGGAAATAATTCAACAGGACCCCAAGTTGATAATATAAAAGAATCCATCAATTGAGGAACATTATAAGACATTCCATATTCACCCCACGATTCTAAAGAATCAATAATAGTATTTGAATTTTTATTCAATTGATCCTTATCAAAAGCACTTTGCTTGTTAACATTGCTAGAGTTATTGATAGTATTTTTTGTTTCTCCTTGAAAGTTATGATTTTGATCAGACTGACCACTAAATTTTTCTTTAACTCCATTATTCATGTTTAGCTGATTATTGTTAGTATTACCGCCCTCATATACATTTTGATAGTGACCATTCGAAGGATTATTCTCCATTCTAGAAAAGCTAACATTATGTTGAATGTTTGGAATTTGACTGGATCCAGAATATTCACCGGATGGTTGATTATTCAGCAATGGCCCTTCTGATGGAGGAAATTTTTGTATATGTTGTTGTTGAATGGGTATATTAGGAGGATATTGTTGTTGCAGAGGAAATTGCTGACGGGGAAAAGGTGGATGTGACTGTTGTTGTTGAAATGGCAGTTGAGAAATAGGTTGCGAATAAGGTTGTTGTGATAAAGGTGGTTGAACGGAACCCTGATTCACGAGAGGAGGAAGTTTTGGAGGAGTATTATTATCAGAAATTGAAGGATACATATAAGGTGGTATATTTTGCGGTATATTTTGCTGAGGATAATACAGACCATTATTGAATGAACTATTTTTAACTGACATTGGACTTTGCCCGGGAAACTCTGATCTTTGTGATGAATAAGAATTATAAGGAGGTTGGGCTTGATTTCTTGAATTAGGGATATTGGAATATACCTCTCTTTCTTGATTAGAGTGAATACTATTTGCATATAAATCACCATTAGGTTGTTGTTGTTGGGAAGAAGGATAGTTATTACCAACTGGGTTAACTGGTGCCGTCTGAGATTGAAAAGGGTTTTGAGTGAAAGGTAAATTACTACCTTTACTTTGAGATTGAGGTTGTGTCATATACGTTTGTGTGTAGTCAACAGGAGGTTTTTCTTCATTCCAATGGGATTTATAGGCTGGAGGTTCATTTGGATTTAATGAAACAGAATCAGGAGAATGTGAACCAGAATCCATTTTTTGATCTGGTTCTTCAGGTTGATCAGATAATTGACTTTTATAATTATTTACAATATCTTCAATGCTGAAACCTCTTCTAGAAGATTTAGGTCTAGTATATCTAAGCTTATTTTTTGATTTAATTTTTTTAGAGTATGAATTATTTTTTAAGAAATCTTTAACAATTTTTTTTCGAATCAGAGGATTACATCTAATTGTTTCAAATAATTTTAAACAATATTTTCCTAATTCCCAAAATTCAATACAACGCTCAACGTAAGAATAACATTTTCCAAAATAATATGTTGCAGTTTCTTTAACTATTGGATTTGGTGAATCTAAATGATAAACAAATATAATACAAGCATAAAAAATTGAATATAATATAATACCATTTGCATGACCAAGATCTCCATGTTTTACAATATCATCAACAATTAAAGCCAATTGTGTTGCAGAATAAAAAGCAATATTTTCATTAAAATTTAATCTTTGTGGTTTTTTTAAATTTGGTTGTGGTTTTTGACTTTTTTTCAAAAATGAAGAACGATGAAGTAAACAAATAACAGTATAATAATTAATATAAGAAATAGCAGCATGTAAAGAATAATTTTTTCTTGAATATTTTAATTCTGGAGGAAGTTTTTTAACCCATTGTGTTAATAATTGATCAAAAACAGCAATTAATTGAGGTTTATTTTCTTTCATTTCAGATCTTACAGAAAATACTTCTTTTAAAATTAAACCTAAAAGCATATATAAACTGCAATAATTCATAAAAAATAAAGCTCTTCCTCTATCTATTGGTCTTAAAGGAACAAGACCAAGTTCTGGATCAGTTTCATCAAAATCAGAATGTTCAAGCATGGCAACATCGCAATCAACTAAATCTATAGAACAAGGTCTACCAAAAATTAAAGAAAGTCCTCTATCTCTTAAAAAAAGATACCACCAAATTAATTTCCAAGATTTTTTTTCAATTAATGAAAGATCAGAATGTGCTACACTTCTTTGAAAACCATAACCTTGAGCAACAGCAATTGCAACTCTATTCCAATAAAATGCATTACCTGTAACATCTTCAGGACCTTCCCAATACCAACCAAATAAAATTAAAGATTGAACGATAGATAATGGATCTTTTTCATAATTTGATTCAAATAAAGCTTTTGCTCTTTGAAAAAAAGTTGAACTTGAAAGTTTATTTGAACCTTTACTATCTTTTAAAAGATCATTAACACAAACTCTTGAACCTGCTAAAAGAATACTTTGTAATAATAATAAAGAAGGAGGATTTTCAGGATCATGAAATCTTTTCATAAACCAAGCTTCACTAACAATAGGTGTAACTTGATTAATATGATTAAAATAAGATTTAATTATATCCATTGTTAAAGATTTTGAAGGTAATAAAAAAGCACCTCTTAATTTTAAAATTTCAAGTTCAACAGTATCAATATTATCAGAATTTATAAATCTATTATAACCAGTAATTGAATAATGACTTGATTTATTTTGTTTTGTATCTTCAACACATAAACCAATAGTTGAAGATCTACCATAATAAGAAAAAGCACCTTTTTTCTTTGATTCTTTAATTAATTTTCCATTATAAGTCATTGCCCATTCAGCAGCATTTTCTTTTGAAATTGCAGCAATTGGATCTGGTTTTATAGAAAAATTCATTCTTCTTCTTTTTGTAGATGGAGTATTATTTGAATTATTTGAATTATTTGAATTATTTGAATTATTTTGATTTATTGAAGGAGAATTATCTTTTATATTATTGTTATTATTTAAATTATCAATTAAAGGTGAATTTGTATTCAGATTTTGAACTGAAGTCATTTTAGTATCTGTAATTTCATTATTATTTTCATCTTTAATTATTGAATTATTATTATTTATGTTGTTATTTGTAGAAATATCATTATTAATTAAATTATTTTTATTTTTATCATTATTATTTATATTATTAATTTCATTATTTGAGATATTATTATTATTAATATTATTATTTTTATTATTATTTTTATTATTATTTTTAACGTTTTTAGAATTAATTTTACTTGTTTTATTATTTAATTTATTAGTTTTTTTATTATCATTAATATTTTCAATTTTTTTTTGTTGTTGTTGAAGTTCATTTAAATTATTATCTTGATTTGAATTAATTTGAATTTTTTTTTGTTTTTTACCTCTTTTTTTTGTTGTTTCTGGAAAAGTACAATCACATCTAAAAGTTACACAATTTGTACATGGAATTCTAATCATTGCATCACAACGAACTTTTCTTGCATGACAAACTTTACAAGCTCTTGCAGATCTTGGTCTTTTATATTTCATTGTAAAAGCAGGTTTTTTTTTTATAATATTTTTTGGAGTATTTTCTTTACTTGAATTTATAATATCATTGTTTTCATTATTATTTTCAACATCTATTATATTTTCATTATTTTCATTATTTTCATTATTTTCATTGTTATTTTCATTTTCTTTATCAATACTAATATCTTGATCTATATTAATATCTTGATCTAGATTGATATCTTTTTCTTTATCTTTATCTTTATCTTTATCTTTATCTTTAATTTTAAATTTATTTTTTATAGTTTTATTTTTTAATTTTTCTTTTTTTTTAATTTTATTTTTATCAATATTGGAATTATCAATTGAATTATCAATTGAATTATTTATATTTGAAATTATTGAATTATTAATTGAATCATTAATTGAATTATTAATTGTATTATTTATTGAATCATTAATTGAAGTATTTATAGGAGTATTTATTGGAGGATTCATAATTGAATTTATTGAAGAATTCATATTATTACCGTTATTATTATTGTTATTTTCTATATTATCAGCCATTTCAGAATTTGATTTTATATTATATGTAATATAATATGTAATATAAGAATATAGTTAGTTAGTTAATATAATGAGGGATAATTATATAAATTTGAGAGAAATTGATATTTATATATATATAAATTAATAGTATTAGAGATAATAGTGATAATTAAAATAAATTTTATATAAAGTAAGTACTAAACATTCATGTCAATAATTTATATAACTAATAATAAATACGAGATATTAAATTTGTGATTGAAATTGGAATTGAAATTGGATTATTAAATTGAATAAAAAGAAATTAGGAAAAAGAAGTTTGCGCAAATAAATATCAAATGATATCAAATGATATCAAATGATATTGAATGATATTGAATGATATTAATGACTAGAATCTTTGATTATATGATTATTATAATCAAGTATGATTAAATATTCTATTTATTATGAGATAAATTTTATATTCAATGATAAATTTGATTAATTATATAAGAATTAGTAAAAGAGTAAAAAGCTTGCTAATTATTTCTTTTGATTTCTTTAAGTATTATATATTTAACTATTAAATATTAGATAATAGATAATAGATTATAGATAATAGATAATAGATAATATATATATTGTTAGAGGATATAAATATAATTTTAGTTAAATTACAGATTAAAGCCTGAAAATATATTAAAGAATATTGTAATGATAATAATATTAATGAATATTAATGGATATTAATATTTGAAATGTAAATAAATATTATATTCTATATTACTAGTACTAGTACTGTAAATGGCAAATGTTTCAGTATCTGATTTGAGAATTAAATCAAATTAAATTTATTTCGTTAGTTTTAAAAACCATTTAAAACTGTTTCAAAAAGTGAATTGATTTGTGAAGAGTTTTTAAAGATTTCTAAAGAATTATTGTAAAATTGATAAAATTTTGTTAAAATTTCTAAGGATTTACAACGATGTGAAAATGTTCAGAGGTAGTTGTGGTAGAATTTGATCGGTAAAAGATCCCTCGCTCTAGAGGGCGGTGGCAGAGATGCTAGATACATGAAACAGCACAGCCACTTGGGGGATAGTAAACTGTTTATGAACCAATGATGGTGGGTATTGGTGTATGCTATTCAGGCTTACTATGGATACCAGTGGATAATCACGGTTAGAGCATGTTAACGAAACATGAGAAAAAGCAGTTCAGGCTGGGGGAAAGTGGGCATTTAGTGCAGAGATTGTTCTGGAGAGATTCACGCCATTCTCGGGGTGGAAGATAGAAATGAGTCAGGATTGTGAAGCAGACTGCAATCAAGCACTGGGATTTTGCCTGCGATTGTATCATTGAGCCTGGGCTAACCTAGGTTGGAACAGCGCCGGCAGCACAAACAGCGCCACCTTTGCTCTTTGACTGGGGGAGCATTGAGCATTGTTGCCGGTGGGCTTGTTTCTGGAGTTGGCTTTGAAGTTGCCTTTGCGCTGGAGCTGAACGCTAATTTGCAAAAGAAACCACCGCGGCCCAACCCCCCGTGCAAATAAGAGCCGAGCAAACAGGGAAAGCTCCTCGGATTCGCCAGTCTTCCACACCACAACCATTGACGTCAACTTCCTGCGGTACATAACTTACTTCACTCCGAAAGTCCACTGCAATATTCTTTGTTTCTCTCTTATTCTTATTCCTATTATATTTATATTTATATTTATATTTATTATTCTATTCTATCGCATTTTTCAATATCCTTACTCTGTTTTCGCTGGTCTTGTTTTTGTTTATTCACTAAAATATATATTTTAATATTTGTTATTTCGTATTATTATAATCATACGATATCTATCCTCATAGAGCTATTCACTTTCTATTCACATGTCTTTGTTATCAAAAAATTGTTGAATTGATTTAAACGCTAACTGCCGTGGAACAAGTACCATTCACAGACCACGGTCCACTATTATTAGGTAATAATGGGCTACTTCTTACCTTTCGGTTACTAACAAACAACTTTTACCCCTGGCAAAAATGGTTTATTTCCAAGGTTTTTAGTTTCACTTTATTCTACTCTTTTCCACTGCCCACCACTAGTATTCACCGGCGTGTACATCTTTTTATTACTCATGTTCCGCCCTCCACCCCCTACAGCCGCCCCCGCTCTCCGTTTTTATCCGGGTGTTCACTCTCGGACGCACTTTCCCGCAGTTGCCTTGTCTTTAGTACCACATGACCCAAATAATTGCATACAATCTCGGCTCGCTCAAATTATCGCTCGAATTCACATTAATTACTTAACTTAACTAAACTTAGGGCTCTAAAGAACATTAAATTTATTCTAGATCTATAATCCGGGTAACTTCATTACTTATCTTCTTTTTCATTAACACATGAAATCTTCAGATCTAAAATAAACCTAATTAATTTACCTCATTGATTTACCTCATTACTTGAAACTAGAAAAAAAATTAAAGAAATTTTTAACAAATAAAAACGTAATCATTGTCATTTTTAAAACTACCTCAATTATGGTCTCTATTTTTTTATTTATTTTTCAAAATATTTTTTTTTTTTTTCAATCCCGTGCCTGCATTATATTTTTTCAAATCTAAAAACCAAAAAAAAAAAAATAATATATTAAAATTTTCAAAATTTATAATGTATTGTAATATACATAATCTGTTTAAGTTTCAATTGAATCAATTTCATTATTTGTTACATTTATAAATCAATATATATATATATATATATATATATAGTTATAATAATTTTTAAAAATGACATCGGTTGATCTTAAAGAACATAAAAAAAAGAGAAAACATTCTATAAGTGAATCATCTATAATATCAAAAGATGTTGAAACTATTTTAAAAAAAACTAAAAAAGATAAAAAACATAAGAAAGATAAGAAAGATAAAAAAGATAAAAAAGATAATAAAGAAAAGAAAGAAAAGAAAGATATAATAGATGAAATAGATAATGTAGAGAAAACAGAATCACTAGAGAAAAAAGAGAAGAAACATAAAGATAAAAAGGATAAAAAAGATAAAAAGGAAAAAAAAGATAAAAAAGAAAAGAAGGATAAGAAACATAAGAAAGATAAAAAAGAAGAAATACATACTGAAATAAAGGAAAATATTGAAAATAATGAAGACCATGAAGATATTGCTTCAAAATCTTCAACAACTTTATATATTGATAATAATGCTTTAAAAAATTTAACTAAAGATCAAATAGATAAATATTTAATTGATAATTTTGTTTTAGTTGGAGATCCAAATTCAAAATCTATACTTAAACCAATAATTGATTTTAAATATTTATCTTTATCAAATCAAAATTTATCAAATGCTTTTAAAAATTTTAAAAATCCATCTCCAATTCAAGCTATTTCTTGGCCTTATTTATTTGATTCAAGAGATGTAATTGGTGTGGCAGAAACTGGTTCTGGTAAAACTTTTGCTTTTGGTTTACCTGCTGTTACTCATATTTTATCTTCTGAAGATTATTTAAAAAATAATAATAATTTATATCCAAAAGTTTTAATTGTTTCTCCAACAAGAGAATTAGCAATGCAAACTCATGAATCTCTTGAAATTTTAACAAAAAATATTAAAAATATTAAATCAACTTGTATTTATGGTGGTGTTTCAAAAGATGATCAAAGAAAAAATATTAAAATTTCAAATATTTTAGTTGCAACTCCAGGTAGATTATTAGATCTTTTAGATGAATATAATCCATGTTTTAATCTTTCTAAAATTTCATTCTTAGTTTTAGATGAAGCTGATAGAATGTTAGAAAAAGGTTTTGAAAATGATATTAAAAAAATTTTTTCTTTATCAAATAAATTTAGACAAACTTTAATGTTTACTGCAACTTGGCCAGAAGAAATTAGACAAATTTCTTCAAATTATATGAATTCTCCAGTAAAAATTTCAATTGGTGAAAATCATGATGAATTATCTGCAAATAAAAGAATTAAACAAATTGTTGAAGTTATAGATCCATATGATAAAGAAAAAAGATTATTACAATTATTAAATAAATTTTTAAAAGATGATAAAAAAAATGATAAAATTTTAATTTTTGCTTTATATAAAAAAGAAGCAACAAGAATTGAATCTTATTTATTAAGAAATTCTTATCAAGTTAGTGCAATTCATGGTGATTTATCTCAACAACAAAGAACAAATGCTTTAAATAATTTTAAAACTGGTAAATCAAATTTACTTTTAGCAACTGATGTTGCCGCAAGAGGTTTAGATATACCAAATGTTAAAGTTGTAATAAATTTAACTTTTCCATTAACTGCAGAAGATTATGTTCATAGAATTGGTAGAACTGGAAGAGCTGGTCAATCTGGAATTGCATATACTTTATTTACTGAACGTGAAAAACATTTAAGTGGTGCTTTAATTAATGTTTTAAAAAATGCAAATCAAGATGTTCCTCCAGAATTATTAAAATTTGGTAGTCATACAAAGAAAAAAGAACATAGTGCTTATGGTGCTTTTTTTAAAGATGTTGATTTATCTAAAAAACCTAAAAAAATTGTGTTTGATTAATATCTACTCAATTTAAATTTAAATTTTAAAACTTTTTTGTTTTTTTTTTGTAATTTTTGTATTCATAAATATGTTCTTCTGTATTAAAAAATTAAATAAATTAATAAATCAAACAAAAAAAAAAAAAAAAAAAAACCCAAAAAAAACCCAAAAAAAAATATAAAAAAAATAAAAAACCTCATAGATTTGAAAAAAAAAAAGTTTTTAATCTAATAATAAATTGATTTTATTTTGACGAACAACATCAACCCAAGTTATTTTATGTCCAAGTTTCCTTTCACGCCAAACAATATTAATTACCTGTCTTGCTTTCCAACGACTTTTCAAACTCATATATTCATATCGTTTTAAAAGTGATACAAATTCTGTAGAGATTTCATCTGAATCTTCTCCATTTAATGGAATTATTTCACAACCACAAATAAAATATTGCCAATAAATTGGTGTAACTAAAACTTTTTGATAATCTGCTATATTTTGAAGCATTTTTAAATGTTCAAAACAAAGCATTGTATTAATTCTAATTTTAGATTCATCACATTTATCACAAATAAGTCGATAATAAAAAATTTTAATTGCATAAAAAAATGAAAACATATTATGATATACTACTTCATGCCATGCACTTTCAAAATCAAAATCTTCTAATATTTCAATACTATTTTTTCCATTAACTAATTGATCATCTTTCATACAAGGTACTTCTGATCCATTTTTTTCTAAAAAATTCCAATCTGGCTTCCAAGATTTCATTTTTTTATTAAAACTATTAATTGAAACATTTAAGTCACTTTTTCTTCCTAAAAATCCATCAGATTTACTATTTGTATTTTCAAATTTGTTTCGTTTCTCACTAAATAATCCACTGAGCATTGTAAATAATCGAATTAAAGAATTTGGAAAACAATATAAAGCATCAATATCTTCAGAGTTCGTTTTTGAAGGTTGAGATCCAGAAAGATTTTTTAATTGCTTATTTCTGGACTTATTACCATCATTCTTTGTAACTGACGGTGGCCTACTTTCTTCATTGAAGTTGTTCTCGGAATCAATAGATGATACTCTTTTCATTTTCATAGCAATTTCATCATTATTTAATCTATCATCAAATAAATTTTTATCAGAAATATTATTTTCCTTGAAATTACTGTCTTTTTCAGTATTTATTGTTCTTGGTTTTAGCCCAGTTACTATAGTTTCTCTTAACGGATCACGTCTAGGAAGTGGGATTTCAGAAGCAATTTTTGGTGCCAATTCTCCTAAGTACAGACATCTATCTCTTGCAATCCTAATAAACTTAGGAAATGATGATGGTTCTGATGTATATGCCAACTCGTTTGAATTAGTAACTAAATACTCGATTTTCTTCTTTCTTTCATTATTGGTATTTTGATGAAAATTAGAACCAACTTTTGATATTGTTTTCTTTAATTTACTGAAATCAAATTGTAAATCTTGTTCCTCATCATAAATTTTCTCAAATTTAACTTTATTCATAAGTCCTTCTGATGTCATCGGTTCAATATCGATTTCAAATACTGATGTTGATTCAAATAAAAAAATCAAAAAATTATAAATCCGATGTAAAGTTTTGGCCTTAAGAGATACAGTGGAGTTATTCCTTAGTCTTTTTGAAACAAATTCCTGACATGTTTTTAAAAATAATCCACAATTTTGCAAGGAACCATTTATAGAATCCACAGAAACTATATTTAAAAAAGCTGTCAAAACTTCTTTATGCTTATAATATCCCAAATCCAGAAAAATAGTAGCAAGAGCTCTAATAGATACATTTCTAAAATAGCATCCAATATCAGCCCAATGTCTGTAACAAAATTCGTTTGTATATTTGTAACGGGTTGCAATAAAATAAGCCGATGCTGCCAAAGAGGAATAAAGGAGAGAAACTTTAGGAACCGAAATTTCTGCCTCGAGAACAATTCCACCAAATGTCGTCTCAATTCTGGGTAAAAAAATGGATTTCCAAGGATTTGATTTCGACCTTAGTACAGTTGACATTTCAGTTATTTTTTGTTGATAAATCTTGATTAATGTTTTAGATAATGGGGTGACTTTAGTTTCAGTTATTATATTTCGATTAAAATCCCCAAAAAAACACTCAGGGACATGGAAAACAGGTTCTTGCGGTTTACCGACCTCTTTCAGTCTTGAAAAGGAATTTGTCTTGTCGTGAAGAATTGGATCATCAAAAATATCTGGAAGAAAATTATCAAAGTAATTAGTAATTTCTAAGTCCCTTGGAAGGTATGATATTTCATTATCGTCTTCTTGAAATTCCTCAGGGATTACTGATTCTTCCCGGCCATAAAACTTAGTTAAAATCGACCAATAATGATATGAATTGCCTTCCTTTAAACTTTTTTTTGAGTTATGATTAACACTGTATTTCAAATTTTCTGCTCTATTATCTTTTCTTTTACTTTTTCTTTGAGCCTTGTTTCTAGAATTACGATCAATAAAATCATTGGAAGTAAACCCCATTGGAGTAGGTAGACCAGTCTGATTTCCGTTGTTAAAAATACTCGTATTGAAATTCACAAAACCATCAAGATTCTTATTGTTATCATCATTTTGAGAATTGGCATATAAATTTGTGGGCTGCTCAGGATTGTATGAATTATTAGTAGAAATAGTAGGAGGATTATTAGCACTAATATTAGAATCAATTGAACTTATATGACTTGAACTTATATTATTAGAATTTATATCTTGAGAAACCATATTATTTAAGGTTATATTATTTAGATTTGAATTATCTGAATTAGAATTGATATTTGAATTTACCAAATATTCTCTAAATGTATTATTTTCACGAGAATTATTGGATAATGGTGGAAAAATTGAAGGGTGATCATTTATATAACTTTCCTCAAAAGGGAAATTTTGGTTCTGACTTCGATTTTCATTACTATAATTATTATTATTATTATTATTGAAATTAGCATTGAAATCTCTTTGTTGATCTGAATTTAGTGGTTTAAATAATAAGGGAGGATGATTATTTTCATAAAAATGCATTTGATTACTCAATTCAATTAAGTTTGTAGGTTGATTTTGACTTTGATTTTGATCATCGTTTAATTTGAGTTGAACTTGAAATGCATCAAAAGTAGAGTTAATTGGCTGAAAATTTTGATTCGGCTGAATTTGGTTATTACTATTACTATTACTATTATTGTTATTGTTATAATTATTATCACTATTACTATTATTATTGATATTATTAGAATTATCGTTATTGTTATTAGTAATACTGGTATTGTTATGATTTTGCAAATTTTGCAGATTTTGGTTTGAATTTGAAAATTGAATTTGATTACCATTTATATTTTCCAGGAAAATTGGATCTATAGGTGAATTAAATGCAAATTGAACATTATAATCATTACTTGCTGGAAGATCAAATGAATTATGAAATTGGGTATCAAATCCGTTCAAAGATCTAGTAAGATGACTATCTATGTTAAATGAGGGATCTATATTTTCACCATTTATATAAGTATTATTTGAATAGTTGTAATTTATATTATCACCAATATTAGTAATATTTTTGAAATTATAGTCATCATTGGAATTTGTAATATCAATTATTGAATGATCTAAAGGTGATTCGATATTTGAATCTAAATCAGGAGAAAAGTTTTTAGAATTATTATTATCTTTTATATTATTTTGAATTGAAGATTCTATTGAATGATTATTTATATTTATATTATTATTATTATTATTATTATTTTCTTGATGAATTGAATTTGAATTTTCATTTATAGTTAAAATTGATGATTTATTTTTAACTAAATTTGAAGTTATTCTTTTTTGTAGAGGAGATTGATTTTTTTTAGAAAAATTTGAAGAATTTGTTTTTTCTATTAACATTTTCATTTTTTGAGAATTAGGTTTTAAATTTGATTTAGAATTTGATTTTGGAGATTGTTTTGATTTTGATTTTTGTTTTAAAGATTTTAGAGATTTTGGACTATTTTGGGAATTAGTTTTATCTTTTGATATTCCTCCACCTTTTTTTCTTTTATTTTTATTAAATTTTTTAGTATTATTAGTATGATTATCATTACCGTTATTAGAAAAATTGTCATTATTGTTATCATTATTGTTATTGTTATTAGTATAATTTACACTATTAGGAGTCTGAGTCTGAGTCTGATTTTGATTTTGATTTTGATTTACAGAATAATTCTGATTCAGATTATTTAGATTTGAAAAATTTCGAAAATTTTGTCGATTTGATTTATTATTAATATTATTATTATTATTAATATTATTATAATTTAAAAGATTATTTGAAATGTTATTTGAAATATTATTTGAAGAAATAGTTTCAAAAATATTATATGGAAATACAGTAAATGGACCACGAGTTATAGATTTAAAATTTTTTTTTAATGAATTTTTTGAATTAAAATCATCAATAATTTCAAAATCTTGTTTTAAACAATTATGTAAAATATTTAAATGTTTATCAATTTCATAATAAGTTTTATAAATCATATTTTCAGGAAATTTAACAAATTCTATAGTTCTTCTTTGAAAATAAGGTTCATTATTGGAATTTGAATTTGAATTTGAATTTGAATTTCCAGAATTATTATTATAGATACCACTATTATTATTATTATTATTATTATTATTATTATTATTATTATGATGAATTTGATATGGATTTCCAATAGTTTTTAAATTTGTAATTCTATCAAATTCAGTTGGAGGTAACCAACATAATTTTATATCATAACCATTACAAGATTTTTTTGATCTTAAACAAGTACCACAAGTTGGTTTAATATTATCACATTTTACTTTTCTTTTTCTACAAGTCCAACAACCAGTAAAAGTTTTAGTTCTTTTAACTTTTTTAAAAGTTTTTGAAAAATTATTTGAAAGTATTGGTATTGAAGTTGGAGTTGATTTTATTGAAGATGAAGAAGATGATGGAATAGATAATGAATATGAAGTTGTTGAATTTGATGTAGATGAGTTTGTATTTGTATTTGAATTTGAATTTGAGTTTCTTTTTTTAAAAACTTGATTAGTTTGATTACTTTTTTGAGGTTTTAAATTAATATTTTGATTTTGAATTTTATTATTATTATTATTATTATTATAATTGATATTATAATTAGTATTGTTTTTATTGTTTATTGTAATTTTTGAATTTCTTTTTTCATTTCTTTTTTCATTTATATTTACATTTATATTTACATTATCGATATTATTATTTATAATGTTATTATTATTGTTATTGTTATTATTATTAGAGTCTGAATTATTATTATTATTATTATTATTATTATTATTATTATTTGAGGAAGATAAAAGTGTACTTGAAGATAATATTGGAAGTTTTGGTATCATTATATAAAAATTTAAATTGAAATATATAAATTAAGTATATTTAAATATATGAAATATCATTGATTATTAGTATAATGTAAATAATAAATAATTAATATTTTTGATTAATGATGTATAATTTTTTATTAAAATTTGATAATTAATTCTTAAATCCTTAAATCCTTAAAGGGATATTGACTGCTATAAATTTTATAAATATAAATATGATAAAATTAAGATATATATGATATTAATTTAATGAATTTAATGATCTAATAATGATATAATTGTGAGATTTTTAATAATTTGAAAAGTATTGATATTTAATTTTTTCATAATATTATTGTAATATAATTGTAATATAAGATTTTAAGATTATAAAAATTAAGAAAATAAGAATATTATTGTTTATAAATTGAGTGTAAGAATATATGATGAGGTAAAAAAAAGAGTAAAAAGAGAAAAAAGAGAAAGAGAGAGAGAAAATAAATAAATAGAAAGTAAAAGAGAAATTATAAGATTTATATACTTGAAATAAATAAGTAATTAAGTAAATAAGTAAATAATCAAAGAAAATAATGAAATGTTATGAGATTTTTAAAGATTATTTCAATTGGTTTATTGATAATTTAAGGAGTTTTTTAAAATATTTCAAGTAAACTTTTTAATTAAATCTTTGAAGATTAATATTGAAGATAAATTGAAAAATGATTTTCAAGATTTAATTTATGAAAAATATAAAATAGTAATTAAATTGAAATATAAATTTTTAAATAAATTGAGATTTCATAAACTTTTTGTTAATAAAATTGTAGTTTTAATATAATTTTTAATATATTTTTTAATATTCTAATTCATTCGGTAATTGTAATTAGTACGGGTACAGTAATTTGAATAAAATATCTTTTTAGTGTCTTTTTATGTCTTTGAATGTCTTTTAAAAGATTCTATCCTTTAATCTAACCTTTATTTTTGTAATTATTTATTATTTATTTATTACTATTTGTGAGGTGAACATTATTACATTATTATTATTATTATTATTATTATTATTATTATTATTATTATGATTTATCACATTATCTCAATTATCTCTCTTCGAAATCAAGATACTGGAAGTGAACTGTTTCTGGTATCAATGCGTTGAAAATGTTTAATGTTTAATGTTTAATGGTTAATGTTTAATGGTAACGGTAACGTTGAGGTAATTCAATTCAAGTGGTTGACTCGAGTGGCGAGCAGGGAGTTGTAAGTAAGTAAGTAAGCAGTAAGTAAGTAAGTAAGTAAGCAGTAAGCAGTAAGCAGGTAAGTAACAAAGAAACCAGGTTACCCTCCGCCGGAAAAACAATCCCACCGGCGCGCAAGTTCGAGAGCCGGAGCTTGCGCTTTACCAAAATATGACCCGGTGCAGGAATATGTCCGGACAGGTGTCATAAAGTGACACACATCCTAGATCTGTGGCACCCATATCTTGCTATCATGGCCCTATGTCCTAGAAAGTGCCGTGACCATTGTGAGACCATCTACATGGACATCAAATACAGACCCGTATCACTGGTTTTGGAAAGAGGCTGTGTGTTGACGCCGTCCACTGCCGTCTGCAGCTCCACCCGAACCCAGCGAACGCCACGGACCGATCCAGCCAATCAGCCTCTGCCCACTGCTCTAGCTGCTAAGTGAACTAGTTCCGTTGTTCTGCTGGTGGCGAAGAGCAAACCTCACTCTTTCTCACTCTCTCACTCTCTTTCTCTCTTTCTCTCACGCCAATTCAATCTGATTTTTATTATGATGTGAAGCTGTTTGATATGTATTATATTGTGTATGTATGTATGTATGTATGTATCTATCTATCTATG
The DNA here is from genome assembly GCA_001600695.1 of Ascoidea asiatica. Lineage (NCBI taxonomy): Eukaryota > Fungi > Ascomycota > Saccharomycetes > Ascoideales > Ascoideaceae > Ascoidea > Ascoidea asiatica. The sequence continues at coordinate 183,254 of BCKQ01000013.1, forward strand.
GTGGGTTATCCTGTTAACTGTTGTTAATTCTCTCTTAACTAGCAAATATTATTTATTTCCATTTCCATTTCCATTTCCATTTAAAATTCAATAAGATTTCAATAAAAAAATTATTAAAAAAATTTAAAATACCTAATTTATTCAATATATTTATCAAAACAACAATATTCAATTCAAATTTTTATTAATCATTTAAATACTCTTCATTTTCCTCTTTATTTTATTCCATTTCATTTTCAATTTCAATTTCAATTTCTCTTTTTTTTTTGTTTTTTTTTTCATTCAATATCTATCTATCTATCTATCTATCTCTCTATCTTCTTTAATTCTCTTTTCTATATTCAATTTCACTTATTATAATCTTATTTTATCAATTCATTTTTTTTTATTATTATCCTATATTATATTATATTATATTTCTTTAAAAAATGAAAGATTCTGATCTTTGTTCAATTTGTTTAGAACTATTAATAATTAAAAATGATGATGATGATGATAATAATAATAATAATAACTTAAATATTGAAAATCCAAGTTTAATTGGAAAAATTTTACCATGTAATCATAATTATCATAATTATTGTATAAAAAATTGGTTAAAAAAAGCAAATTCATGTCCTGAATGTAGAATAAATTTTACTAAAATTCAAATTATTGATATAAATAATAATAATAAATTAATTAATGAAAATATAATTTCAAAAAATTATAATAATTTATTAAATATTTCAAATACATCCACTAATCTTAATCTTAATCACAATATCAATATCAATATCAATCATAACATAATACCTCATTCTAATGATAACAACAACGACAACGACAACAACGAAGATGATGAAGATGATTATATTTTAAGAATTAATAATTTAATTTCAAATAAAATTAATTGTACAATTTGTAATATACCTTCTTCAAAAAATACTGGTTTAGCTTTATGTTCTTCATGTTCAAATACTTTTCATCCATTTTGTTTAGGTATTCAAATTTCAAATATTAATTTAAATCAATGGAATTGTCCAATGTGTGATAATTTACAAAATTCAAATATAACTATAGTTTTTAAAAAAACTTTTATACCTTTAAATAATTTTATTACTACAACCAATACTATCGCCAATAGAAATAATAAAAATAAAAGAAAAATTAAAAATAATTTATCAAATTTAATTCAAAATGATTATTATAATGAAGATTTTTTAAATTTTAATCAATTTAATAATTCTTATGATTATGATAATGATAACAACTTAGATTTTAATTATGATGATAATTATGATTATGATTATGATTATGATTATGATTTTTCTTCTTTTCCATTATATAGTAAATCTAGAAAAGGTTTAAAATTAGTTTCAAATCCTGAAGATTATTATTCTGATAATGACTTAGATAATTATAATGACTTAGATAATAACTTAGATAATAACTTAGATAATGATACTTATAACAATAATAATAATGAAAATAGAAATAGATTTAAAATTTCTAATAAAAATAATAAAATTAATTGTTTAATACCAAGTCCAAAATTATCAAATTCAATTTTATCAAATGAAGAAAATGAAGCTTGGAAAGATTTTGAATCTTTTAAAAATAATTTCTCAAATAAAGAATTAATTAATTCAAATAATCCTTTATCATTTAATACTAAAGATTCTAAAGATTCTAAAAATATTCAAAATATTCAAAATATTCAAAATAATAATGATTTAAATCATATAAATAAATCAATTATAAAATCAAATGATAATAAAATTAAAAAATTAAAAAGACCAAATAGAAAAGATAATAAAAGAAAAAAATTAATATCTTTACAACAAAATAATAATATTCAATCTTCAAATTTAATATCATCTTCAACTTCAACTTCAACTTCAACTTCCACTCCAAGCTCATCTTCAACTGTTAAATCTTTAATGATGAAAATGCAACATAAATTAAATAATAATACCCCCAATAATTTCAATAATATTTCTAATAAAAATTCAATCACCAATAATAATTTCTTCTCAAATGGTAGAATTATTAAAAATTTTCAACAAACTTTATATGGTCAAATATCTCCTCCAATGTCACCTCCTCCATTATCTCCAACTTTTGAAATTTCTTCAACATTTGATTCTAATTCAAAAATTTCTATAAAATCTGAAGATATTGAATTAAATCAAATTCAATCAATAAAAAATGACAAAGGTAAAGAAAAAGAATCATTTCCATCAATAATAAAAACTGAAATTAATAATATTAATAATATTAATAATATTAATAATGAAATAACTTTAGAAGATAAAGGTAAACTTCAAACTATAATACGAGGAATTTTAACTCCTTTATATCAATCTGGTAAAATTAATGAAGAAATATATACAAATATAAATCAAAAAACAAGTAGAAATTTATATAAATTATTAAATTTAAATAAATTTAATAATAAAGAATCATTTATTAAATTACAAAAAATTGCTGAAAATAATATTAAAGAAGAATTAAAAATTTTAAATTCAAAAGATATATAATTAATATAATATAATATAATATATTATATTATATTATATTTATATAGTAATGTCCCAATCAAATAGATTTTTTTTAAAAAACCATATTTTTAAATTCAACTTATTCCTTCATTGTAAAATATTGTATTTCTTTTGATTTATAAGAAAATATATTGTAGATTATAAATAAATTTATAATTTAAAAATCTACTTATATTATTAAAATAAATCTCTACCTCGTCTAGCTAATTCATCTGCAGCTTCATTACCTGGAATTCCACAATGTCCTCTAACATGTTGAAATTCCAATTTAGGAAAATTAATTTTTTGATAAAGTTCATTAATTTCATTAATTAAATTAACTCCAGGTTTAATTAAATCTAAATTTTTAATATCTTCACCACTTGGTAATTTCCAATTTTTTAATTGCCATTTTCGCCACCATAAAGTTAAACAATTAATTGAATACATACTATCAGTTAAAATTCTATAATGATTATAATTTGCAATATTATCTATTTTAATATAAACTTGACCAAGTTCTTTTCTGATTAATAATAAAGCATGTAAAATTGCAGTAAGTTCTGCTCTTTGATTAGTTTGTTCTCCTAATACAGGACCTGAAAAATTTCTTGGATCATTTATTCCATAATAACAACCATAACCAGCTTTAGCATTAATTCTACCATTAAATTTAGAAGCTCCATCTGTATATATGTCCCAAGTTTTTATATGTTTCCGATAATCGAAATTAGCCTGACTATAGGCATAACCATTATTATAATTGTTATTTTTAATTATTGGTTGAGGTAATGGAGAAGAAGCTGAGATTGGTCCAATTGAGCTGGATTTATTTACCGTAGAATCAAGGCCGTAAGAATAATCATTATTTTTATTGAGATTCTTTATTGTTTCAGGATCAAGTGAAGTACATAGATTTTGATTTTGAATTTGATTTTGATTTTGATTTTGAATTTGATTTTGAATTTGACTTTCTTTATTCAATTGAGAATTAGGTTTTTTAGGTTTATTTACTTTTTTATTTTGATTTCCAATTGAATTATTAGCTAATTTTTTCTTTTGTGCACGCGATTTTTTGCTAGGTGGAATTGGAGAATTTGGTGGTAAACTTTTAGATCTTGGTTTCTTTATAGGTTTACTTTTTGTGTATGGATCAGAAACTTTATGAGATCCATTGACAAAACTCTCGGCTTGCAATAGGTTATTAAATTTTTTAAACTGGGCACCTTTAAAGCCAGTTACTTGATGAGAACATTCATCCCAAGTATTATAAATTCCAGTATTATGTCCTTTAAGTGATTAAGAATAAGTTAGTATTTCTCAATATATAAAGATTTGATTTTTTTTCATTTTATTTAAAATTGAGGTTCTAATCTAATATTCAATTTGTTAGATTAGATAAAAAAAAAACTTATCACGAACCTTTTCTAACAGCATAGAATCCTACCTTTGCCATTTCAAATGATGTTATTTTACTTTTGATCTCTAGATTCTTTAAAAATGAACTGAGTTTCCTCATATGAGTTTTTATGAAATGAAATAAGTAAAATATATCAATTTCAATGTTTTTATCTACCAATCTCAAAACTGATAAATAAGCATTATCAATATTCTGACCATGATAGTTAACGTTAACGATACATTCAATATTTTGGTTCTCGATATTCTTATTTAATTATTAAGCACGTGAAAAAACAGTTAGCGTTATCGGCATTTTCTTGTTACCAAAATTATGGATACAGTAATTACCATTCATGTGGTACTTTACTGAAATCGTTTTTGAATCCACTTTTACGGATTGTTTTCTATTTAAGTAGTGATTGTTAAAGTTATACCGAAAAAGATTAAGAAAATAAAGGAATTTCCAATTGAGACTCAGAGACAAAATTAAGTAGATCAACTTCTTAAGAGGTTTTAATTTAGTCGAATAAACTTATAATAACAATAACAATTATGTTAATAGAAAAAGAATATCAAACATTCAATTGTTTATCTTTTAGATAATCTATTCATGAATTAAGATAGTTCTACAGAAGTTATGAAAAAAAAAATTAAACAAATGTTAAGAATATTTATTCTATTGATAACTTTATATATAGGAATATAAAAAAAATCATAATGACATTAATAAATGAAAAATTGTAACGTTAAAAGGAAAACAAAAATTTAATAAATCAAAGAAATTTAAACATCATTACAATCTAAAACATAACGACCAGCAATTTTACCTTGTTCCATAAGATCATAAACCATTGGTAATTCTTTTAATGGAACAACTTTGATTGGAGATTTAACTAAACCTCTGGTAAAGAAATCAATAGCTTCTCTAGTATCAGCTCTATTTCCAACATATGAACCTCTAATTTCAATAGATTTAACAACATGAGAGAAAACTTCTGAACGACAGACTGCACCAGCTGGTAAACCAACTAAAACAACAACACCTGTTGGTCTAACAAATTCACAAGATTGAGAAATTGCTTTATCAGAAACAGAAACATTAATGACACCATGTGGACCACCTTGAGTTGCTTCTTGAATTGCAGCAACAATATCTTTTTCTTTAGCAAAATCAATAAATGTTTCAGCACCTAAAGATTTAACCATTGCTTCTTTATCAGCACCAGTATCAATTGCAAGAACTCTATAACCCATGGCAGTTGCATATTGAACAGCTAATGAACCTAATCCTCCACCAGCACCAGAAACAGCTAACCATTGACCTTGAGCTGCACCAGCAGTTTTAATTGCTTTATAAACAGTAACACCAGCACATAAAATTGGTGCAATTTCAGCTAAGTCAGTATCTTTTGGGATTTTTGCAGCTTGAACAGCATCTGCAGTTGCATATTGTTGAAATGAACCATCATGAGTATAACCAGATAAATCAGCTTGAAGACAATTTGGTTCATGACCTTTTTCACAAAATTCACATGACATACATGAACCATTTAACCATTTAATACCAGCATAATCACCAAGTTCAAAATTTTTAACTTCAGAACCTTTTGCAACTACAACACCTGCACCTTCATGACCACCAACTAAAGGTAATTTTGTAGCTAAAGGCCAATCACCTTTCCAAGCATGTAAATCAGTATGACAAACACCAGAATATTTAACATTAATTAAAATTTCATTTGGTTTTGGAGTTGGAACTGGAATATCTTTATATAATAATGGACCACCATTAGTTTCAAATATAACAGCTTTTTGAGTGGTTGGAATAGCTAATCTTCTAGCTAAAGAAGTTGAAAAATATCTTGGAGTTGAAAATTTTAAGGCAAGTGACTGTCTAAACATTTTGAATTATTTTAAAGTTATAAATGTAAATTAAGATAATTAATGAAGTTAATAATAATAATAATAAATAATCTGATTAATATATTTGTTTTCTTTTTCTTAATGCTTGAGAAAAATGATTAATTACTAATTGATTATATTGAATGAAGTAAAAGAACTAATAAAAAAAAAAGAAATAGTTTAATCTTTAAATTATGGGGAATCCTGAGATATATATATTCAGTATTTGAGCTAAACAAATCTAAAAAAGAAAGAGGAAAGAGTAGAACAGTTGGCTGGAAATAATCCTAGGTAAGTTATTAGTGGTAAAAGAGATGCAGTTACGTAAAATCAATAACTGAATTCAATAGTTCTTGCAAGCTTCCAAATAAACTCAAAAATGAAGTGCACCTAACAAAAATTGGGCTGGGTTCCACTCCGTTTATCTGCATTGTTAGATCTATCGGAGCACTCTAGTGGGGCTCTCCGCGACCTTCCCGTTAGCTGGCCGGATTATCTGCGACACTCTTTCTATCTGGACTTGAACTTTAGATTTCCTCGACAACGATCGATTGTTTTTGGTTGCAAGGTAAATCCTGTTAGTAAGGGTAATTTGTATTTATGTGGGTGTGTGCAGCTCCATACAGCCCAGCTTTGAGCTCGGCACAAACTGAGAGAGTCCGAGCAGCCAAACCCCAGGTTTGACTGGGTGTTTCGTCCGTTCTCCTCGGACTACGGTTTTGAGTGCATGAACCGTCTTTCGGAGTGTTCCCAAGAGGCATAACTAAAGAGTTTCGAGTAAATCTGGCGCAAAAGTGAGCGGAGCTGCTGGTTATTGCACACCCTAATTGGGCTTTCTATTTCTATATTTCGGAGAGTATAATACTTTCCAATATATAAACAATATAATTTGTGTTCGAATAGTAATAATATTTGATGAGTTATTATTACTATTCAATTCATGGAGTTTCTTTCAATTTTTCAGGAATTTTTTAACTAAAATTGTTAATAATGGTTACATATCTAATCCGAGAGATTGAATCCATTTTCTCGATTGAATTCATGAATCAATTAAAACATATTCATCTTTTTATAAATTTCTCTCTTACCTATTAGTAACACTTTTGAAAAAAGACAATAAATACTTGAAGAAGATTATCTGATAGGTAAGGCTGAAAACTGCCCCGCAATAAAAGTCTTTCAAAGAGAATTTAATCCCGAAAAGAAAAGGAATTTGTTAATGATCCCAAAAGACTAAAATCCTTTTATCACTTTTTCAATAAAAGATTGATAATTTGATTCTAATTTGAAATCACACGTAATTAACAAATATCAATTTATTAATAAATTAATTTAAGTTATGTAACTTTAATCGCCAATCAATTAAAGTTGATTTAAATTATGGATTGGCTGAAAAGCACCCCCCTAAAAGTAAGATATGAAATGCCATATAAAAGTCCGAAGATATATGCGATTCTGACCAATAAAATCTGTCTATTTTCCTTTAATTGCAAAAATAACTTAAACGGGGTGGTTTTAAAATTCCAAATTCACAACATTACAAAAAATATTATACTAACATTGCCTTCTTTATACTGTTTGAAAATCATTTTGGTCCTATAAAACTATTAATTAATGGTTTATCTTTGAAAATTTAATTATTTATAATTTATTTTAACTAAATTCTACTTAAAATTCATCCAATTTTACTCGACCAAAAATATTCAAGTGTGTAAATAATCTGCAAATATTTAATTCAAAAACATTTGATTGGAAAACAGAATTGGCGAATCCTGTTTTTGATATTCCTGTTTAATAAAAAAAAATCCAAGCTTGAATTAAAACTATCTTACCAAAAACATGAAACTTTCCATTTAATTATCTTGAAATTTATTTTTATAAATGAGGGGTAATTGTTTTATATCCGTAATTCAATTTAAGATCCGTTAAATTTATTATTTTCTGTAAACTTATATAAGTTGAGTGAATTCTTCGAAATTTGAGTAATAATCTCTAACTTTGATTTTTTTCTTGAAAGAAGAAGCAGTTTGTATTGTTTCTATCAACTACTTTCTTGCTCAATTTGTCTCCTATCACTCTCATGACTAATAAGTATAACGTTATTATTTCAAAGCTATTCTTTAACAATTTTTTGTAATTAAATCGTAATACAATTCAGTAATTCCAAGATGATATTCCTGTTGCCAGCCAATGAACTGCTCTCAATTCTCCCATTACTCATCGACTAATCATACGACAAAGCTCAAAACGGTTTTGTGACCGAGTTTTCCCGTTAAGCAGATCAAATTTCTCTGAACCTCCCCTGTTTAATCCGGACCTGTCTTATGTCAACTCCTGTTTATTTTAAAGTATGTCAAAAAAGAACTTTCAAATATTATTTCAATAATTTTCAATAAAACACTACAAACCACTTTACAAAAAACATTAACATTAGAGCTATAAAAGGCTCCACCGGTATGATCCTAAAATTTCAAATAAATGATTAAAATATTTGTTTAATTAAAGGGTATTTTTTTTTATTTTTTATTTAAAGAAAAATTTATGAAGATAATGATAATAAAGTGGGACCGAATTTTAAAAAGTGCCTTTTTTATTCTCTTATTTTTTAAAGTCACCAGACGTCATGGTGTTATGTCCAAATAACTATTCATCTAAATGAATTAAATTTCTTATTGAATTCAAATATTTGACTAATTTAATAATTATTCTTTTAAATTCTTGAAATATTTTCTCAAATGAATAAAATTAGTCATTTTACACTACTTAACTTAGCTTAACTATTACTTTCAAATTTTAATAGTAATCAATAACCGAAAAAATTTATTGATAGTAATTAACTCAATTAATATGATTAGAATCAACAATATTAATGTTATCAGCCATATTAATCTTATCGGATTATGTTTGTAGTAAGAAAAATTTAAATTAATATTAACATTTTATATTATAATAATCATATTAATGGCATTTGGAAATTGGTTTTCAAAATCAAAAGATTCTTCAAAGTCTAATAAAAATGATACCCCTGAAATTGAAAAAATTGAATCTTTTAATAAAAATTTGAATGAATCTGAGATTATTAAAACTCAAGAAATTAATGAATTGAATGATATTGATAATGAAGCATTATCTAAAGGTGCTCATATTTTCAAAACAAGATGTTTACAATGTCACACAAGTAATCAAAATTTAAATATTCATAAAGCTGGTCCAAATTTATATAAAATTATTAATAAAAAAATAGGTTCTTTATCAAGTTATAAATATAGTGAATCTTTATTAAATTTTAAAAACGAAAATATTGAATTTACTTGGTCAAAAGTAAATATGAATGATTTTTTAAAAAAACCGAAAACTTTTATTCCTGGAACTAAAATGGGATTTCAAGGTTTATCTAAAGCAAAAGATAGAAAAAATTTAATTTATTATCTTGAAAATAATTAATTTATAAGTTGCTTAATTTTCTCAAATTGGCTTGGGACTTTCTTGTCAATTTCATTGCAACCATTGTAGGATAATATAATAAATGAAATCAATCTTAAAGAAACTCTATAAAATTTATTTAATTCAGTATATCTTGTAACTTTACATGTTCTACATATTGTATATATTTGTTAATATATGAATTATTTTATTCATTCTACGAACTCATTAAAGTTTGGTATTAACTATATTTAGTATGCTGTATATTATTTCACTATTGATCATTATTCTTTAGATATTACAACCTTTCTTTTTATCTTCTTCCTTTTAACTTTAACTTTTTTAACGGTTTTTTGCCCGGTTTCATCCACACTGATATTTGTATTTGTATCTGTAATTGAATTTGAATTTGAGTTTTTATTCATTTCATTAGATTTTCCTTCTTTTAATATTTTCTTAACCCGAATTTTTTTTTTTGGTTTTAATGGAATACTGGATTCTTGTAAATTATGCCTTATTTTTTCAATTTCATTTTCAATAATTGTATCTCCAGGTTCATCATCATCCATAGGACTAGTAATATCAAAATTATCTAAAGCAGAAGATTCATTAATTAATTTTTTATTGGATTTTCTATGACCATTTTGACGTACAAAACTTGATGTTCTTGATTTCTTTTCATGTTTCTTACGAGTTTTAGCTTTTAATCCAGGAATATCTTCTTCAGCTAAAATTATTAATGGTTTCTTAATTTTTTTTACAGTACTTGGTGTTGAATATAATGATGATGGCATACCTAAATTATTCGAATTATTATTTTTTGGAGGAGAATTTATTAATAAAGATTCTTGAGAATTTCCATTACCATTATCATTTTTAATATTAATATTATTATTTTCTTTTTCATTTGGTTTATCATCTGATATATAATATGGATTATACTTTTGTTTTTCTAATCTTTCTTTTCTTTTTCTTTCTAAATCAAAACTAGTTTCCATTACTACACCTTCAACTCCTTTTTTCCATTTATTATCTGAATATTTATTATTGAATCCATTTTCATTCATATTATTATTATTATAATCATCATCTTCATCATCTGTATCACTATCAGAATCACTAAAGTAATCAGATTGATCAGAATCTAAATATTTCAAATAATAATCAGATTCTTCAGAATTTTCATTTTGATAATGACCAGGTAATTCACTTAATTCAATTTTTTTATTCAATTTCAAAAATTCAGGGCTCTCAATTCTTTTTTGAGATTTTTTTGCAATTGGTACTAAATCATATGAATTAAAAAAAGATGGTAAAACATTTGTTAATAAAAAAGGTAAATCATCAATGTTCTTATTATCATTATTTTCCTCATTATTTTCCTTATTATTTTCCTCACTTTTTGATTCGTTATTTGGTTCATTAAGAGCCTCTTTTAATAATTTTAAAAATTCATAAAATTCCATTGATCTTTCTTGAATTTCAAAACAATTTGAATATGATAAATTATTGAAAAAATCTAGAACTAGATTTAAATTAAAAAAAATTTGTTCTTTAGTAATAGTATTAATTTCATTTAAAGTATTATTATCAATATTTATATGATCATTTTCATTTAAAGGTGAATTATCATCATTATCATCATCGTTATCATTAATATAATTTTTATTTGAAAGATTTGAGAAAATTTTAACTAAAGTAATGATTAAATTTTGAAATATATTTTCAATTGTTTGATTTTTATTTAAATTATCAAAATCAAAATTTAAATGAATATAATCATTAGTGATATTATTATTATTATTATTAATACTTTCACTAATACTATTGATATTAAATTTATTATCATTATTATTAGAATTATTTAAAAAATTTGGATTATATAAATGAATTAAATTTGAAATTAAATTTTTAATATTTTCAAATTTTAATAAATTTGAATATTCACCTAATGACCAAATTAATTCAGGTAATAAATTTAATAAATTTAATTTAATTTTTTCATTTAAAATAAATTTTAAAATATAATCATTTAAAATTTCAATTCTTAAACTTGGAATTTTTATAATTAAATTTCTTAAAGTTAAAGATAAATTATAAGCTAAATTATTTGAATTAAAAGAATTTGAAATTGATAAAATACTTATTAAATCATTTAATACAGTTAAAAACCAATTAAAATCAGGTATATTTAAATAATTATCTTTTGTACAAGATATTAAAATTTTATTTATAATTTGAATTTTAAAATTATTTGGTAAATTTATTTGATTTTTATTTAAATTTTCTTGTTGAGATAATGGAATTGAATTTTGATTTAAATTTAAAGAAGAAGAATTAGAAATTGTTGAAGATGATGTTGTTGTTGATATTGGAGTTGGAGGTGGTGGAATTAATTGAAACATTAAATTACCAATTATTGAAATAATATTTTTTTCATCAATTATTGAATCAATTAAATTTAAAGCTTGTTGTCTAATTGATAAATCAGGATGATTTAAAGAAAATAAAATATTTTTTTCATGAATTTTTATTAAATTTTTAAAATTTTTTAAAGAAAATTGATTTAATAATAATAAACCAACAAATAATAAATTTGGATCTTTAAAAGTATTTATAGATTGATTTTGATTTTGATTTTGATTAAAGAAGAAATTAATTTTTAATATTAAATTTTTTGCAATTTTTATATCTTCAAAATCTTGATAATCTAACATATTACTTTTTATAATACAAGAAATACCTTCATAAATTATTGAAGAAGCATTAGTTGTATTTATAAGATTTAAAATTAAAGGTAATAATTTTAATTTTAATCTTGGTTCAATTTTATTTAAAGAAGTAAATAATTTAAATAATCTTATTAACATCCAATGATTATTTGAATTTTTTAAAAGGTTAAATAATTGAGGAGCTAAATAAAGATAATTTTTTGGATTTTTTTTTGATAATTCTGAAATTACAGTAATTAATGAAGAAATTACTGAATTATCATTTTCTATATTATTATCTAATTTTTCAAATAATCTTTTATAAGTAAATTTTAAAGATTGTGGATAATTTAAGAAAATTTTATATAAACATAAAATTGATTTTTTTCTAATATATGGATTTGAATGATTAATCATTTTAATAATATCATCAATTAATTCAATTGCTAAATTTTTATTAACAATTGAAGAAATACCATTTAAAGCTAAAGAAATAATTAAAAAATTTTTTGAATTTAAATCTTTTTTAAATAAATTTGTAACTAAAATTAAAATATCTTTATCATTTTTAAAACTTTCTATAGAAGCTAAATAACCAACTCTTTTTTGTTGAAATTTTGAAGAAGACATAATTTCTAAGATATTAAAATTTGCAAAATTCATATTAAAACCAAACATTTGTAAATAAGTTAATTTTAATATTGACATTGTTTTAATATTTAAATCATTTGATTTTAATTCTTTTTTACAATCTATAATTACATTATTTAAAAAATTTAATAAAATTTCATGATTTGAATTATGTGATCTAATTCCTTTAATTAAATCATTTAAAGATTTTTCAAAAAAAATTCCAAATGGTCTTAATCTTGCTTTAACTTCATCTCTTGGTTGTAAAGATAATGACATTTTTAATTATATTAATATTTATTGATATTAGATCAAATCCAGAAATTCAAAAAAGAAATGAATCTAATGAATCAAATAAACTAATTTAAATGGATTGATTGATTAATCTGAATGATTTAAATAACTTGAATAGATTGAATAGATTGAATATAAAAGAAATAAATAAATAAAGAAATAAATAGGATTAAATGAAATAGAATTGAATGAAATAGGATGGATGCATTGGAATTAAACAATAGAAGTAAAATAATAATAATAATAAAGAGAAACTAACTAAAGTCGAATCACGTGGGTTATTATATTGCAGGCACTGTACTGTGCAAAAAGGTAGTATTCTGCTTTATGATGCACAGCTGCATTAGACCCGCACTGTTGGTAAGCCAAGAGCACCCACAAAACTGGTCTCGACAAGAAGTACCGCAATTATGGATTCAAAATACAGACCCCAAAATCAAAGTATAAACCCCGTTTCAGGGGTCTGGAAATAAGCAATATTTATGAGATTTGATTGCTTTTGCTGTGAATGGAGAATAAAGAATAAAGAAAGAAGGAAAAAGGAAAAAGGAAAAAGGAAGAAGGCAATAAAGAAATAAGTGAATAATTAAATGATTATATGATTATTTGAATGAATTGGATTAAATAATCAATTGAACTGAATGAATTGAATAGAATAAATCTCTAGTTTCTATAAGACTAAAGGCCAATTGATCAGATTCTTAGAGTCACTGCGTAATCAGAAATAATATTATTAATAATAATTATAATAATAATAATAATTATATCAGAACATGAGTCCTGGATGAATAACTGTAACTCCTTAATTCAAAAAAAAACATTGTTAAAAACATACTTGAATCAATTGAATATATCCATCTCAATCAATCAATTAATCAATTAATCAATAAATTGAACAATAAATTGAACAATCAAACAATTGAACAATTATTAAAGCAGATCATCTTTCATTTTTACTTATTCTCTGTACTATTAAGCGTAATGAATTAAGCTTAAGCTTAATGACAACTAATCTTACACTAACTTTATTAATTTTACATTCACATCTCATTCCACTATCCAATTCTTGTTATCACATTTTCAATTGAAGAAGAAAAAAATTAATTTATTTTAAACACATTTTACCTTTTTAGTTTACTTATCATAATGACAACAAATAATACAAATAATACAAATATTATAAGCAATATAAACAATATAAACAATAGCAATAGCAATAGCAATAGCAATAGCAATAATAATAATAATAATATTATAACAACTTCAATTTCAAATCCAATTCAAATTTATTCTTCTGATACTGAAAGTGAATCAAATTCAGATATTGAAAATAATTATTCAATTAGAAATTCAATAAAAAAAAATTTAAAGAATATAACTGGTAAAAATTTTAGATCTTTTTCATTTTCAAATAATTTACCAACAATTTCAAATAATACAAATAATATTAACAAAAATAATTTAAATAATTACAAATTTAATTCAAATTCAGATTCTAATTTAAATAAAAATTTAAAAAAAAGATCAACTTCAGATTCATTATCTATAAAATTTAAAAATTCAAAATTATTTAATTCAATCTTAACTACAAATAAATCAATCATCAATACTCCAATTAACTTAGATAATAATAATAATAATAATAATTTAGATTCTATAATGTCATTTGATCAAATACCTTTAAATAATATTAATCTTTTAGGTTATAATTTAAAAACTAAAAATAGATTATTAAATAATGATTTAGCTGAAGAAATTAGAAATTTTTTATCTTCAAGATTACAATTATATTCAAATTGGCAATTAATTTATTCTTTAGAACAACATGGTTCTTCTTTAAATACTTTATATAATAATTCAAAACCTGATTTTAATTATAATAATTATAAAAATTCAAATTTTTTTCATGATCCTTTAAAAAATTCAAAAATTATTGATAATGATTATTTTTCAAATTCTTTTAAAAAATTTAATAATAATAATAATACTATAATAAATAATCATAAAAAAAATTTAGGTTTTCTTTTAATTATTAAAGATTCAAATAAAAATATTTTTGGAGCTTTTTCTAATGAAAATTTTCATATTTCTGATAATAATTCAAAATTTTATGGTAATGGAGATTGTTTTTTATGGAAATGTAAATTTACAAAATCTTTAAATCATAATAATAATGAAAAAGATAATAATTTAGAAGAAGATAATAATAAATTACATTTACAATTTAATGCATTTCCATATACAGGATTAAATAATTTTATAATATATTCAACAAAAGAATTTTTATCAATGGGAGTTTCAAATGGTCATTATGGTTTATGGATTGATAATAATTTAATTAATGGAATTTCAGATAAATCTTTAACATTTGGTAATGAACCATTAAGTGATTCTGGAATAAAATTTAAAATTAATGCTTTAGAAGTTTGGAAAATTGGTAGTTAATTTATATTTATTATAAAATTCATTCATTTTTTTATATTATATTATATTCATTATATATATATATTAGTACTTAGTTAAGTTTAATTAAGTATTATTGGATAATAATTTTAAATCATCTTTATTCATATTATTATATCTATTTATAATTAAATCTTTTGATTGATTAAATTCAATTGGATATGATTTTTCAAATTTATTTTCTAAATCTTTTAAATGTTTCTCAGACCATTTTAAATTTTTTTTAATTTTTTTAATTAAATTTATATAATTATTATTAATATTATTAAAATTTTCAATATTATTAATATCATTATTATTATTATTATTATTACTAATGTTATTATTATTATTAATATTATTAATATTAATTGAATTTAAATTTGAAGAAAAATTATTATTAATTAAATTTAATTTTAAAATTATTTTTTTTTGTAAAGATTTTAATTCAATTGTTTTATTTTTTACTAAACCTGAAGTTTGAGCTTGTTTAACTAAAGCTTTATCCATTAAATTATTATCATTTAATAAAGAATTATTTATTGAAGTTAATAAATATTCAATTGAATTAAATGTATTTAAATAATTATCTTGAGAATAATTACTTGAAGATTCTGCATATGATGAAGAAGATATTGAAATATCTGAATCATCATAATTTCCATAATTATTATGATTATTATTACTATTGTTATTATTGTTATTATTATTATTAATATTTGAATTTTTGGAAGAATCATTAAAAGTTAAGTCAATTTTATCAACAGTCAATAAATCATTATTTGATTTATTTGATACATTAGATAAATTATTATTTATATTTGATCTGGATAATTCAGAAGATTCATATAAACTTGAAGGAACTGCAAATACCTGAGAACTTATACTTGGTACTCTTGATCTATTACTAGTTGCAGATGTTGAATTTGAAGAACCAGAAACATTGTTTATATTAGTTCCTGAAGAAGAAGGAATATCACTCAGAAGATTGTCTAGATTAAGATAGTCCATTTGAAATCATCAGATTTTATCACCATAAACACCATAAGCATCACCATTATCATCATCATCAAGACCAACACTGATTCCATTTCTACTTGTAAATTATCTCTTTTATAAGCCATAAGAAATTAGAAATAAACCTTTATTCACTTTCCAATTTCCACTTTCCCACACAGCAATAAAAACTGTTAACAGCAAAATAAACAATTAAAAAGAACACCCGCAAAACTGGTCTCGTGTCTAATTATTCCATTGTTGTGGGTCTGCCTTTGCATGCCTTTGTATGCATTGATCTGCATTTCTTATTTTGAATATATCTTTTTTTATTCATATTCTTACTTCATCTATTATATATTTGATATAAAATGCTTTCAAATAATTATAATCATAATAATAATCATAATAATAATCATAATAATAACAATAATATAATGATGAAAGAACAAATATAAAAAGAAAAAGTAGTGAATCAAAAAACCCTTTAAGAAGAATAAAAAAAGAAAATCAAATGAATCTAATAATACCAATGGTTTAAGAACCGAATTACCAGATGAATTTGTAAATGAATCTGTAAATGATCACCTGAACCATTTACAGACTAATTTGAATGATAATCATCCAACAGTATTAGAAAATGAAAGAGAAAGTGAAAGAGAACTAGATTCACTTCAAACAGAAGTAGAAAATCCAGCTGGTAAATTGTCTTTAAAAGATCCTCAAATTTCAGGTGATCGTATAACTGCACCCACTTCTTCAAAAAGGCCCTTATCGCATACTATTGATCCTAATAATATTTCTCCTAATCGAACTATTAATAATACAGAAGTAATGGCTGGAAAGCTGAGAAAATTGGCTTTGCATGATATAAATATATCACAAGCTAAAGGTTTTACAAGATTTACAGAACCAATTGTCAAAAGAATAAATAAATATTTTAAAAAAAATAATTTATTGAAGTATTCAATTAACTTGAATAATCAACGTGCTGATCAAATTCCTTCAAGCTCTTCAAGTTCTTCACTTTGCTTGTTTAATCAATTTTATAATAAAAATGGTAAAAATAGTAACAATTGTAAAAATGGTAATAATACTAACAATGGTATTAATTTTCACAGAAATATTAATCAAAAGTCTCCTGTGACTCAACCTTTTCAAAATACTAATAATCACTTTGATAATTTTTATAGAATTGGAAATTATAATGGACTTAATCCTCATTATGAAATTTATTCCTTTGCTATTCCTTATTATGGAAATTTCAATCCACCTAGTTTTTATTATAGAGGTATTCCTTATCCTAGAAATTATATAAGAGTTAATACTTTAATAATTGAAATTATCTTTCAAGTATGATTTATAACAATAGACATTATTATGTATATGAAAGAAATATCTATATTAAATGATACCTTCACCTAATACAAAACCCATTTTTATCTTTTTCAAAGGGTCTTGAAGTCTTTCAAGTTGGTTATTACAAGTTGTTGATAAAGATTTTGATCTTGGAAAACTAGTTTAAATATAAATTAAAATTTAAGTTGCTCCAGCTACTGCAGTCCAAAACAACAAACAACATTCACTTCAGAAAGTTCAGCAAATTTCCCTCATGTTTAATAGAATTTTCTTTGAATTCAAACAATTTATTTTGATGTTAGTTCCAATAATTTAAGTAACTTTAATAGTTTCCTCGTTCATAATAAAAAATTAACATTGTTTCTTTTAATTTCCTTTATTTAGTTAGCCAAAATCTTAAAATTTAAAAGATTTTTTTTTTTAAAATGAATCGGTTTTCAATTTGATTTGGACTTCAAAAACAATACTTAAATCAATCATATTCTAATAAAATTCACCCTGTTGTATGAGATTTTTTTAATACTTTTAGAGTTCTTAGTGTTTACCAAATCTTGGCTTATTATCGATTATTAAATTTGATGATAAATTTACTTATAAAATTATCTTCAGCTTCACTAATAAATTCAGCTATAGACTTATAATTATATTTAGTGTTTTTCTTAAGTTTTTAACTCCATAATAATATTATTTCGTGATATAACAAACTATCTATAGCTTTAAGTTATGTTAATCCACTCTAATTTTTAAAATTACAGAAGTTCTTTAAAAAGCTAAGTTGGAATACTATCAGGAAGAAATATCTCTTTTGAAAAAAACTTGAAATACTTCAGTGTTTATTGTTTTAACTCACTGAAAAGTCATTAAAGTCTTAATTTAACAAGAAGATGCAAAAGTAAGAGTATCTTGTTATGTCAAATGCATGAAAAAAAAATTAAGTGTAAGTGAATTAAAGTGAATTGAAACGATATAAAAATACTAAACTATGCTATAAATGTTATTAAATTATAATAATTTTAATAACTTTTGAAAATGATTAACTGAATAACCAAATTGATTAACCAATCAATAATAATAAAAAAAAGAACCTAACTAACACATTTCTAAAAAAATTTAAAAAAAAGGACAAAAAAATAAATATTGAGTAACAAAATAACAATCATAACTAACTAAACAAAACAAAACATATAAATATAAACAAAAAAAAAAAAAAAAAACAAAACATATCAATATAAACAAAAAAAAACAAAACAAAAACAACAAAAACAATAAAAATTTATAATTTAATCATCACTTTTGAATTTTACTTAAAAACAATCATCTTCATAGTATTGATTACAAAATATTCTCATTTCATTATATTCTTCTTTAATTTTTTCAAATGCAATTTTTGACAATATTCCCCATTTAAGATAATTTTTTTCTTTTTTTCTTTTACTTCTTTTATTTTTTGTATTTTTTTTATCATCTTCCACTTCCTCTTCATCATCAACTTCATCTTCTTCTTTCTCATTCTGATTCTCTTCTATGAAAATGAATTCTTCCTCTTCTGTTTCTTCCAATATTTTTTTCAACTCTTCAATGCTTTTCTTTTCTAAATCATCTTCATAAAGATCTTCATCATCACTATTATAATCTTCAAAATCATCAAGATCATCTTTGTAATTATCATTACCTTCATCATCAGTTTTATCATCATAGTCATCATCATAGTCATCATTTAGATCATCATTTTCATTATCATTTTCAAAGTTTGGTGATTGATTTTCTTCACTTTTATTGTCCTCTCCACCATCTTCACTTTCTTTTTGTCCAAATTTAGCTGTGTATTGATTGAAATCTTTTCCATCATTAAGGTAATCTAGATCAAGTAATCCAGGATATTTATCATTAATTCTTTTTAATAAATAATTATTTGCAGAATTATTTAAACTAAAATGAAATGAATCAATATTAATAAATTGTCCATAAAATTGCAATTTTTCACAATTTACTTGAAATAATGCTAAACCTAATGCTGATGATGATCCTTTAATATAATGTGCAAGTGATGATAATTTTGAAAATAATTTTTTAAATGTGTTTAATTTCATTAATTCAATTTGAAAAATTAAAAAAGTTTTTTCATTTTTAGTATATTGATTATCTTCTTCAATTTCAAAATTTGAATAAAATTCTTCCTCTTTTTCATTATTTCTTTTTTTTTTATTACCAAGATTTTCAAATTTTTCAAATTTTGCATCTAAAATATATGAATCAAATTCTTTTTCAATAAATTTTAAAAAAAAATCTTCATCTAGTACAATTCTACTATAATTATATGAATCTTTAGAATCTATAGGTTCTGGAAAATTTGAAAATAAATTTGAATTCAAATCTAGGTTTTTGAAATTTTTATTAATTAAATTAATTGAATTATCATTGGAAGTTGATAATTTTTTAATTATTTGATATTTTTCATTCATATAAATATCAATTTTTTCAAAAAGTTTAATGAGTAATAAATTAATTTGTTTAAAAGATGTTAAAGCTTGTAAAAAAAACAAATAAAATAAATTTCTTGAAAAGTAAGAATCTGAATCGTCCATTGCTAAAATTTCATTTAAAAATGTCCAATCTATAGAATCAGGATTATGATAAACAATTTTTTCATCATCATCATCATCATCATATTCTTCATCAGATTCATTATTTATGTTTGTAATTGGTTCTACATCTTTATTACTTGCAATATCCGAAAATGGATCAATGAATCTTCCTGGTGCCAGACTCATAAGGATTCTTTCCATTTCTGTATTATAGTCACTTTGAATATTTCTACCAATTTCTAGATCATCTTTCATTTTTGAACCATTATTTCTACTGGATTCATAATTATTAATCTGGGAAGAATTATTTGAATTGGTATTGGTTGACATTGAGGTTGACATTGTTGTGAAATTAAAGATGAATTTTAAGAAACTATGAACAAAAAAAGGTTAAATAAAATAAAGGAAATTAAATCAGAAATAAATTCTAAATTAAAATATTTGATGATAAGTTAAAATAATATAATATATAATGACAAGATAATATGAAAATATAATATAGTGAAAAATTTCTAGGAATTTTAATGAAACTTATATAAATAAATATTATATCTAAGTTGTTATGTAATTGTGTAATTGAAGTAATAAGTAATAATTAATGAGTTAAGAGTGTTTGAGTAATTGAATACTCAAATATTTGAATAAAAAGACTTCGTATAAAAGAAAGATTATTCTATAAGTTTTTTTAATTGAAAAGCTGCTCTTATCAAGTGCTATTTTAACAAGAAACAAATGTCAGACAGATAAATAATTTAAAACGATGATTATGAGTGAGGTAATTAAATTCAAATTGAATTTCTTTATCCAATTATTGAACGACAAGTTGATAAATAGGTAGACCAATTGATTTTGAGAACCGAGTGAATATTTAAAGGTTTGAGTAAAAAAATAGAATGTCCTCCTTGAAGAGCTTTAGTTTGATTTTTGATTGAATGATTATAAATTTGTTATTGGGAAAATGTGAGAATACTTCTTATAAGAAAAAATGGAATATCACAATCAGTTACTAATATTAGTACTTTTTTTGTAATGAGTTGTAATATTTGAGTAAATGTTGATGATATAAGAATATTATTGATGTTATTGGAATTATTGAAATATAGAGAAAATTTACCAATGTTCCATAGAAATGAAATGAAATTTGAATTCGAATGGTTGATTTGAATTTAAATATGATTTTACCACTAAGTTTACTGGCTCAGTAAATAAGATTATTTAGATAATTTGAGTATCAAGAATGAAATATTAAATAGTAATTATATAATTTAACCTAAAGTGAAAATTAAATACGAATAGAAGTTAAATAGAAATAAATAAGGAGAAGTAGAATCAAGTGGAAAAAAAAAAAAAAAAAAAGTAAAATAGAAGTGAATAAATGTTTTCAAATGTGGATTTTTAAAATTATTTATATATAAAATTCTTTATATCAGAGTAATTTAAAGTAAATCAGTATTTATATTACAATAATATTGTGAGAATATTGTGAGAGTTACTTTTATGAAGTCAGCAGTACATTGAATGACTTTGGATTTGATTAACGAAATTCTCTTTGTTTTTTTTAAAAATCTCAAAAAATCAAAGTACAAGGAAAAATGGAATAGAAAAAAGGGTAAAAAAAATTGAATTAGTTAATTCATAATGAAATTCTTCTCGAAATATTTCTTTTGATCTTTGAATAATATTGTAGTGATTAGTGAGATTGTAAATTGATATTAAATATGTTAAAAAAAGAGCTCGTATCAAACATAAAATTAATCAATGAAATAACTGATTACTGTCGTAGTTTTAGTGAATTAATTAATAATTTTATGTACGATTACAATAATCAATAATTAATAAAGTAACAAGTTATGATGAAATTGAGAAAATTAAAGGTGAGAATTATAATAT
This sequence comes from Ascoidea asiatica, assembly GCA_001600695.1. Classification (NCBI taxonomy): domain Eukaryota; kingdom Fungi; phylum Ascomycota; class Saccharomycetes; order Ascoideales; family Ascoideaceae; genus Ascoidea; species Ascoidea asiatica. The sequence continues at coordinate 205,409 of BCKQ01000013.1, forward strand.
TGATGTGAATTGTGTAAATTGAGAATTATTTTGTACGAATGTTTTGATAAATTTATAAAATAAATATTGTAACATTACATTAAATAAATTTTGAGATTAAGTTGAGATAATAATTATCTTTCTTATTGATTAAATGGTATGGTTTACGATACGAATCGGGGATTTTTTTATTATACTTGTACTGTACAATGAATTAAAACTGAATTGAAAGTGAATTAAAAGTGAATTTGAAGAGTTAATAAAGTGACATGATTGAATAATTTTTACAAAATTTAAGAAAATAATAGTATTAGTTTGAATAATCTTATTCATCTTAGGTCAATTAATATAATTTATAAGTAATTATAAATATTTTTATTTATTGAAAGTACGACAAAAAATTTAATTTAAAAAAAATCAATTATAGAATATATAATCTTCATAGAAATAAATTATGAACTTTATAATTTATATTTCTTATTGAAGATATCCTTAATACAATACACAATAAGTGAATTCAAATGAAACCTTGGGTATGGTAGTAATTGTGATTTAAAATGATAATATGAAACAACTTATTATAGAAATTAATAAGATTGAGAGTAAAGTATTATTGTAATGAAATTCATATCATAAGATTTTTTTTTTTGCTCAATAATCTTATCTTTAGAAAGAGAATCAAATTGATATTTTTTTTTGAACTAAACTAATAAATTCCTTTTTTCAAATGCTTGTAAATTTGTAATATATTCTTCAATTGCAAAATAAAAAATTTATATGTTTTAATTGAGGATTTTCAAAGATCAAAGTTCAGGCCGGTGGAGGAGCGCCCAATTACGTAATAAAAACAGGGCCAAACTTCAACGTGTGTGCATTATTTTACAGTTTATCACAGAGCGTGACTGTGCAGTGCTGATACTAAAAGTAGTTGCAAGCGGCGGTGGAACATATGTGTGTTTAGGCACTAAGTTCTGCAGCTAAAATGCATAGACTATGTTCCAAAAACACTGGCTGAAAGCAAGGTCACTGTATTTTGGTGAGGCCGGATGCGGTAGAGAAAGTTACCGGAAATTTTCCGGTGTGTGTTGAGGTAAGAGAATAACGTTTTCTTAACCACAAAAACGGTCAGCCCACTGTACATAGACTAACTTAAAAGTACATGCTCGTATCGACATATATGGATATTTTCAGTTGTGAGTATTTTCATATTAATTTTATAAATATCAATCAATATTTCGCTTGATTTTAATCAAGGAAATAAATCAATTAGGTTTGTTACGTTTTTTAGGTTTGTTTGTTGACAAAGGTTGAGAATTTCCTTGAAAGTATCACAAGCATTTTTTTTTTTTTTTTTAAATTGGCTTGTTTTTATTAGAAATTTTAAAAGAAGCATGAAAGTTAAGAAAATTAAAAAAGTTAAGAAAGTTAAGAAAGTTAAGTAAGAGAAAATAGCCGATTTGATTAAGATATGAGGTTTTAATCTCTTGGGATAACCTGAAATTGATATTTATTCAGTTTTGTAGCCGGCCGGGAGAGATTCATACGTCATAGATTTCATTTCATTTGATTTCTTCTTTTTTAAAAAAAATAAAAATTGTAAGAATTCAAACACTTGATTAACAATCGGCGTTTCAGAGACTCGTTTAAGATAAGATTATTTTCTGAGATAAAAGATAAAATAATAAAATAAACAAAATGATATTTATTAATATTAGACTCTCGTTTTCAATACGTGTTGGGTTCAAATTTATCCGATTTACTTGAAGAATCCTTCTTTATCAGACTAAAATCAGCTCCTAAAACGGAGAGGTTACTTTTGAAGATTTTGATAAGCTTATTCATTTGATTATTTTAAAAAATGATAAGTCATTAATAAGTTCATTACGTATGACAGTCCATTAGCTTCAACTATTGATATGTTCATCACTTGCTTTTTCAATACCAAATACTAATTTTCGTTTTCTCTTTCCAAATTGCACTTTTTCTAGAACTTACTTTATCACAATAATCAACTTCAACGTTGTGAGATTCCTACAGTAGTTATCTCAAATACCTTTTTTTCTTTCACACTTGAACCTTTTGAATCTCCATGAATTCAAAAAACCAACAAAGCTAACGACCCTGATATTTTTACAAATATCGGTTTTGTTTTTGCTGCTTGCGATTCGGCCCAAGAAATAAGATCAGTGTGATCTTTCCATTACCATCCGCACGGGTCCGCAACGTGCTCATCTCCCATGTTTTAGACTGCCACAGCCGCTGTCTCGCTGGAATGTGCTGTTTCAGAATGCTGGAAGCGCGGAGACATGCTGCTTTTCACGATTTTTACGATTTTCCGTATTTACCCGTGTTTTTCCGTTTAGTCCAGCCTAAAGTAATCAACCTGCGCCACATCCACTCCACTGTTCCCCACTGCCCCTCGCCTGCACCTGCAGCGGTCACTTTTTGTCCCATTCAAAAGCCGTTAATCCGCGCTAATCCGCGCTGGCTTGTTCGGTGCTTGGCCGAGACGACCAAAAACTTTCCGGGGTTTTTTTTTCCTGCCTGCCAGCCGCCAACGCGTCTAGCAATTATTTTTTTCAACTACTGCTGCTACCGACGCCGTTTTCACGGGTCTCCTTTTTGATATATTCAATTATAAATTAGTCGAGGTTTAATTTCAAGAAAGTATATAAAGATCAAAATATTAATATATTTATCTATTTATCTATTTATCTATTTATCTATTTATCTATTGATTGTATTACAATAATAATTGAAAATATAATTGATAATCTCAATATTATTAACAAAAATAAAAAAAAATGTTTTGGTTTTCATCTTTAAATATAACTCCAATTGAAAATTTAGAAAAAATTATAGAATTTTCATATACAAATGATTCATATTTTATTTCTGAAAAAGATTTAATTAAAAAAAATGATTCAATTTCAAATAATAATTTATTAAATTATGTAAATTTATTTAATTATCCTATTTTCAATACAATTTTTCAATCAAAAAAGATTTTAATTGTTAAAAAACCTGAAAATGATAATGAAAATGATAATGAAAACAATAATAAAGAATATTTAAAACCAGAATTAACTCCAAAAGTATTGAAGAAATTAATTAATGATAATGAAATTGGAGATGCAATTGAAATTGATGATGAAATTGATGATGAAATTGATGATGAAATTAAAATTGATCAAAATAAATATTTTATTGAAATTAATGGTGAAAAAATAGATCCAGTTGAATATATTTTTAATCCAGAAAAATTTAATTATTTATTAATTTCAAATAATTTAAATAATAATTTAATTAAAAAAAAATTAAAAAAATTTATAGATTTAATTGAAGAAAAAAATAAAATTATAAAAAATTTAAAAATTGAATCAAATAAGAAATTTAAAATGAAATTTAAAATAAAATTTAATAAGGATTCTGAAATTATTCAAAATGAGCAAAATATCAAAATAAATTCAAATAAATTAATCTCATTCAATGAAGAAGTCAAAGTTAATACAAAAATTTCATCAATTTCATCAATTTCATCAATTTCATCAATTTCATCATTTTCTAATTTCTTATCTATAAATTTCACGAAATTAATAACTAAAATTGATTTACATCATAAAAATAATAATGATAATTTAATTCAAAATAAAGAAAAAATTACCTCAATCGAAAATTGCAAAATCAAAGGTAAAGATAAAAGTAAAGATAAAAGTAAAGATAAAAGTAAAGACAAAAGCAAGACTCTTCAGTTGTTAAATACTCAAAAAGATTTATCAAATTTAAATAAACCTTTACCTCCACTTCCAAGTAATTTCAAAATCTTTAAAAATTATATCAATTTTTTCTTTCAGTATTAAAAACTTTAAAAAAACAAATTTATTTATTATTTCTTATCTTTTTCTATATAGTTTTTTTTCTTTTGACTTCTTTTGACTTCTTTTGACTTTTTTTTCTTTAAAATTTAGTTTATATTTTATATTATACATTTTATTCAAATCTTTTTTTTTTCGTTTCATTTCATTTCATTTCAATTCAATTCAAATACTGTTTGTATACTTTCAAATAAATGTATAATTATAGTCATGATGAAGATTCTTGAATTATTTATATTTGTTTATTGTTAAAGTTCAGACCCTTTGATTATTTCTAGAAATGAAAAAGAGAACCCGCGAAGTTGGTCTCACTCCTAGAATAACCGTGATCATGGTCTCATAGACAAGTACCGCTATTATGGTCTCACCAACAAGTTCCATGATATTGGTCTCGTGAAGAAGTACCATGCTATTGGTCTCATGAAGAAGTACCATGCTATTGGTCTCATTTATAAAAGTACCCTGTTGTTGGTCTCAAGCAAAAGGTTTCCACCATAACGGTAGAGAAAGATCACCACGGGCAAGAAGATAAAAGATGGTCAAATAAAAGATGGTTTTCTTGCTTCTTGTTTCTTGTTTGTTTTTACGCGTTCGGCGCTTGACCAGTCACGTGTCCTATACAAAAGATCCAAAACGCGTTATTCATTCTTATTTTTATTTCTTATTTATTTATTTACTTCTTTCTTTTCTTTCTTATTTATTTGTTTATCTTCTTCTCTTTCATCTATTTCACCATCTTTATCATCCCTTTATTCAATCAATCAATCAATCAATTAATTAATCAATCAATAAATAAATCAATACAAGAATGGAATCAATAATAGATTCAACTACTGATTTTGATTCAAATCTAGATTCAATCTCTCAATCAAATATCAATACTGATTCAATTGAAAATATAGATTCAAATATTGAATCAAATATTGAATCAAATATTGAAACAAATATTGAAACAAATATTGAAACAAATATTGAAACAAAAAAATCATTAAGAAATTTAAAATTTAATGAAAATTTAAATTCAACAATAAATTATAAAATTTCAAATAAATTAATTTTAAAAAGATTAAAATTATTATTTGAAGAATTAAAAACTTTTGATCAAGATAATATAAATTTAAATTCATTAAATAATTTAAAATTAAATTTATTTAATTTATTATTAAATAATTTAAATTTTATTAATAATTTTAATAATTATTCAATTTTAATTTATATTTCTTTAAATTTTTCTGAAATTTTAAGAATTTATGCTCCAAATTCTCCATATAATTCAATTCAATTAAATTTAATTTTTAAATCTTTTATAAAAAATTTTATAAATCTTTCAATTCTTTCAAATAAATATAATAATACTTTAAATAAAGATAATGAAATTTCATATTTAAATCAATATTTATATTTAATTAAAAATTTATCTGATTATAAAATTATAATTTTAATAACTGATTTAAATTATTCAATTTCAAAAAATTTAATAATAAATTTATTTAATTCATTTTATATAAATTTAAAAAATTTTAAATTTAATTTAATTTTCATTAATAAAATCTCAATTCTTTTAAATATAATTATTAATGAAATTAATAAAATTCCATTAAAAATTTTAAATTTATTATTAAATTCTTTAATTAATGATAATAATAATTTAATTCAAAATACTTTTAATTATACAAATTTTATTTGTAATTCAAATATTATAAAATTATCTCCAATTTTAAATAAATTTATCTCAAATTCAATTAATAATAATTCAAATTTAAATATAAATGATAAAATTTTTAAAAAAATTAATAATTTATATATTAAAATTTATAAATTTATACCAGATTTATTATATTCAATTATAAATATTTTAAATAATAATTTATCAAATTTAAATATTAATAATAGAATTTTTTCAATAGAAATTTTAACAAATTTAATTTTATCAATAAATATAAATTCAAAATTTAATTTATTAATTAAATTTAATCAAATTTTTAAAAATTTCTTAAAAAAATCTTTTGATATTTCAATAATTATAAAAATTAAATTTATAAAAAATTTATTTAAAATTTTTAAATTTAATAAATTAAATAATGATTTTTTCTTTTATAAAAAATTTTATTTAATAATTTTAAATTATTTAATAAATTTAAATGATAATTTAAAAAATTTAACTTTAAATTTAATTTATAAATATTTTTTACCAAATTTATTTTTTATAAAATTTAATTATAATATTTTAATTATGAATATTTTAAAAAATTTATTAAGATCTAAAAATCATAAAATTAGAACTATTATTATTCAAATTTTATCTACTTTATATGATTATCATTTCAATGATTTAATATCTTTTGATCAAGATATTACTCCAGATACTCAAGAGATTCAAGAAAATAAAGAAAATAAAGAAAATAAAGAAAATAAAGAAAATGAAAGTGATAATGATAATGATCATATTCAAGAAATCAAAGACATCAACGACATCAACGACAACAACCATGACGATAATGATATAAATAAAAGATATAATATTAAACAATTAATTGGTTGGATTCCAGAAAATATTTTAAATCTTATGTATATTAATAATATTGAAATTAATTATTTAGTTGATAAATTTTTAATTGAAAAAATTTTCACAATTCAATCAAATAATGAAATTCGTGTAAGAAGAATTTTATATATCTTTAAAAATTTAAATAAAAAATCAAAAAATTCATTTATTGCTTTAAATAAACGTCAAATTCAATTATCAAAAATTTTTAAAATTTTTTTAAAATTATCTGAAAATTTTAATGGTGGTAATTTAAAAAATTTAACTTTAAAAAATGATTTAATTTTAAAAATTAATAATGTTATAAATTGGTTATGTGTACAAATTCCAAAAGATTTAAATACTTTTAATATTTTAAATTTTTTCATTTATTTAAATAATAAAAGAATTTATCATCTTATAAATTTATTAATTTCAACTGAAAGTAATTATGAAACTATAAAAAATTCATTGAAAGAACTTTTTAATAGATTAAATGATCCAAATTTAATATCAAATTATAATTCAAAAAATCCAAATAATAAATTTAATATAAATTCAATTGATTTAATTAAAAATTTTAAAATTTTTATGTATAGATCTTCATTATTTTTTTTTAATAAAAGTAATTTATCAATAATTATGTCAATTTCAAAAAATTATAATGATAATCTTAATAAAATTGCAAATGTTTTAATTCAAGAAATTTCAAATATTTTACCAATTGTATTTCAAAATCATATTCATGAATTAAATAATATTATTATAAATAAATCTCCAAATAAATTAAATAATAATTTTAAAAATTATTCTGAAATAAATTTACAAACAATTAAAACTTCTTTTCATTTTTTTAAAAAATATTCTGATTTTTTACCAAATGATGAAACTTATTTTATTAGTTTAAAAAATTTCTCAAAATTTGGTACTCCATTAGAATCAAAATATTCTATAAAAATTTTATCACTTTCAAAGAAAAAAGAAAATTTATTATCTTCAATTTTTAATGATATTTATCCCTTGGAATATAATAATTCAAATTTTATAACTCATTTATCTGCAATTACAGAAATTTTTTTACATGAACCTTTAATTGTTGAACCTGAAGCAAGTGATATAACTTCATATTTAATTAAAAATATTTTATTAGAAAATAAAAGAAATTTAGATATTGATGATATTAAAAATAATAAATTAGATAAACAAAATTCAAATTTAATTACAATTGAAGAAATGGAAAAAGGTTTTCATAAAAATTGTTATGCAAAAGTTTTTACTTTAAAACTTTTTGTAAATAGATTAAAATCTTTAGAAAATAGTTCAACTGCAGAAGAATTAGGTGCCATGGTACTTAAACTTTTAATTTCTTTAATAAGTAATGGTGGAGAAATTGTACCTTCAAAATCAAAAAGTTTTCCAACTCCATTAAATTATCAAACAACTTTAAGATTAACTTCAGGTTTAATGATTTTAAAACTTGTTAAATTACCTATATATAGTAAAATGGTAAAACCAGTAACAACAAATAGATTAATTTATTTAATTCAAGATGAAAATATTGATGTAAGACGTGAATTTATTACAAAATTAAAAAAATATATAAATAATGAAGAAATTTCTGAAAGATTTTTACCATTAATTTATTTTATGGCTCATGAACCTAATGAAATTTTAAAAAATGATATAAAAACTTGGATTAGATCTTCATTTCAAAGAAAATTATTAAGTAAAGATGATAAAAAAGATATAAAATTTGAAAAAAGTTTTGTAAGAATGTTAAATATGATTACTCATCATCATGAATTTATTGATTTAATTGAAAAAGCTAAAAATTTAAATTTTGATATAGAAGAAAATGATAATGAAATTAATAAAGAAAATAAAATTTTTGAAATTAAAAAAGAAAAAAAATCTCATTCTGAACAAGGTTTATTTGAAGCATATAGTTTTGCAATGGCATATATAACATTTTATTTAGATGTAATTGCAACTGCAGAAAATATATCATTATTATATTATTTTTGTAATAGAATAAAACAATATAGAGATGCATTAATTCCTTCAGAAAATTATGAAAAAAAAAATCCACCAGATTCAACATTTAATCTTTATAGAATTTCAGAATTAGGTTGTATGATAATTAAATCATTATCAAATCATAAAGGATGGATTTTACAAACTTGGCCAGGTAAAATTCAATTATTTGCAGATTTATTTAGTCCAATGAAATCATCATCTGAAGCACAAAAAATAGCTTCAAGAATTTTTATTCAAGAATCTCTTGTTAAAAAATTACAAGAATATATTGAATTAGAAGTTCATAAAATGACATCAAGTAAAAAGAAAAAAACAGTAATATCAAGTTTAAAAAATTCAAATGAAAAAAAATCAAAAATAAATACAAAATTTGAAAAAAATGAGAAATCAGAGAAATCAGAGAAATCAGAGAAATCAGAGAAATCCAAATCTTTAAAAAGGGGTAGAAAGAAAAATTCGGATAATAAAAGTTCATATTCTGGGAAAAGGGGGAAAAAAATGAAAGTTGACCAACCTCTCAGACGTAGTTCTCGAAATAGAAAAGTTGTTAATTATGGAGGAGAATCTGATGAAGAAGATGAAAGTGAGGAAGAATTAGAAGAAGAATTAAAAGAAGAATCAGGATCAGAATCAGGATCAGAATCAGGATCAGGATCAGAAGAAGAAAAGGAATCACATAATAAAGAAGATACGGAAGATACAGATGATTTACAAAACATAGGAAATATAAATGATATAGAAGATGTAGAAGATGTAGAGGATGTAGAAAATATGGATGATATAGGAGATGTAGGAGATATAAGTGATATAGAAAATATGAGTGATATGGGAGATATAGAAGATATATGAGATATAGAAGATATATGAGAAGAAGGAATACATAAAGATAAAGAAGATAGTGATGGTAATGAAGATTTAGATTCTCTTAAGATGTATATTAATTTTTTTTTTATAATTAGATTTTTTTTTTTTTTTGGCTTTTATCAAATTTTTATGTTTATATTTTACATTATTTCTTTTACTTTTCATAATTTCAATTTTTTTTTTTTCTGTTTATATTTTGCTATATTTTAAGGATTGTATTTAATCTACAAGAAAAGGAAAAAATAAATTCTCTTTTATATTATTATTTATTACTTATTTACTTATTACTAATAACTATATTTAAAATTCCATTATATTATTACTCTTTGTTGGTTGGATTATTAGTAAATATTTTATAAATTTTTGAAAACACATACATGTATTGTGAATTAAGTTTCTATTTCAAAAAATTGAATTATTTTAGCAAATCATTTGAATTATTCTTTGATTATTTCTTATTTCTTATTTCTTATTTCTTATTTCTTATATTTATATTCTTATATTTATAACTAGCATTTAATATTAGTTTGAATTTAACACCAAAATTTTTTTTAAAAAAACATATTAAAAAAAAACCATCAAAAATTTTTTATTATTTTAAAAAAAAAGAAAGATTATAAAGTTTAAGTTGAAGTAGTTGTTGTAGTTTCTGGAGTTTCTTCATTAGTTGAAGGAGTTCTAACAAAGTAATTTCTAACAGAAAGATTCATTCTATCAAAAGAATGTAAAGTTCTTAAACCAAAATCATCTAATCTATCAATTGTATTTTTACCAACTTCACCAGTATGAGTTCTAACATATTGAAAAGAAGGATTAATAAAAGGATGAGCAGTTTTAATAATATTACCAAGACCCCAATAAGTTTCAACATGTTCCATTGTTAAAGATCTTATAACAGGATTTGATTGTTCATTAACTTCTTCAACAGAAGGGATTTCAAGAGCAGGAGCTGTAGAAGGTTCAGGAGCAGCAACAACTGGAGCATCAGGAGTAGTCATTTCTGAAGAATTATTATTATTATTATTATTATTATTAGAAGAAGAAGAAGAAGAGTTCAATTGTCTAAAAAAAGAACGAATTGGCATATTAGGATTTGAAATTTGTAAAAATAAAATTAAATTTGAATTTGATTGAATTAAATTATATAATCTTTTACTTCTTTCTTGTTCTTTTTCTATAATAATTTGTTTAATTAATCTAATTGAAGAAGATATTTGATGTAAACTTCTTAAAGTATTAATTGGAAATGTAATAATAGTACTAGTAATATTAAAAAGTGGAGGAATTAATTGTATAATACTTAAAACAACAAGATTACTTATTTTGAAGAATTATTAAAGAAATAATAAAAATAAAATTGTAGATAAACTAAAAACAAATAGAAATAGAAAGTAAATGATATTATTATTATTATATTATTATGTTATAATGTTATAATGTTATAATGTTATAATGATTATTTTATTTATTATACTCTCAAATTTTATTTTGGTTAACCAATTATTTTATAATATGTGATCGATGATAAAAGACAAAGAGAGAGAAGAAGAAGAAGAAGAAGAAGAAGAAAGAAATAAAAAAATAAAAGAATGACCAAGAGAAAACAACATATTTATAAACCAAAAAAGAAGAATGAATCATTGAATATTTGAATATTTCAATCTTTGTTTGATTGAATTGTTGGAAATGAGTCTTTTGAGCAACTTTTGGAATATGTTTTTGTGTCAGGGAGCTAAATTTCAGAGGACAAAGAGAAGAAAGTCAGGAATCTCCACTGTCTTTGATAGTCTTTGACTGTCTTTGATAGTCTTTGTGCTTGTGGTGGTTTGGTTGGATTTGGTGCATTTGGTGCATTTGGTGAAAGAAGCACAAAAGGACAATTTTTGAAAGTGACGAAGATTCAAAAGAAGCAGAAGAAATGAAAATAATAAAAACAATAACAATAAAAATAACAATAACAATGTTGATGTTTCGTTTTTTCGCGTCTGGTTATCGGAAAAGAAGTACCGTGTTTCTGGTCTCTTTTTTGAAGTTTCACAATTTCACAATTTTCGATAATAAACAATGAAATAAATGAAATAAATGAAATAAACAATGAAATAGATGAAATAAATAGAGGATATTTCAATATTATAATAGAGAATAGTTTAATTTAGATTAAATAATTCATTGAAGAATTGAAAATCATTTCATTATATAGTGTATATGCTTCATGATAAAAAACAAGATAAGAAAAAGAAATAAAAATAAAGAAAATTTGAGAAAAAATGAATTATATATTTTCTTTTGAGGAATGAATTAAATTTGTAATTGAGATTAAATTTGGATCTGGATTTAATTCACCTAATGAAGAATTATATAAAATTATATTATTTTTTCTTGAATCTTTTTTTTCTTGATTTTTATAAAACCATAAAACAATAAAACTAAAAATTATTAAAATTATTGCAAATGTTGCAGTTGTTGAATAACCAATTAAATATCTTGGACCATTAATAGTTGGCCATATAAGTCTATCAATCCAAATTGTTGTTGATTGAGAAATAATAAAAATAGTTAACCAAGAAATTGCTCTTTCTTGTGGATTATGTCTTAAAATATCATTAATCCAAGCACAAACTGTTGGTGATGAAGCCCAACCTGCAAATTGAATAGAAAATGCAAACCATTTTAAATTATTATTAACATTCCAAATACTTAAAATTAAATTTCCAATAAAATTAATAATTTGAATTAAAATTATACCACCATATCTACATCTACATAAATCACCAATTAATGAACAAATTCCAATTAATAAAATTCCAACTGCTGGACTTATAGTTGTTAAATTATTTAATTTTGTTGTATTAAATTTTTTAAGAGATTTTAACCATAATGCATAACCATTACCTGGATGATTAGTATTATTAAAAGTACATGTATAAAAAAAAAATAGAATATAAATTTGCCAAGTTGTTAAAATTTTTTTCCAAATTTTTTTATCAAAAAATTTTTGAGATTTTCTTGGTGGTGGTATAATATTTGCTTTTTTTAATCTACCTCTTGCAATTTTTATTTCTTCATCTGTTAAAAATAATGAATAACATTTATTTGGAGTTCCTGGTAATAAAAAAAATCCAATAATTCCAATTGGTAAAGTTACAATTGAACTTATAATAAACATCCATCTCCAACCTGAAATACCATTAACATCATTTAAATGTTTATGAACTGAAGCTTGAAATAAACCTGAAGACATAGTACCAATCATTTGACCAAAATAATGAAATGCACCTCTTCTTGATAATTCACCAGGTAAATACCATGAACCAAATAAATATTGAGTTGTAGTAAAAAAACCAGATTCAAATAAACCAACAAAAAATCTATATACCATTACATCTCCTGTTTTCTTTGATTTATATTGTGCTAAAGTAAAACAACCCCAACCAAGATCCATAAATGGTAAAATAAAATGAATTGGCCATCTTGGTAATATATACATAAAAGGTATTTGAAATATTACTACAGCTATATTAAAAATAGTAATTATATTAATATAATCATTACCTTTCATATTTATTTCTTCTTTCATTCCAGATACATAAGCATTTGCAATATTATTTGCATCTAAAGCTCTAACCCAATAAACAATAAAAACATAAAATGTAATTAAAAAATCTAATTTCCAAATTAATTTTTTTTCTGCATTTGAAGTACCTTTATCAAACCATTGAAACCATTTATGTTTTTCTCTTGAAAATTTATTTAATCTAAATTCATATTCATCAAAAAATTTCCACCATTTTCTATTTGAAATATCTCTATATTCAATTTCTTCACCTTTTAAATTAAATTTATCTATATTTATTTTATCTAAAGATTCTAAAGATGATTCAATATTAATATTATCATTTGAATTATCATTTGAATTAATATTTTGTAATTTAAAAAAATCATGAGAATCTTCATAATCTTCAACTTCTCTAATTTTAATTGGTAAAAATTTTGCTAATTTATCTATAAAACTTTCAGACATTTTTATAATTAATTATATTATATTATATTATATTATATTATATTATATTATATTATATATATATTATTGAAAAATAAAGTAATTAATATAAAAAAAAAGATGATTAAATTAGGTAATATTCAATTCATTTTATATTTCATTTTAAATTTCATTTTAAATTTCATTATATATATTTCATTTTAAGTTATAAATTTAATTAAATTTCAATATAGAAAAAATTTTCATTATGATAAAATTTTAAAAGCTAGATTAAAATGAATTAAGAATTTTGATTGCACTTAATCATGATTATTTCCATCATTTTTTTCATTTTTTTTGTTATTTTTTGTTATTTTTTGTTATTCAAGTTCAAGCAATTGCCAAACTTTAAAGAATTGTATTTTTGCAGCCGATAAATATTGATTGTAAAGGTATTTTGAAGTATATTTGTAATATAGAAGAGTTGAATATCCCATTGGAAAAGGGCTGTGGTGAAAACTTCAGTTTAGTTTATTGTGAAAAGCTAAATAAAATAGGAAGAAATAAATAAATAAATAAATAAATAAATAAATAAATAATGAATTAAATGACTGAATAAATGAACCAAGAATATTCACACATTATTCACCAGAAGTAATTAAGTATATAATGATTCAATTTATTATCAATATTTCATTGAAATTGAATATTTGAGATATAATCTAGGATATTATCACTCACTTCTCACTTCCCTCTTCTTCCCTCTTCTTCCCTCTTCTTCATTATCTTATTCAGTATCTTATTCAGTTACTCTTCTTCTTCCCTCTTCTCCATTATCTTCTTCAGTTCTTCTTCATTATCTTATTCATTATCTTCTTCTTCTTCTTCATTATCTTATTCATTATCTTCTTCTTCTTCCCTCTTCTTCTCTCTTTTTCATTGTTAATTCTTTTTTATTTTCTTTTAACCACAAAAACAAGCAGAAAAGAAGACCCGTGAAAGTGGTCTCGTTCCGGTTTCGGATTTTATATTATATTATATTGTATTATATTGTATTATATTATATTATATATTATATTATTATATTCCATTGAAGAGTCAATCTACAATTTATGAATTAGAATATTAAAAATGAAAAATATTAATTAAAGAATATATATATATAAATATTATATTACCATAAACTAAGTAATTGATCTTCTTCATCTTCTTCATCAAATTTTTTTTGTTTTTTAATAAATTTTTTTTCTTCTTTTAATAATCTTTTATTATATTTCTCAATTAAATTTTTTTTAATATTTTTATTTAAAATTGGATATTTTTTAAATAATAATAAAATTTGTTTTGAACAATTTCTTCTAAATGAATGTCTAATAATTGAAGAAAAATATTTTTGAAAAATTTCTGAATAAATTTCTGGTTTTTTAATAAATAATTTATAAATTATTGGTAATTCATTAATTAATTTTGATAATAAACAATTTTTATTTAAAAAATCATATCTTAATACATAAATTTTTATAATTAAATAATCATTTCTTTTAATTTCTTTATTATCAATTATTAAAATTTTAAAAAAATTCCATAATTCATTCATTAATATTAATCTTTTTTCTTTTAAATCTTTTAAATCTTTTAAATCTTTTAAATCTTTTAATGATTTTTCAAAAATTATATTTTTTGGTAATGAAGTTAAATTTGCCCATTTAAATAAACTTATCCACATTTTTGAAGATTCTTTATTATTAAAATTTAATTTTTTTTTATAAAATTTTTTAAAATTTATTAAATATAATAAACCTTCATAAAATAAATCATTATATGAAAATGAAGTAATAATTGAAGTAAGAATTTTAAAATTTATTTCATTATCAAAATTTATATCTTTTGTTGTGATATTTAAATTTGAATCAATATTCCAATAATGTTTAATATAATCTCTTAAAATTTTAATATTTCCAACTTTTCCAATACTTGTAATTATAAAAGAATGTGTTAATAAATTTGGTTTAATTTTTGGTTTTGAATTTTGAAAATTTTCTAATAATATACTAAAATTTTTATTTAAATTATCATTTTCTTCTTGATTATAATTATAATGATAATGATAATGATGATGATTATCAATTGGAGTAAAAAAAGAAATTTTTTTAAAATTTTTATAATTCCAAAATTGTGGTAAATTATTTGATAAATATTGAAATTTTAAATTCCAAAAATATAAATCTAAATTAATATTATTTAAATCTAATAAATTAAAAATTTCATTAATTTTTTTAAAATTTTCATTATCACCATAAAATTTTATTAATTTTTTATATGAATTTAATGGATAAATTAATGAATTATTTGAATTTGAATTTGAATTTGAATTTGAAATTTTTGATTTTAATTCATAAAAATTCATAAGATTTAAAATCATTTTATAATATTCATTTGAAAAAGATTTAAGTGATAATGAATAAGATTTATTAATTTTATAATTAATTTTTGATAAATTTAATAATTTTGTTTGTTTACCAATAAATTTTGAAATTAATTTTAATAATAATTTATTATTAAAATCATTAAAAAAAATTAAATTAAAAATATTATTAATTTCCATAAATTTATTTAAATTAATTAAATTATTTAATAATAATAAAATATTATGATTTGGTTTTTTTAAATATAAATAATAATTAATTTTTTTTAAAATTTCAATTCTTGTTTTTTCATCATTTATATTAATATCTAAAATTATATTTGTAATTGAATTTTTAGGAATTTTTATAATTTTATTATTTATAAAATAATTTTTAATTTTATCATTATCACTATTAATATTAATATTATTATTAATATTATTATTATTATTATTATTATTTATATTAATATCTTTAATTTGAGAATTGGAATTAGAATTGGAATTAGAAGATTCAAAAGATGAATGATCTAAAAAATTTGAAGGATTTAAAATTGTTGAAATGAATTTTTTATTTTGAAAAAGTAAAATATTATTTATATGTTTTTTACAAACATTAAAATTATTAGTTATATACATTTCTGTTTATTTATTATATTATATTATATTATATTATATTATTCATTAGTTTTATCATAAGTATTTATATTGATTATATATTTTCATAGTAATATTTTTATAAGTAAAATTTTATTCAATTTACACCTTCTTTTATTGAAATATTGAAATATTGAAATATTGAAATATTGAAGAAGTCGCTTTTCATTGGCCAGACGGAAAGCAGTGAGATTTGGCGGGAAGCGAGAAAATGAGAAGAAACAGAAACAGAAACACTTTCTCTTGTCTGTTGTCTGTTGGAGAGTGATACAATTATGGTTATAAAGATGGTTGTATTGATGGTTATAATGATGGTTGTAAAGATAGTTGTGGGTAGAGATGGAGATGAAGAGATGGTGTTGTTGGAGTTGGTGCTTTTTGTTGTTTGTTTTTTGGTTTTGTGTTGGGTGGCGTGCAGACCCCTTTTACTCCAGGGGTTGGGAGAGGAACAAGGGCCGGACCTCTGTTCGGGGGTTTGGCCATTTAAACCTTCTTTTTTTTTAATTCAATGCAATCGAAACTGGCACTGGAAATAATTGAATAATGAAGGAGTGAATAATGGAGGAGTGAAGGAGTGGAGGATGAAGGAAGCTATTTATAATACATTCTATATTCTATTTCTAATTAAATGAGTGGTAGAAGAGTGGTGGTTACTGGTCTTGGATTAGTTACTCCATTAGGTGTTGGTGTTAAAACTTCTTGGAATAATTTAATATCTGGTAAAAGTGGTATAATTTCAACATTAGATTTAGATAATTTATCAGATTTAGAAAAAATTCAATATTCAAAAATTCCAAGTAAAGTTGTTGGTAGAGTACCAAGAGGTGATATATCTGAATTTAAATGGAATATTAATAATCATTTAAATTTAATTTCTGATCCAAAAAGATTTGCTTTATTTTCTCAATATGCTTTAATTGCAACAAATGAAGCTTTAATTGATTCAAATTGGTTACCAATTAATAATAATTTAAATGAAAATGATTTATTAAATACTGGTGTTTGTGTTGGTTCATGTATTGGAAGTTTTGAAGATTTATATATAAATTCAATAAATTTTTTTAATAAAGGTTATAAATCTATTAAACCATTATTTATACCAAGATTTTTAAATAATATGGCTTCTGGTGCAATTTCAATAAAATTTGGTTTTAAAGGTCCAATACATTCTGTTTCAACTGCTTGTGCAACTGGTTCAAATTCAATTGGTGATGCTATGAGATTTATTAAAGATGATTATTGTGATATAATTATAGCAGGTGCAAGTGAATCTTTAATTCATCCATTAACTTTAGCTGCTTTTTCAAGATCAAAATCTTTATCAACTAATTTTAATAATAATCCAAAATTAGCTTCAAGACCTTTTGATAAAGATAGAAATGGTTTTGTATTAGGTGAAGGTTCTGGAATTTTAATTTTAGAAGAATTAAATCATGCTTTAAAAAGAAATGTAAAAAAAATATATGCTGAAATTATTGGTTATGGTTTAAGTGGTGATGGTTATCATATAACTTCACCTTCACCAAATGGTAATGGTGCAAAAAGAGCAATGTTATCAGCTTTAAAAAATTCAAATTTATTAAATAATCTTGAAAAAATTAATTATATTAATGCTCATGCAACTTCAACAAAATTAGGTGATTATGCAGAAAATTCTGCAATTTATTCAATTTTTAAAAATTATTCAAAAAATATTTTAATCTCAAGTACAAAAAGTTCAATTGGTCATTTATTAGGTGCTTCAGGTTCTGTTGAATCAATTTTTACAATTTTATCAATTTTTTATGGAATTTTACCTCCAACTTTAAATTTAGAAAATATTTCTAATGATGAAAAAAATGAATTTATTTTTAATTATATACCAAAAATTTCAATTAAAAAAAATATAAATTATGCTTTAAATAATAGTTTTGGTTTTGGTGGTGTTAATGCTTCTTTATGTTTTAAAAAATATATTCCATAATTACATACTACTTATATTAAAATTATTTAAATAATGTATATATATGAATTTAAAATTAATACATTGCTATTACCTATAATAAATTAACACTCAACACTTAAATTAAAAATAAATTAAAAAAAAAGAGAATGAATCTGAGAATACTTGACAAATATTTCAATTTCAATTTCAATCAATGATTTAATTTTTTATGAAATTTTAATTTTAATTGCACTTTGATAAAGAAAGATTATAAAAAAAAAAGAATAAAGATGATGACAATTATAAACCAAAAGAGATGAAGAAGAAGATGATGATGATGATGATGATTATTTAGCAGTTTTTTGAAACATCTTTCAAGGAGTTTATTTCAGCTTTCAATTCTTGAATTTCATCTGTGAAAGTTTTAGATAAATTATTGATTGTAAAAGCAAGATTTGAAACAACTTCTTCAAGTTTAATAACTTTTTCATTTGCTATTAAAGAGTAATCTACTGGATTTATTGGAAAAGTTTGTGTTTGAGGATTAAATTTTTGAAAAATTTGATTTTGATTTTGATTATTATTAAAATATACTGGAGGTATTTGTACTCCTAATCCATGAATTGGAGGTGACTGATTTGAAGTTCCTCGAATTGGAGGTATTTGAACTGGAGAATTTTGAACAGGTTGTTGTTGTTGTTGTTGTTGTTGTTGAAGTGGTGGTAAAGGTTGACCATATAAATTTAACATTGGAGAAGTAGAATTTTGATATGATTGTAGATATTGTATTTGTTTAATTTGAAGCATTTTCGGTATTTGTTGAAATTGAGGAGTTCTGGAAGTAGGAAGAACTTCAATAGTAGATAATGTTTGTGATAAATCTGTTTCTGAAGGTATTTCTTGATTTTGAGATATTTGTTGAATATCAATTCCTGGTGGATGAAATTGAGAAATTTTAAATTCATTTTTATTTTCTTTTGGACTAACTTTTGTTAAACGATTAGATTTATTTTTTGAAATTATTGGATTAATTGAAAATTTTTTATATTTAGGTTTATAAGGTATAAAAAGTCTACCAGCAGGTTTATTAGATTTAAAAGATTTATTAATATCTTTATTTAAATTTTCATCATTACTATCATTACTATCATTATTAGTATTATCAAAATTTAAATCTTTATTATAATTAATTGAAGGTTCAATAATTGAAATAGGATTTATGTGTGAAATTTCAGAATTAGAAGAATTTTCATTTTCTAATGCTTTCAAAGCTGTATTTATAATATCTTTATTTTCTTTATTTTCTTTATTTTCTTTATTATCTCTTTCATCTTTATTTTCATTTGTAATGTTGTCATTAGATTTATCTACATTTTTATCTACATTTTTATCTACATTTTTATTTTTATTTATCTTTAATATATTATCAATTTCAGAATAATTATTAATATTTTCTTTAGTTATTTTTATATCATCAGTAGTATTATTAATTTCATTCTTTTGATTGATTTCATTACTAATAAATTTTGATTTTTTTTTATTTGAATTTTCTTTAATTTGATCTATTTCCATATCATTTTCAATTAAATTTTGAATTTTATTTTCTTTTTTTGATATTACAGATGATAAATTATCAAATTTTCTTTTATTATTTATAAAATTATTATTATCATGATTATTATTATTATTATTATTATTTTTATCAAGTTCATCAATTAGGATCTTATAAGGATTTTTTTCTGTAAGATTTTTATAATCATTGAAAATTTCTTTAGTAATTTTATGAATTTCATTAATGATATTATCATTGATATTATCATTGTCATTATTATTATTATTATTATTATTATCATTATTAATATTCAGATTTTGAATATTTAAAAAACAATTATGAATCTCAAGTTTAATTTTTTTAATAATTGATTGTAAATTAATAAATTTATTTGAATTAATTATTGAAAATTGATTAAAATGATTATTAAATTCAAATATTATTGATTTATAAGATTCAAATACATCATTTTCATTTTTATTTAATTTATATGGTTTAAATTTTAAAAATAATTTTAAAAAATATAATCTTTCTGAATTTGAATTTATTATAAAAGATAATTTATAATTATTTATTATTTCTTTATCATTTATAGATAATTGATCATGTTTATTTAAAATTGATTTCAATGGATTAATTAATGTTGATTTAACAATTGGAGATATTGATTTATTTGAGGAGATGAATTGTAATTTACCTTTATTTTCAATTATATTTTCATGATTACTATTTATAAATGCATGATTTAAATTCACATTTGGAGTATTATTAGAATTAGAATGAGGTATGTAACTTGAACTGCTATTACTATTACTATTACTATTGTTATTATTATTGTTATTGTTATTGGAAATGAATCTTCTATGGTTTGCTCTATCGTTTATTGAGAAAGTAAATAATCTATCACTTAAGAACTTATTAGTGCTGCTATTAGTAACCATGATTCCAAGATGCTGATGACGATGCTGATGCTGATGCTGATGAAGAAGAAGAAGAAGAAGACAACAGTGATGATTGAGAAGAAGACCCTTTAATTTGAATTGCAATTGCAGCTTTTCTCTTCTTTCTGCTGCTGCTCCAGCTCCAGCTTCTTCAAATTCTCGTTTCTGGGCTTTGCTCGGCTTCAGCAGCGGCCCAAAGAGGAATTGCCTGAAGGGGAATTGCCCGAAGAGGAGTGGCGTGTGTTTATGTAGATAGCAGCATGTAAGCACAGCACCTGTGTGAGGTGATACACACGTTTGCATATTACCCAAACGGGCAGTGGTCACCCAAATAGGCAGTATCCAATTGCAATTTTCTTGTTAACCAAACAAAACAAAGCAAATGAACTTTTTGAAGTGAAAATAATAAAAAAAAGTATAAGAATAAGAATAATAAAAGAATAAGAATAATGATGATAATTGAGAAGAAACTTCTTTTATTCAGTGAGAATTATAAGAATAATAATAAGAAATAGAAATAAAATATATAATAAAGATAGTCAAGGATAGTTTAAAGAATAGAAAAATGTTTAAAAAATGTATTACTTCAACTTATTTAGGTCCAATTACTAAAATTAAATCAAATTTTAATTTAACTAATAATCAGATTAAAAGAAATATTAATATTTATAATTCCATTAATTTAAAAAGTAATTTAAAAAGTAATTTACAATCAAATTTAATTTTAAATTCTTTTATAAGATTCAATTCAAATATTTCTTCAAATAAAAATAATGAATTTGAAAAATTAAAAATTGGTTCAAATTTACCAAATTTATCATTATCTATATTACCAATTACAAATTATTTAAAAAATCAAAAAAATGAATCAAAAAAATTAAATTTAATTAATTATTTAAATTCAGAAATTTCAAATAATTTAATAAATAATAATTTTAAAAAAGATCCAATTGAATTTTTTATAAAATCAGAAATTTTAAAAGAAATTAAATTAAATAATGAATTACCAAAATTAATTATATATATATTTGAATTAAAAAATAAAAATTTATTAATTGAATCTTTAGAATCT
The DNA here is from genome assembly GCA_001600695.1 of Ascoidea asiatica. Classification (NCBI taxonomy): domain Eukaryota; kingdom Fungi; phylum Ascomycota; class Saccharomycetes; order Ascoideales; family Ascoideaceae; genus Ascoidea; species Ascoidea asiatica. Next base: position 227,217 of record BCKQ01000013.1, read on the forward strand.
TATAAAATTATTGAAAATTTTTTAAATAATTTTAATATTAAATTCTTAGCTATTACTAAAATTAATAAATTTAATGAAAAAATTAATGAAAATAATGAAAATGAAGAAAATGAAGAAAATGAAGAAATTTTATTAGAAATTTCAAAATTAAATTTAAATTTTCCAATTTTAAATGATTCAAAAAATTTATTTATTAAAAAATTAGATACAATTGAAAATAAATTAATTGATTCAAATAATTTTGGTAAAAATTTAATTTTAATTAATAAAAATTTTAAAATTATTCAAATTAATTCTTATGATTTTAATAAATATATTCATTTACCAGAATTATTAACAACAATATATTCAACAATAGTAATAAATTTAAAAATTAATTATCCAATTTTTTATAAAGATTCTATATTTAATACAGATAATTTTTTAAAAAAAAATTATCATCCATTAAATGGTAATTCTGGTTTTACAAAATCTTTAAATGATAATAAAATTGGTAATATAAATGAAGTTGGTTATAAATTAGGTTTTCAAACTGGTAGATTTTTTATATTTTTTTTAATTTCTTTAGTTTTTTTAGAAATTATTGATTTTATTTTTGTTTTAAATAATAAAGATCTTATAAAACAAAAACAAGAAGAACGTGAGAAATTGATGAAAAATAAGAAAAATCAAAATATAAATAATACTACTAGTAATAATAATGATAATGATAATGATAATGATAATGATAATTATAATGAATATAAAGATAAAGATAAAGATGAATTTGGATTTTCAAATGAATTTAATGGAAATTCTTTAGATAATAATCAAGAAAATTATGATTATGATAGATATAATAATAATAATATAAGTAAATAAGTAAATAAGAATAGATATTATTTATTTTTATTTTATAAAAAAGAGATGAATAAGTTAATAAGTAAATAAATGAAATCAAAGAGATGAAGAATAAAATGTAATAATATAATAAGAGAGATAAAGTATAAAGTAAATAAAATCATAAATGAAGTAAAAATATAAGATAAAATATTAAAAGGATAATTTATTTAGATTAAGATTAAGAGAATGAAATTGAATTCTTAATCTATAAGTTGAAGGTAATTTTGGAATTATACCAATTAAACATAAAATTGAATTAATTATAAAAAATTTTAAATTATAATTAGCATAATGAGTTGAAATTAAGAATAATGAAAATGGAACTAAATATAAAAATTTTTTATTTTTTGATAATGAAAATTCACCATTATTATTAATATCAATATCAATTTGTTCCCACATTGTTAAATTATCAAAAACTCCATTATTATTTAAACAATTTTGAAAAGGAGTACCTTTAATTTGATGAAACATAATATATGAACCAATGATATAAATAAAATTTGTTGAAGTCCAAGATAATTGAATTTTTAAAGAATCAGATAAATAAAATTTTGGAATTAAATTAAAAAATAAAGTAAAAATTAATTTTAATAAAATTAAAATAACAATATGAATACACCAAGCACCTTTTGAATCAATCCAACTTACATTTAAATTTATTAAAGAATTTTGATCATTTAATTCATCTAAAGATTCTAATTCTAAATGAGATATTGAAATTAATGAAGATGATCTTTTTCTATTTTTTGAAAAATTATTTAAATTATTTGAACCTATAGTATCTAAATTATTTATATCATTCATACTTGTTATACTATTTCTATGAGAATGTTTGATATTATTAAACATTTTATCATTATTAATTGAATTCATTTTATAAATATTAGTAAGTTTGAAATTTGAAGTTTGAATTTGAATATAAATTTGATTTAAAGAAGACAATTAAACCTATTTATATTGAAATTAGTTTTTTAATTTTGATAAATAATTGAGAATATAATTTATTTAAGATAAATTAAATCAGTATAATTAACAGTTGATTTATAATAGAATATTAGTTGAGTTTTAATGACAAAGAATAGAGAAATGGAAAATAAGAGAATAAGAAAGAGAAGTTATCGTATTGATATTGAATCACTTAAGGGATATGAATTTGGATATCCTTTAGAATAGATAGATATAGATTGATATATAGATATAGATAGAAAGATAGAAAGATAGATATAGAAATATAAAGAGAGTCTGTATTAAAATATGAAGTTGTAAATAATGACAGAATATTCTTTGTATTTATACTCCATCCAGTAAATATTTAGATTCAGAGCTTAAAAAATATTATTTTTGAATTTGATTTGGATTTGATTTGAGTTGATTTGAGTTCATTTGCATTTTAAAATTCACCGCCACTTTTATTCACTCACAAACAGATCCTGCCACGGTGGCGGATGCGGTGTCACGCGGATAGACGGTTCCAGAAAGAAAAGAAAAGAATCTGTCACATGCAAATTTAAGAAAAATAAAATAAAAAAAAAGAAGAAGCACCAGGTTCATGGTCTCTCAGTCGGATCCGCAGAGCTGGTGTATGCATGGTCATGTTTGTACTACATTGAGTGCCGTCAAGCAGCGTCGTATTGACTTACGGTGCGTACTTCCTGATTTGGAGTTACGGTCAATTCTGGTAAAATCACATGCCCTCCGAGGGTGTTTAACCCCCCGGTGTTTGACTTTATTTTTTCTGTTGACTTTTGATTGTTGACTTTGGTGGATTTGAATTCAAAAATATTTAATTTAGTTGATTCAATATCAATTCATTACTTTTATTCACCTCAAATTCATTCACATAATACACAAGTACACAAGTACATAAGTACAATAATGGTATTGCATAACTCAAAATGGGATAAAAAAGCTAAGAAACAATATCTTCGAAAACATAAAATATTAGAATCTGAAGAAAATGGTGAACAATCAAATTCAACAATTAAATTAAATAAACATAAAAATAATAATAATAATAATAATAATAGAAACAATAAGTTTGAGAATATAATTAACTCAAAGGAATCTTCATTGAAAACTTCAACTTTTGATCAAACTACTAATGAATTTGAAGAATTTTTAATACCGGAACAAAATCGTCCATTACTTGAAAATTTGAATATATCTTCAAATATAAATGATAATGAAGAATTTATAAATTATGTAAAATTATCAAAAACAAAATTAAAAGAAAATAATTTAAATTCATTATTAGATAATAAAATTAATAAAAATTTAAAAGATGAAAATAATTTAAATAAATTATCTTTTTCAAAATTAAGAGAAATTTCAAATATTAATAATATTAATAATAATAATATCAAAGTTAATAATAATAATAATGATAATAATAAAAAAAATGAAATAATTTTTAAAAATAGAAATGATTTATTATCTAAAATTGATCAAGATTTAATTAATAAAAAAATTGAAAAACAAAAATTTATAAAAAATTTACGTGAAAAATATCAAAATAATAATATTAATAATAGTAGTAATATAATAAAATTAAATTTTAATAATTCTTTAATTGAAAAACAAAATTATTTTAATCAATTAGAAAAAAAAAAAGAAGATGATTATATAAATAATATTCTTTCAAATTCTTTAAATAATATTAATATTAATAATAAATCAAATTTTGAATTAGATTTAAATGAATTATTATTATCAAATAATCAAAGTAATAATCAAAGTAATAATAATAATATAGAATTAAGTAAATATAATGAAAAAAGTGAAAAAAATAAAGTTGAAAATCAAAATAATTTCTTAGATTCTTTACTTAATGATAATTTATAATATATTATTTTATTTTCAATTAACAAAATTTCTTAAAACAAACTTGTAAGATTTTTAAAATAATATTATTAACCTCATCATTATTGTTATTACCATTATTATTATTATTTTGTTGTTGTTGTTGTTGATATGGAGTATTGGGTTTATTGTAATTATTAATATTATTAGAAGTATTAACATTAGTATTATCTCCAAAATATTTATAATCATAATTTCTTGAAGTTATAGTATTAATATCATTAGCATTAATATTAGTAATATCAATAATTAAAACTCCAGAATTTTTTGGATTTAAATAATAAGAAATATTTAAATCTTTACAAAATTTTTCAATTTCTGGTTTAATTTTATTTATATTATTTTTTGAATGTTTACCTTTTCCAATAATAATTTTAAAATTATTATCAATATCATTTTGAAAACCATTTAAAATTTCAAATTTTATTCTTTTTTTAATAAATATTAAACTTTCTTTAATATATAAACCATGTAAATCAATTTCATTAATTTTACTATCATTATTATTTTTTATAAAAACATAATTTGCAGCTTCTTCATTTTTTAATTTACTTAAATTTGAAAATTCTTTAGCTTTTAATTTATTTCCATTTTTAAATAAATTTTGAGATTTTTTTGATAATTTTCTTGCATCATTTCTTAAAATTTTATATTTTTCATCATTTGAATGATTATAAAATTTATTTTTATTATTATTATTATAATTTTCAACTTCTTTAGGATCATCATCTTCTCCCAAATAAAAACCTGTTTCACCACCATAGTACTCTTCACTCATTTCAAATAAACCAAATATAATAATAACTAATATTTCACACTAAATCAAATCAAATGAATGACTAATTTGAATAACAATCCTTCAATAGTATTAGAAAATGAAAGAGAAGAACTAAATAAAAGCAAGACCATCTCAGACCATCTCAGACCTTCTCAGACCTTCTCAGACCTTCTTTGATCTTCTTGCCCGTGGTGATTGTGAAGTTGAGTGTCTTCTCTCCACGCCACCCACTTTCCACTTTCCTTTTTTTAATAACTCGGCTAGTGGTTACTGAGCCGCATTTGCTTTAAATAAGCAATAAAGGCTGGACTTGTGGCTGTGTGTAGATCTCGTTCCTTCATTTCCATTTCCATTTCCATTTCTATTCCAATTTCAGATCTTCTTCTTGCTTTTGTTGTTTCTTCTTTTGAATCTTCTTTTGAATCTTCCTTTGCTTGTTCAAAAGTCACTAAGAAGTATCAAGTAATTGGTAAGAAGTAGGAAGTAAGAACTAGGAAGCAAGAAGTAGAAGGTGATAGATAGTAGATAATAGATAATAGAATAAAATAATGGTTAATTCAATTCATATAAATAATAGAAATAAAAATAAAAGAGAATCAAGAAGAGAATCAAGAAGAGAATCAAGAAGATTTACAAATAATAATAATAATATTAATGTTTCTTTTAAATTGAATAATGATGAAATTAATCCTTCTTTAATAATTAAAATTATTTATAATCCAAATAATACTTTATTTAAAGATATAATGGATTCTAAAGATTCTAAAGATTCTAAAGATACTAAAGATACTAAAGATATTAAAGATGGAAAGGATAATATAAAGAGTATTAATATAAAGAATAATAATATAAGAATAACAAGATCAAGATCAAATTCAACTTTACCTATTCCTTTTAAAGATTCAATTAATAAAGAATTAACTATTAATGAATCTAAAGAACCTAAAGAACCTAAAGAATCTGAAGAAATAAATAATATTGATATTGATATAATTGGTGAAATTGGTATAACTGGTTTTCCATTAAGTACTTGTCCTCCAATAAATATTAATAATAATAATAATAATAATAATAATAATAATAATAATAATAATAATAATAATAATAATACCGCTGATACTTTAAATTTAAATAATTTAAATAATTTAAAAGAATTAAATTTTAAAAAAAATTTAAAAACTAAAAATTCAAAAAAATTAACTAAAATTTCAAATTTAAGATATTCTCAATCAAATAATTTATTACCAATAAAAAAATTATTTCATGAAAATTTTCAAAATGATTATTTAAATAATTATGTTATTAAAAATTTTATAAAAAATGAATTTACTTTATTAGATAAATATTCTCATCTTAATGATAAATCAAATAATAAATCCTCTAATAATAAAGATAATGATGATTTTTGTTCAGTTTGTGGTGAACCTGGTTATTTTATATGTTGTGAAAATTGTCCAAAATCTTTTCATTTTACTTGTTGTTATCCACCTTATGATAAAAATTCTTTACCAAAAGGTATTTGGTATTGTAAAGAATGTAAAATTAAAAAAATTTCTATTCAAAATTTAAATAATTTATATTTTAAAAATTTTAATAAATTTGGTGGAATTTTTAAAAATTTATTAATTAATATTGAAAAAATTAATCCAATAAATTTTAATTTACCAAAAAAATTATTATCTTCTTTTAAAGATATTAATATTATTAATAATGATAATAATAATAATAATAATAATAATAATAATTTGGAAAATTGTTGTTATAAATGTGGAAAATTTGGTAAATTAAATAAAAATTTAATAATTTGTAATTTTTGTAATTTATTTTGGCATCTTGATTGTTTAAATCCTCCATTAACTTCAATAATAAAATTTAAAAATAAATCTTGGAAATGTCCTTTACATATAGATGATTTATTACCTTTTAAGAAAAAAAATAAAATTCTTAAAAAATCAATTTCAATTATTCCAAATTCAAGATTTTTTAAAAATAATGGTAATATTGAAATTTTAAATATTGAAGATGAAAATAATTTATATAATAATAATAATAATAATAATATTAATAATAATATTAATACAATTTTAGATAATAATTTTAATACTAAAAATGGTATTTCTTCAAATTATTCAAAACAAATGTTAAAATTAATTAAAAATAATGATAAAATTATTTATAAAATTCCTGAAAGATTAATTATCCTTGATTTCATCTCAACTATTAATAATAATAAAAATATTCATTTATTTAATTTATTTAAAAATTATAATAATTTAAATTTAAATATCATTAATCAATTTTTAAATGATCTTAAAAATAATAATAATAATAATAATAATAATAATAATAATAATAAAGAAGAATATTTAAATAAATTTGAAGCTATAATTTCTTTAATGGAACTTAAAATTAATGGTGATAATAAAAATCATTTAATTACTTCTAAAAAAGATGTAAATGATTTTTTAAATGAATTAAATTTTAAAAAAAATAAAAAAAAATTATTATCTAATTTTAATACTAACCAAAATATTAATCAAAATAATTTAGATAATATAAATAATATAAATAATATAAATAATATAAATAATACAGAAGACAATCTTAATGATGATGAAATTCAATTATTATTAAATTTGAAAGATTTAATTAAAAAAAAGAAAAACAGTAAAGAGAAAATTCTAAAATTTCTAGATTTTGATAAATCACTTTAATCTCTCTTTCCCTTTAATCTCTCTTTCCCTTTAATCTTTAGTCATTAATCTTTAATTACTAAGTGTATATTCAATTCAAATAACTTATTTACATTCATTTCCTATTCTTTCTATTCTTCTTACCCTTATTATCATTCTTATTCCTTTTCTCTTATTCTATATTTTGTACAATAATCAATATCAATAAATTCATAAGAACCTTTTAAACCTTCATTATTTTAATTTTGATAATTTTGTAATTTTGAATTACTATATCGGGAAACCGTACACGGCAGTACTACTTACCGTTAAGCACCTTAGAGTACGTCTAATATTACCCGATTCGGTTCTGCCCGATTCGGTCTCATTTTCTCAAAAGTCAATTCAAAAGAAAATTTTCTACTTTGTGAAATCTGCGATTGAATTTATCCTTAAACATATTTGAATTCTTCTCTTTATTTAAACTTACATTATTTTTATAAAGAAAGAAATCTCTTATTTTATAATATTTTAAATAATTTATAGAAACTCTTTTTAAATACAATTCAATTATTTATCAATCAAAATGTCAAAAGAAGTAAAAGAATCTAAACAAGATTATTCAATTAATAATTCTGATGTTATTTCAAAATATCGTACTGCAGGTGATATTTCTTTAAAAGTTTTAAATGAAATTAAAAAATTATGTATTCCAGGTTCAAATATTTTTGAAATTTGTGTATTTGGTGATGAATTAATTGAAGATGAATGTTCTAAAATTTATAATAGTAAAAAAAATAAAGTTAATTCAAAAGGTATTGCATTTCCAGTAACAATTTCTCCAAATAATATTGCAGCTCATTTAACTCCAATTACAAGTGATGATAAAGATTCAAATTTAATTTTAAAAAAAAATGATTTAGTTAAAATTCAATTAGGTACACAAATTGATGGTTTTGCTTCAATTTTATCTGATTCTTTTGTTATTGGTTTAGATAAAAATGAAAAAATTACTGGTAAAATTGCTGATGTTATTGCTGCTGCATATTATTCAACTGAAGCTGCTTTAAGAACAATTAAAGAAAATAAAAAAAATTTTGATGTAACTTCAATTATTAATAAAGTTTCAAAATCTTTTGAATGTACTCCATTAGAAGGTATGCTTTCTCATAATCAAGAACGTAATGTTTTAGATGGTCCAAAAGAAATTATTATTAATCCAAATGAATCACAAAGAGCTTCTGTTGTACCTGTTAATTTTAAAGTTGGTGAAGTTTATGGTTTAGATATTTTAATTTCTACAAGTAAAGATGGTAAAGTTAAAGAAACTGATATTAAAACTGCCATTTATAAAATAACTGGTACAAATTATTCTTTAAAATTAAAAGCTTCTCATAAAGTTTTAGCTGAAATTAAAAAGAAAGCTTCTGTTTTTCCATTTTCTTCTCGTAATTTAGATGATCCAGTAAAAGGTAGAATGGGTTTAATAGAATGTGTAAATCATAATGTTATTAATGCTTATGATGTTATGGCTGAAAAAGAAGATGAAATAATTGCTCAATTTTATACTACTGTAGCTTTAACTAAAAATGGTCTTGTTAAATTAGCTTCTTCTAATTTTGATATTAATCAAGTTGATACTAAATTTAAAATTACTGATGAAAAAATCTTAGAACTTTTATCAACTCCTTTAAAAACTAATAAAAAAAATAAAAAGAAGAAGACTAAATCTGAATCTGATTCAAAAGTTGAAACAAAAGTCGAACAAACTCCAGCTAAATAATTTTAAATCTTCTTTAAACTCTTTAAAGTAATAAATTGTCAATGAAATGTCTTTTTTTTTTTCAAATAATTATAAAAATAAAAATTGTAGTCACCCATATACTCATTTATTTATTTTCTTATATTTTTTAATTCTAAAATTTTTTTAGAATCTGGAACACTCAGAAGTGCTTTCGATATTATAGAATCTATATTTGATTTATTTTGAGAATTTCTTATTTCAAATTGAATTTTTTCATACCAAATATCTTCATCTAAAGGAATCTTTAATAAAGCTCTATCAAGTACAGATCTTGCTCTAATGATATTTTTTTCTTTAAATTCAACTAATTTCGAAAATAATATCCAAATTTTTGAAGATTTTGGACATTTACGACATCCATCTCTATAAGTTAATCTTGCATTATTAAAATCTTTTTGATCTTCATATATTTGTCCTTGTTGTATATAAAATTCAGAATAATCATCAAATTTTAATAAAGCTTTTTTAACAAAATTTAATGCTTCATTTTCTCTATTCATAATTTTTTCAAATTCTATACTTTTTACCCAAATTTCTGGTTTATTTATTTTCAAACGAGCTTCTTCAAGAGTAATCTTTAAATCTTCATATAATTTATTTTCCATTTCTAATTTTATTATTGCTAACCAAATTTCACTGGAATCTGGTAATATTAATAATGCTCTTTTTAATATTGTTTTAGATTTCATTACATCTCCATCTGTCCAAATATCTTTAGCATATCTTAACCAAAACTCAGTGAAATTTGGATTAGAATTAACAGAATCTTCATATATTTTATAAAGAGTATCTTTAGAATTATGTTCTTTTGCAATAATTATCAATTGTCTCCATATTGAGATTTCTTCTTTATATTTACTTAAAATAAATCTTAATATTGTTTCTGCAGAGATATAATTAGAAGAATTAAGACAATATTCAATATCATCTTGTAATAAATCAATGAATTCATCTTTTGATAAAACATTTGAGTTATTTGAATTTAAATTATTAGAAAGCTGATTACTTTCTTTATTTATGTTTTGGTCAAAATTAAGACCTAATGTTATAGTATTATTTACAATAACTTTTGTAGTATTTGGAAAATGTTCATTTTCACATATTATAGCTTGATGTAACCATTCTTTTCTTGAAGTTTTATTTTCATGTTCAATCAATTTCAAAAAACCAGTTTTAAATATATCTTCAATTTTCCCAATTATAATCTCAAAAGATTTATTTGAAATTTCTTTTTCTTCTAATTTACAAATTTCAATTAAAAGTTTTTCTGAACTTGGAATTTTTTCTAAAGCTTTATTAAGTATTTTTTTCTTTGATTCATAATCCTTTTGTAAATTATATAAATCAAACCATAAATTAACAGATTTAGGTAATAATTGTAATGAACCATTTAATAATTTTATTTTATCAATATCTTCAGTTTCAAGATCAATTGCAATTTTCCATAAATTATAATTGTATTTCAATTGACTTAAAGCTTTTCTTATTATTCTTTTTTTATCAAAAATTTCAGTTTCAAGATTATAAGCTTTTAACCAAAGTTTTTCACTTTTTGGATTATAATTTAAAGCTTCTAAAATAATTTTTTTACAAATTTGATTATTATTTAAATTTATATTTATATTTTCAATCCAAATATTTTCATCTTTTCTACATAAACTACAACCTTTCGATAATAATTTTTTTGCTTCTTTAAAATTTTTTGCTTGAATTTCAATTTTTGCACTTGAAATCCAATATGAAGGATTAAATTGATCTCTTTTTCTTAAAGATTTTAATATTAATCTTGATTTATTTACATCTCTTATTGCTTGATCATCAAATAAAATTGAAGAGTCATTATTAAAGTTATCATTATTATCTATATTTAATGAATTATTTGAAAATGGATTACGATCTTTATCCAATCTTTCACTAAGCAATTTGACTCTAGCTTTAGTTAATTTAGTAAAATCAGTTTTTTGATCAATATAATTTAGATCATTCTCATCATTTTCATTCTCTGAATTATTTTTTTCATTATTATTAAAATCAGAAGTAAAATCTGAGTTAAAATCATTTAAATTTTCTTCCGGATTTATCATATAATCAGATTCATTTTGATTTCTTAAACCATTTAAAACAGAATCAGAAACTGCATAAAATCTTTGTTGAGATTGTCTTTCTAATCTTTCTCTTTTATTTCTTTTTGTTAAATCACCAGGTTCTGGTAAATTTAACCATTCATCTTCAGTAACAGTTGATAAAGCTCTTTTTAAATCTTGAAATTGAGAATTTATATCATTTGGATCAGTTTCTTCTTGAGTTTTAATTTCAATTTGATTTCTTTTACGTTTTTTATTAGAATTTAATTTATTAAAATTTATTGATCTTAATGTTTTTTTATCTTTTAATCTTTTATCTAAACTTTCATAAATTAAATCAGCTTCTTCATCTTCTTTGTCTATAATATTGGAGGATAATAATCCATTTTCATCAGCATCTTGAAACTCAGAATCTGAAGAATCATTGTTATCATTGTTATTATTATTAATGTTATTGTTATTATTATTCTCAAAACCATGAGTAGTTTTTAAAGAACCTAAATCAGATCTTGTAGTGAAACCAGCAGCTCCTCTTCCAATACCTGCTACATACCCCTTTGGAGCAGGCATATTAAGGAAATTCTTTCGATCCATCTTTTCTTTTGGTTATCAAATATATATTCTTTATTTGGATGTCTTGATTATAATTTAACTTATAAATATTTAATAAAAGTTTATAACTTGCTCAAGTCTTTTAAAAAAAAAACATTTACAGCTATTTCCATTTAAAGTTAGAAAATCGAAATATTTGAAAACACAGCGGTAAGCGGCTCAGTTCATTAAATTGTTAATAAATACAAAAGAAGATAACGAAGAAGTTCGAGTTTATGAAGAGAATATTTATTAATATTATTTAGACTATAAAGAGAGAATTGAAATCGTTGATAAAGAATTAATAAAAGAGAAAAAGAAAGAGAGGGAACTTTTAAGTATATATATATATATATATATAAGTCAATGAAAAAAAGATTATATAACGTTATTAATGTTTGGTAAAGAGATTTGATTAATGTATTGTAATTTTTGAAAATCTTTAAAATTTGGATCATTTAAGAAATTGAATAAAATAATATCATTAATAATTAAATTTGAGATTAATCTTTGAGAGTTTATTGAAATTTTATTATCTAAAACAAAACTCATAATTAATCTTGAAACGTATAAAAATTTATTTGTATTTGAAAAATTTAAAATATCATAAGTTATTGAATCATTTTGAAAGTTAGGAATATAATTATTGTAATTTTGATTTAAAGTAGGGTTGGGATTTTGATTTTGATTTTGATTTGTATGTAAATTTTGATTTTGATTTTGATTTTGATTTTGATATTGATATTGAAATTGATATTGATTTTGAAATTGATATTGATATTGATATTGATTTTGATTTTGATATTGATATTGATTTTGATTTTGATTTGATGATAAAACTAAAGATTGTGAATTATTTATGATATTATTATTTGGAGAAGAATTGAATTGAATACCATTATTATTTAGCATATCATTATTTAAATTATCAATAATATATTGTTCTCTTTTAATATTTAAATTATTTTTTGGTTTACCAAATTTAACTTGACCATTATTATAAGATAAAACAGATAAAGGATTATCATTATTATTATTATCATTATTATTATTATTTGGCATATTATTTAAATCAATAAAATTAGTATTTTCAGTGTATTGATTTGGATTATATTGATTTTCAATATATTGATTTTGATTTTGATTTTGAATTGGGATTTCATTTCCATTATTATTATTATTATTATTATTTTTATTAATATTTTCATATTCATTCATATTTTCATTATTATTATCATTACTATTATTATAATCATAATCAATTGAATTTTGAATGGTATCACCATAATAATTATAATTATTTGAAATTATATTATCTTTAGCTTTAATTAAAAATTTATGAAAAATTATAAGATAATCACAAGCATGTGGTATACAAAATTTTTTAAACCAAGATTTTTTTTGTTGAAATTTTTTATAAATTAAATAATTTTCTTTATTTAATTTATTTTTTTTTCTTAAATTAATAATATTTGAATTTGGTTTTAATTGTAAATTTATATTAATATCATTTAAATCATTATCATTTAATAAATCATCATTTGAACTAATATTATTAAAATTTTGTGGATAAAAATTTTTTAAATTTTTAAAAAAATTTTCAACTTCATAATTTTCTAAATTAAATGAATTTTTTTTATAATTCCAATTTAAAAATAAAGAAAAAGAATTTAAAATAAAAAATTTCCAATATTTATATTCATCTTTTAAAATTTTAAAATGTTTTTTTAATTTTGATTTATGAAATTTATTAACTTTTGCTTTTAATGGAAAATTTAAATTTAAATTTTTTGTTATAAAATTCCAAGAATTTAAAGAAAGGTAACATTCATCAATATTTAAATTTAAATTTTTTTTTAAAAATTTTATATTTTGAGGATTATTAAATTCATTAATTAATAAAGTTATAAAAAGGTTATTCATTTCTTTTGACCATTTTGAAGCATCAATTTGAGTTCTATCTCTTTTTTTATAAGTTCTAGTTGTAGTTTTAGTAATTTTTGAAATTTTTGGTGGTATTGAATTTGATAATTTTTCTAATTTTACTTCATTAACTTCATTACTTACTTCATTACTTCCTTCATTACTTACATCATTACTTACTTCTTTACTTACATCATTACTTACTTCATGACTCTGACTATCATTATCTATTTGCTTATCGTTATCGTTTTCGTTTTCGTTTTCGTTATCATTATCATTATCTAATTGATTAACATTATTTAATTGATTATCAGTATCTAATTGAGAATGAGATTGAGATAGTGGAACAGGTGAATTATTTAATGAATTACCTAATGAAGTATTATTTAGGTTATCATCTGCAATATCATTTTCATTTTCATTATCATTATGAATATCATTATGAATATCATTAGGAGTATTATCTTCGATATCATTTTCAATATCATTTTCGATATCATTTGAATTGATATTAGAGATATTAATTAAATTATCATTAGAATCATTAATTGGAATATTAATTGGAATAATATTTTGATTATCGAGATTAGATTGATTTAAATCAATATTTAATTCATTATCTAATTCATTATTTAATTCATTATTTAAGTCATTATTTAATTGATTATCTACATCATTATTTGAATTATTTTTTGAATCATTATTTAATTCATTTGAGATTGTATTTAAATCAGATTCATTTAAATCATCATAATTTGAAGGAATTGAATCATTTAAAGAATTTGAAAGTTTTGAAAGTTTTGAAAGTTTTGAAATTTTTGAAGGTTTTACACTCTTTGTAGATTTTGAAATTTTTGAAGTCTTTGAAGGTTTTGTAATCTTTGATTTTGTAGGTTTTGTAACTTTTGATGTCTTTGTAGTAGTAGTGGTAGTAGAAGTAGTCTTTGTAGTTTTTGAAGGTCTTGAAGATCTTGTAGATCTTGTTGTCTTTGTAGGTTTTACAATCTTTGTAGGTCTTGTATTTGGTCTTGAATAATTTTTAGATAATTCTAAAGAATCTGACATTATGATATAAATATGAATATAAATAAGTAATACAAAATGGAGATTGTAAGAGATTAAGAAGTATAAGCGGTATAAGAAATATAAAGAATATAAAAAAGTAGATAATAAAGAATAAAGAATGAAATATAAAAGTATTGAAATGAATGTAGAATGAAAATAGATATAAAAAAAGAAGAGAAAAAAAGTAAAAAAAAGAGGAAATTGGAGATTATTTAAGGAATTTGAAATTAGAATGAAGAATCAGAATCAAAATCAGAAGTAAAAGCAGTTTTAGAAGACAAACAATGAAAAATGCGGTAAATTCATCTGAAAACACAGCAGAAATTGAGAATTGAGGAAAGAGGAAAGAGGAAATAAAACAGTAAGTTTAGAAGCGAAGAGTGACTCGTGCGCGATCGCCGGCAGAACTGAAATTCGGTGGCAAGAAAACATAAAAAGAAGAAAAAGAAGAAAAAGAAGAAAAAGAACTCGAAACACGGGCAGCAGATTCTGGTGCAACAAAATTGAACAAGATTCTTGCTGCTGCACTTGAAACACCGGGAAAAAGATGTGGTGGCGTGAGGGAGTGGCTCAGAGAAGACCCGACATTATGGGGTTACACACGTCACATGATAAGAAATGCCATGTGATTAAGAGCTGACAAGTTAATGGTCTTGTAGGTGTCATGTGATAATGGCTACCAAGTTAATGGTCTTATTTATGTCACATGATTGGAACATCCGTTAAAATGGCTTTGCTTATGTCATGCCTATACTGTCCTGAAATGTCTTGTGACTCTGGCCTAAATCCGACACTCTTGCCCTGTAATAGTTCAGGGAGTGTCCCATCGCAGGGGGGTTTCAAAGTGTTTGGTGGTGTGTTTGCAGATTTGGCAGTGGTGACAGTGGTGACAGTAGCAGTGGTAGCAGTGTAAATGATAGTGTAACTGTGGTATTCCAGTGTTGAATTATTGTTTTGTATTGAACTGGCTAATTTACCGTAACTTTACTTTTCTTCAATCAATCTTCATTTATTTTCTTTATATTTGATTTTTATACCTTTATTCCTTATTAAATTCCATATTTATTTCTTAATTCTTCTTTATTTCTTTATTAATTTGCCCATTTGCTAATTTATCATTTCCTTCTGGGCTGTTATTCAATCTTCATTATATTCATTATTCATTATTCATTATTCATTATTCATTATTCATTATCTTATCAATTAAACAATTAATTTCATATATTATTTATCCCTCGCTATTTTATATATATTATATGTAAATATACATCCCGCCAATAAAAAAAAATTAAAAAATATAAATAAGAAATATAAATAAATAAATAAGAAAATAAGAAAATAAATAATGGATTCTGAAGGTCTTAATCAACTAATAACTGCTTTAAGTTTAATTCATAATCCAAGAACTTCAAATGATGAAAGACATCAAGCTCAATTTTTTTTAGATAATGTTAAAAATGAAGATAATTCTCCAATTTGGGGTTATCAATTAAGTCAAAAAAATAATAATTTAAATAATTCAATAATTAGACATTTTGGTTTAACACTTTTACAAAATTCAATAAAATTAAATATTGACCTTTTAAATAATAAAGATATTAAAAATTTTGATAATATTAATGAAAAATTATTAACTTTAAGAAATTGGATTATTGATTTATCTTTAAATATTCGATTTGATGATCCAAATTATTTTAAAGAAAAATTAGCTTTTCTTTGGGTACTTATAGCTAAAAATATTTGGGGTTCATATCTTGAATTACCAAATTTATTAAATAATAATTCTTTTACAAAATTTGAAATTAATCAAATTATTCAAAATAAATTAAATTCTTTTTCTTCAAATAATAATAATAATAATAATAATAATAATAATAATATTAATATTAAAGGTTTAAATTATCAAAATTTAATTAATGGTTGGTATAATATGGATAATGATTTAATAAAATTATGGAATTTAAATAAATTTACAAGAGAATTAAATTTAATTATTTTTAAAACTTTATTTGAAGATATTTATATTATTGAAGATCCAATTTCAAATTTAAGATCAAATATTTTAAATTTACTTTGTACTGAATTAATTTCTTCAAATTTTATAATTAATAAATTTTATGATTCAAATTATTTAATATCTTTAATAAAATCAAATTTAAATAAAAATGGTTGGTTAAATATTTGGTCTAATTTTTTAAATTTATGTTTAAAAAAATTAAATTCAAATTATAATGAATTTATTTTCATAAATAATAATAATAATAATAATAATAATAATAAAAGTAATAAAGAAGATGGTGATCATAATAATAATAATAATGATGATGAAAATAATGAAAATAATGATGAAGAATATGATCATGATTATGATTCTAATGATATTGATGATAATATTAATGATACTTTAATTGATAATTTATCTGAAGATGATTGTATAAATTTTATTATAAAAATATTATCAACTTTAAAATCTTGTTTACATTGGATTTTACCAATAAATTTAATTAAAAATAATATACTTAATAGAATTATAAATTCATTATTAACAAATAATATTCAAATAAAAATTTTATCTGTTGATTGTTTACATGCTTTATTAACAAGAAATTTTTTAAATTTAATAGAATTTAATAATATTATTGGTAATATTTTTAATAAATTTGGTATTCAAATTTTAAATAATGTTTATGATTCAATTAATAATCAAATAATTTTAGAAAATTATTCAATAAATTCAAATTATTCAATTAATGAAAATTATTATTCATTTTTAAAAAAATTAGTTGAAATGTCTGTTGGTTTATCTTCTTATCTTTCAACTTCATATCCTGATGGAATTATAAATGATTCTCCTTCAACAATTTTAACAAATAATTTATCAAATAATTTACAAATCTCAGATACTAATAATAATAATAATAATAATAATAATAATAGTAATAATAGTAATAATAGTAATAATAGTAATAACAATAACCATAGTAATAATAATAACCTAATTAACAATAATAATAGTCAAACTTTTTTATCAAATGGTAAAAATTCTTTTAGATTACCAAAAAATTCAGATATCTTAGGTTATTTAAAATTAATTTTAAAAACAACAAATAATGATTCATTAATAATTTCTGGACTTTCATTAAATTTTTGGGTTTCAATGTTAAGAATTGATATAATTTCAAATGAAAATACTCCATTTTTTAAATTATTACCTGATTTATTAGAAATTGTTTCAATAAGATGTTTAAATTTTTCTGATTTATTTGAACAACAAGAAATTAATGATGATTATAATTATAATAATTTAAATAAAATTAATTCAATTAATCAAATTTTTAAAATTCCAATTTGTAAAAAATTTATGGATATTGATTTTGATTCAACTCCTGAAATTAATACATTTTTATCAAATTATTCAAAATATTTAGAAGATATTATTAGAATTATAATTTGTAAAAAACCAAAAGATGGTTTAATTTGGTTACAAAATAGATTAAATTTATTTTATTCAAATCAATTTGGTATAAATTGTTTAAATCAATCAAAATTATATTTAAATAAAAAAATTGATTTATCTTATTTTTGGGGTTTTCAACAATTTGTTTTAATTGAAGCAACTGTTAAAGGTATTTCACGTTGGAAAATTTGGTATGATAATTCAAAAATGGATAAAATTTTAAAATTAAATGAATTAAATGATTTAGTTCAAAATTTATGTGAAAAATTATTAATTTTAGATTTAAAAGATTTAATGTTATTAAGAAAACAAATTCAAACTTTAGTTCAATTTACTCCATTATTAAAAGATTCAAATTCAAATTTAATGTTAAAAGTTTTAGAAAAAATTTTAACAATTTCAACTTTTGAAATACCTGAAAATGCAAGTGATGAAGAAAGAGAATTAGTTAGAGATTTAAGAATAACTTGTGGTACGGAATTAAATAGATTAGCTTATATGATTCCAGAAAGTTTAAAAGAAATTTTAAATGATTTAGAAAATGTAATTTCAAATATTTTATTATCAAAAAAAGTTTCTGAACATGAATCTGTTGCATTTAAATCATTTTTATTAATTGTTTCTCAAAGATCTTCATTACCAGAAAATGAAAAAATTGAAAAATTTATAAAAATTGTTGAACCTGAATTATCTGCTTGGAATGATCCTGCTACCATGAAAGGTTTATCAGATTTACCATGGTTTATGGAAAGATTAGGTATTGTAAAAATTGCAGAATATTTTAAAAAAAGAGGTATTAATGGTAAAGCAGATCTTTTTACAATTGAAATGGATGATGAAGGTAGAGCTTTAAAAGCAGAATTAAATGAACATTGGAGTAAAATTTTTCCAATTAGAGCTACAAGAATTTTTGTTCAATATACTATTGAAAAATTGTCTCATACATCTCAAGATTATTTATCTTTATTAACTTTATGGAAACCAAGAATTCAACCAATTTTACCATATATTTTACAATTAATTGCACAAATTCAAAGTTATCATAATCCAGAAAATTGGAAAGATTTACCAATTGAAGTTCAATCTTTTGTTAAAGATAGTTGTACAGAAAGATTTTGGCAAATTGGTATATCAACACAATCAAGAGATATTTTTGTTTCAGAAAGTGTTAAAGCAATGCATACATTAAGAGATTTTGCAGATTCTGTTGGTCATATTGTTAGATATACAAGAGAATATGCATTTTTAGCAATTGCTTCAATTACTCAATTAGAAGGTACATTATATGAAATACCTGGAATTGGACAATTATTATGGAAAGCAGTAGCGTCAGATTCTGCAGGAGTTACTCTTCATTCTTGGAGACATATGATTAATTTATCATTACGTAATGTTGTTAAAAATTGTCCAGTTGAATATGTTAATAGATTTATGGGAGAATTATTACCATTAGCATTACCATCAATTGATGAATTATTATATAGAAAATGGGAAAAAGTTTATATTGATGGAATTCAATTAGTTGGTAATGAAGATGATGATACATTATCAGAAGAAATGATGCAAGAACATTTATTAAGACAATTAACAGCAGTTGTTGATAGATTATTAATTGATTTAGTTGGACAATTAAGTTCAAAACAAGCATTAACAGAAACTCAAATTGCTATAAGAGAATATATATTTGATAATAATAAAGCAGTTTTAGGAAATTTTTTACAATTATTAATTCATATGATTGGTTATAAAGATACAAAATGTTCATATAATGCAATTTTAGTTTTTAGAAATTGTTTTAAAGATATATTATTAAAAGATGAAGAAGTTGATAAATGGATTTGTAATGAATTATTTACAATATTAAATTCAATATTAAATGAAAGTTATTTTCAAGATATTCATTCAGAATCTGGATATTTATTTACAGAAGTTTATATGTTATTAAGAAGTAAATATGAATTTCCTGCATATATTTTAACAGAAATTTTACAAGTTGATGATAAAATGATTAAAGAAATGGAAACATTAATGGGATCAAGTAAATCTTTAAAACAAAGAAAAGCATGTTTAACTCAATTAATAATTGCAAATAATGAAACAGTTCAAAAACAAGAAAGAAAAAGAATATTGGCAGGAAGAAATCGTAAAAAACTTGAAACAGATTTAATGAATGCAAGTATTCATGAAGAAAATGGTGGTGGTGTATTAGGTAATTTATTTGATTAAATTTATTGAATTGATTAAGTTTTCTTGATATTACAAAATATAACCTTCAAAGTTTTAAATTTCAAAATAAAGTAAAAAAAATTTTGGAATTTTTTTGTATGGTTCTATTATTTATTCATTGAATAATTCGATGTAAAGGTAATTCCAAAAAAAGGATATTTTTTTTCTCTCTCCATGAATTTCTTTATTATAATATATTATTTGATTTTTTTTCATTGTTTGTTGTTGTTATTATTGTTATTGTTGTTGTTGTTAGTTTGTTTTTTTTCTTTTCTTTGCCAGTTTTTATTATTTTTTATTAATTTTTATTAAATGATTTCCGTTCGTTGTTATCTATTTTGTTAAAGATATTTTAAATCCTTTGAAGGAAAACCTTTACTAGAACTATAGAAGGAATTGAAAAGGTTTCAAAAGTTTTGATATCCACATATTCAGTTGCTTTTCTATTTATTTTGTTCAATTGCTGCTTATTGTTTGTTGTAAATAATACAATAATCTTGAATTTGAATTTAAATTAAAATAGAAACTAAAGCTAAACCAGAAATAAAAAGAAGACAATTAATATTATAGAAGAGAAGAAAGAAAGAAAGAGAAAAAAAATTGTATTTGTACTTTATGAAAAAAGCGTGTTAAAATAAAAATAAATAAAAATTGCTCACATTTATCAGACTAATTAATAAAAGCAGATCTAGAATAGATTTTGTTGACATTTGTATATTTATTTATATAGTTGAATAGTTGAATAGTTGTAGTTAGTAAAATAAAAATAAAAAAAATAAATATTTAAGAGCATAATAATAAATAGAAGCTTGAAATGAAAACTTATTGAAGAATTGTTTCCTCAACAATCTCGAGTTTGAAATAAACCTTTAAAGTAAAACAGAGTAAAAAGAAGTTAGAGTTATCAGCACAGGAGTAATTTGGAAGCCATAGTCGAAGAATCAAACTAACTTTGAATAAATTCAATCACTTTTATCTTTTATTTCTTTTATTTCTTTATTTCTTTATTTCTGATTAATTTTATTATTTCTCGCTCAAAGAATGCTTTGAGTAACAAGTTTTTGCCTCTGAGAGCTTTCATTGGCCACGAATTGCTGCAAATTCTCGTCTTTGGAAGTTGCTGATAAGAAAAAAAGCTGGAAAAGGAACCATTTTTGATTTTTTTTGATTAATTTTGATTATTTTTGATTATTTTTGATTAATTTAGATTAAATCAGATTATTTTAGTCAAATTATTTCAATTTTAGTTGGATCATGATTCAAGATAGCTTCTGATATGAATGAGAAGAACTCAAGCAAGATCAAAGGAACTCAATTCAATACTAGACCAATTTAAGATTATAATTTAGGAAAGCATTGGAGAAATGGCCCCCTATGCTCAAAAGTAGATTTTATTATTGATATCTTTATAATTATCGATGTTTTCACATTTAAAATCTATTCAATTGCAAACTCACAGCTGTAATTGAATTGGTTCTTAAAGCTTTTTATCGGGTAAATATATTTTATTATTTCATATATCTTTTATTAGATATCTGATAAAAATTGGGTGTAAATAAATGAAATCTATTGAAGATATAATAGAACAGTATCAAGTATGATATATGAATCTATAAATATATAAATGTAAATGATTCTTCAAATTTTTATATTGGTTTGCAATGATTATCAAATTTTAAACAATAATAATAGTTAATTTCATATTCATATTCATATTTATATTCATATTCTCACAATAATTCATTCATATCAATAATATTATAAAACATATTCAAATAATGCCAGCTTTAACTTCAGAAGTAATTAATGGAAATCTTGATAATTCAGTTCCATCTTATGTTTATGATGAAATTGTTGTACCATTATTAAATGAGATCTTAAAGAAACCAAATTTTAATCCAAATCTTAAATTTGATTTTAATAAGCATGTTATTTTTAATCCAGAAACTGATTTTGAAAAATATAAATCAATTTCATTATCAGATATTAATATTAATCATCCAGAAGCTGTTTCAAATTTTGGTTTTACAAAAGCATTTCCATTATTTAGTGAAGAAGCTGTTGATATGATGAGATTTGAAATTTTTAAAAAAGAAATATTTAATAATTATGGTAGATTAGCAAATTTAACAAAATTTAAAGGTATTGATGTTCAAATTGGTGGTTATACAAATTTAACACCATTTACATTAGAAGCAACAACAAATTTTAAAGTTATGGAAATTTTTAATAAATATGCAGAAATTGAATTATCACATATGATTCCATATGAAATTGCTTCAATAAATTTTGGTATAAAAACATTTGAACAAGTTGAAGATGAAAAAAAAAATAAAGAAATTTATTTAGCTAAAAATAAAGCAATTTTTGATAAAGAATCTGATTTTGTTAGAGGTTGGCATTGTGATTCAAATAGTTTTAGTTTAATTGTAATGTTATCAGATACAAAAGAAATGATTGGTGGTGAAACAGCTCTTGAAACTGGTAATGGAGATATTTTAAAAGTTGATAATTATCAAAAAGGTTGGGCATCTTTAGTTCAAGCACATTGTATTAATCATATTGCTTTAAAACCATATTGTTCAATGGAAAGAATTACAGCAATTTCTGCATTTAGACCAAAAAATTCATTAATTAAAGAACCAACAGTTTTAACAACAATTAAACCATCAATTTTACCAAGAAGTAGATATAATGATTATTATCCAGAATGGATGAATTATAGATTAGATATTATTTCAGATAGAATTAAATGGTTAAAAGAAAAAGTTAATAAAGATAAAGAAATTGGTAAAGATTTTAATCAAATTGAAATTATTAATTATATGGAAGATTTATCAAATTATTCTAAAGCAACTTGGAGAGAATTTGAAGTTGTTGATGAAGGTAAATATCATCAACCACCAAAAAAGAAATTTATTGAAAATTGGGAAACTTCAAATGTAAGTGAAAAAGTTTTAGATTTTAATTATTAAATTGCAAAAAAAAGATAGTTATATATTATAAATTAATGGTATACATACATAAATTTATATATATATATATATAGTGTAATGAATAATTTAGAAAATAAGTATTAAATTGGAGGTAAATGTTTTTCAACAAAATTAACAATATCAGAAATTTCTTCATCATTAATTTGATGTTGCATACCTGGATAACTTTTTAAAGTTAAATTTTTAAGACCAATTTTATTTTTAAAAAAATCAAAAGATTCTTTAGCATAATTAAAATTTATCATTTTATCATTTGTACCATGAAAATGAATTAATGGAGTTTCTATATTTTTTGAATTAACTTTTTCATTTAATAAAATTGGCATAAGTTTTGCAAAACCAGAACATGAAATTAAACCAGCTAATTTATAATCACTAAGTATAGATAATGAATAAGTTAAAGAACCACCTTGAGAAAATCCACCGATAATTATTCTATCTGAAGAAATTTTATCAATAGTAATTAAATCTTTAATAATTTTATTAATTTCAGAAATTGAAGATAAATAACCTTTTGTATCATCTTTTGAAGTTGAAGAACCAAATTGATAAATATCAAACCAACTTGACATTTTATAACCATTATTTGCAGTTATTGGAATTTCATTTGCCTGTGGAAAAATAAATTTAATATGTTTACCATTTTCTTTTGAACTTATAATTTGTGATAAAAATTTAAAAGAAGATGCATGATCACCTAAACCATGAATAAATATAAAAGCAGCAGTTGCTTTATTTACTGAATCTATAGTTATTTTTGAAATTGTCATTGGTGAATAAGTTTTTGAATTTAAATCTATATTTGTATTTATATTAGAATTGGAATAATAATTGGAATAATAAAGGAATAAAGAGAAGAATAATACAAAAACAGAAACAAAGTTGAAGATTCTATTAGCCATTAATTGAATTATAATTGAATTATAGTAATCTCACATATCTATTTCTTCTACTTTCTTGTTGGAGATTCTTCTCTTCCTTTATATCAATCTCTTATTGTTATTGAATATTTTGATTACTTCCAAATTCGGGCAGTGAATAAATAACAATGCAAAGAGTGCAAAACGAGAAGGTTTTACTGGGCCAATTGGCGGTGGATGCTGACGTAAGCGCAGCACTAAACGAACCAAAGGGAGTATATTTGGAGTATATTTGGAGTATATTTGGAATATATTGAATATATTTAATATATTAGTGAGATTTAGTAAGAAGAAGAAGAAGAAATTAGTAATGAAAGAAAGAAATTAGTAATGATGAAGTAATCAGGCAGACAATGAACTATATAATAAAGAAGCAGAAATGGTTGATCAGCTTAGTATTGGAGCCAAATATTTTTGCCAGAGAGCAGGAACAATATCTGGACACCAATCTGATTGTGAATGATGAGACTGGACACAGACGTAGAAGTTGCCCTGGTAAACAACCATATCATTTCTTGAATATCTCAAACCAACTTGCCAATCTTGCATTGTTCCATGAGGAGAGTTTGTGGATAAAGAAGATGATGATGATGAGACTAAAGGAGTTGAAGGAGTCAATTGAGAATGTGTTTGATGTTGAGAATATGATGGAGGAGGTATATTATGATTATGATTATGATTGAAATATTGATGATTATTATCAATGATAAATGGTTTACCACGATTACCCAATTTATTTAATAAAATTTTAGAAAATTCAAAATCTTTTGATTGAGAAAATGAATAAATACCTAAATTTATTTCATTTCTATTATCATTATTATTATATTGATCTCTATTTAAAGACCAAAATGAAATTAAACCAAGATTAACATTTTTTGCATAATTAGTTAATAAATTCATATCATTTAAATTAAAAATTGAATTATCATCATTTTTACCAATCATTGGACAAATACCAATTGATTTATAAATTTCTTCATTTGATCTTTCTGGGAAAAAATCTTTTTTTAATTGAAATTTCATTTTTTCTGCAATATTTATTGAAATTTGTCCATATGAATTTTTAGAATTATTTATTGATTCTATTGATTGATAATAATCCATAGTCATAGCATTAATTAAAGAAATTTTTACATTATTTTTTTGAAAAATTTTTATACAATTATATCCATCAATTGTTAAACCAAAATTTGGATCTGTTGGTAAAGTTAAAGAAAAATATAAATTATAATTAAATTCAATTTCTAATAAATTTATAACTTTACTTATTTTTTCAATTAATTCTAAATTTCTTAATTTATCACCTTCAATATCATAATCAATTGAATAAATTTTAAATTTTTTTAAATATTTTAAAATTAAATTAAATTCATCTTCTATATTCATAAATTCACTTAAATATTTACCATTTTGTCCACCAAATGATAAAATAATATTTCCAGTATTTGAAGTTAATTGATAAAATTTATTTATATCATTTTCCCATAATTTAATTTCTTCAAAATTATTTACAACAAATCCTAAAGTAATTGTTTTAAAATTTAAAATTTCATATGCTTCTGATAATGTTGAAATTTTATAATAATCTTTATTACCTCTACCCCAGGTATAAAGATATGGAGAAACAATTGTAGGATTTGAATTGATTGAATTTTCATTAAGTATCAATGGAACCATTTCTTCTTCACTATTGTTTTTGAAATTATTATTATTATTATTATTATTATTATTATTATTACTTAATTGATTGAATACTATTGAATTTGAATTTGAATTTGAATATAATGAGAAATATGTTGTGGATTGTGAATATAGATAAAAAACCAGGACTATAAAAAATAGAAAAAAAGATATGAATTGAAATGATTTAGATGATAAAAACTTCATGAACAATTGACTTATTTATACTACAACAATAAAGAAATGAACAATAACCAGAATCTTAAAATGAATAATAGAATTGATCAATCAATTGAATAATGAATTGATTAATGAATAACTCTTCTTTGGATTCTTCTTTTAAAGCTTCTTTTGCTGTTTTTGCCTCTTTCCTGGAGCCGTTTGTGGACTGCGAAGTCAGACAGAAAACTCGCAGCTTCGGCAATTAAAGACTGTGACTGGAGAACAAAAATAGGTCTAAGCATCAACAAGAAACAACAACAACAACAACAACAAATATCATATCATATCATATCATATCAGATAAATAGGAAATAAGAACCCATTTATCAAACAGGTCTGCTCTTGTCTTCAATATATTAACTTTGCCTTGATAATCTCAAGAAATGTTTTCGCCTCCTCCAGCTTTGCCTCCAAAACCAGCAAAACCAGCTCTGTCTTCTTCTACTTCTGAGGCAAATATCACTACAAGTAATAATTCAAATAACAATTCGAATATAAATATAAACACCAGTTCAAACAATCTACCTATAAAACCACCACTTCCATCAAGAAATGATATTGTTGAGACAATAAACTCTGAGGAACCACAGAAGATAAATTCTGAAATCAAAAATCAGTCAGAAATTTATAATAATGACAATAATGATAACATAAACAGAAAAGATAAAGATAAAGATAAAAATAATAATATTGAGAATAAGAATAAGAATAACAATGAGAATCAAATCAAATTACCTGAATTTCCAGAAGCTTTAAAGTCTTTATCAATTCAAGAATTACAAAATTTCTTAAAAGATAATGATTTATTAAATGGTTATTTAATAACAATTGATGATAAACTTGATATTAAAAACAATGAAATTTTAAATAATGATAAAATTGAATTGAATAATTTAATTAATGAATTGAATTTAATTTTAATTGAATTCAAGAATTTAAATAATTTAAAGTTGAAAATTAATTCAAATTTAAAAAATTTTAAATTAAAAGAAAAAAATTATTATCAATTTTTAGAAATTAAAATGTTTAAAATTTTAGAAAAATTTCAAATTAATTATAAAATTAATAATTTATTAAAATTTAAATTAATTAATTCAATTAATATTTATAATAATACTTCAACAAACCTATTAAATGATTTTTTATCTTCAACTAATAATAATAATAATAATGATGATGATATAATAATACAAGATTTTATTAAAAATTATAAATTAAATAGAAAAAATTATTATATAAATAATGAAAGATTAAAAAGATTAAATGAAGATAGAATTGGAGGTATGATATAGTTTTGTATTATAATATAACATAATAATATTATTTTATTACATATAACTTCTTTTATTATAACTTCTTTTATAATTTTTATTATTTAAATTATTTTTATTCTTATTTTTATATTTTAATTTTAAATCATCTAATTCATTTCTCATTTCAACATAATTTAAATGAATTTTACCAATAAAATGATCACCTAATCTTCTATCACTATCTAATCTACTTAAATATGCTCCACAAATTTTACAAACTTCTAATTTTTGTTGACCAACTTGTCCAATATTATCAATTAATTCTCTTATTGCTTTTGAAAATTTTGATCTTTGAATTAAAAAATTATTTAATTTACAACTTTCAATAATTGATTTTAAAATTTCATTTTTTGAATTTAAAATTTCAATTTCTTCTAATAATAAACCAATTTTAATATCCATTGAATCTAATTCTTTTGTTAATTTAGATATTTTAATTTCTTCTTCTGGTGTATGTTTTAAATTTTCTGAAGCATTCTCAATTTTATAATTACATTCATTTATATAATATTCTAAATCATTCATATATTCAATTTCAAAAGTTTCAATCATTTTTTCAAAATTTCTCAATCTTTCAATTTCTTTTTTCTCCTTTTCTTTTTTATCTTTTTCTTTATCTTTATCATTTTCTTTATCATTTTCTTTATCTATTATTAAACTATCATTTTCTATTACATTTTCATCAAGAATATTATCATTTTCTTTTATATTATCTATTTTTATTTTCTTATTTTTATAATAATGATTTTTTTCAGTTTCATAATAAATTTTAAATTTTTCTGAATGAGTTTTTCTACATTTCCCAAATGTTTCTTTAGTTCCAATAAATAAATCATGAGGACATTTACCAACTAAAAAAGATTTACAAATCTTACTATCAAATAAATTTATTTCCCTAGTATCTCTATTATCTCTATTATCTCTACTATAACTATTGTAATTATTACTTCTACCATTATAACTACTATTTCCATAATGATTGCCTCCATAACTATTATAACTATTTCCAGAATTATTACTTGAAGAATGATAGGCTTCTCTGCCCATCATCTGCTCTATCAACTTCCTCTGTTCTGCAGCCATTCTTGAATATTATACTAACTTGTTCGATTAATTGATCTCTCTTGATTCTTTCTTTAATCATCAATCAATAATCATTTATCAATTATCAATTATCAATCAATAAAAATATATTTTTTACCTTTATTTTTTTGTTTCAATTTCCGAGATTTGAAGAAATAAAGTTTCCGTCCTGGATAGTTGTCCGTAATCTATTAGGTAATTGTCCCCTCTGTCCTACCCTGTTTTT
The DNA here is from genome assembly GCA_001600695.1 of Ascoidea asiatica. NCBI lineage: Eukaryota > Fungi > Ascomycota > Saccharomycetes > Ascoideales > Ascoideaceae > Ascoidea > Ascoidea asiatica. The sequence goes on from BCKQ01000013.1 coordinate 256,004, forward strand.
CATTATTTTAACCTTTATTTGAATATTATCGAATTTTATATTCATTTTATATTCGTTTTATATTCATTTTATTTCAATTTGATCTATTTGTTTATAATTGATGAGTTTTGTAATCCAATTATATATATTTACTAATGATATACGATGGCATTTAGAAGTTTGATATTGAATGGAAGTTATTTATTAAGAATTGGATGTTTATTTCATATAATAACTGATGATTATTATGAATTTTCAGAAACTATGGGAGAATCAATGTTACCAACATTATTATCAAATGGTGATTATGTTCATGTTTTAAAAAAAAATTATAAAAATGGTAAAAATTTAAAAATTGGTGATTTAGTTGTTTCTACAAAACCAACAAATCCAAATGAAAGAGTTTGTAAAAGAATTACTGGAATGCCAGGTGATATAATATTATTAGATCCATCAATTGGATCTGATTTAACAAATTTTAAAGAAATTAAAAGTAAAAATGAAGTAAAAGATAATAAAAGAAATAATAAAAAAGAGAATTTTATAGATTTAAAAGAAATTGAATTAAAAATTAAAGAATATTCTGAATATATTAAATATGAGAAATATGAAAGAATTAAAAAAAAAAAAAATTATATTTATAAAGATTTAATGTTGGATGATTATTATAATGGTATAAATAAAGGATTTAATAGATATATAATTATACCCAAGGGACATTGTTGGTTAACAGGAGATAATTTATCAGGATCTTTAGATTCAAGAACTTATCAAACTGTACCTTTAGCATTAATTAAAGGTAAAATTATTGCTAAATGTTCAAGTAGTGAACCAATTTTAAAAAAATTAGATAATGGAAAATATAAAATCTTAGGTTTCACTTGGTTAAATAATAATTTTTTTTCAGAATGATTTATTAAATTTTGTGATATTTTGTTTATTTGTATATATTTTGTATATATATATAATTATTAGATTAATTGTTTTAAAGTAGTTGAACCAAAATATAGAGTTGGAGCAATAATTATAGAAACTTTGAAAAGTAAATTAAATATACTATCATAAGACCAATATTGAATAAAGAAAATTTCTATAGATATTAAACTTAATAAAAATAAAATATTATAAATATTATTATTTGAATTAAATAAATTATTTAAATTAAAATTTTTATTTAAATTAATTTTTAATAAACTTATAAAAACAAAAAATGATAAAATTATTAAAATTGAGAAAAGTAATGAAATGTATAAATTTGCTTGTTTTGGATCAGATTTAAAAATATGAAAAATTTCTTTATCATTATCATTATCATTATTATTAGATTCATTAAATTTGAAATAATTTTTAATTAAATTTTCAGAAAATTTTATATTTAATAATTTTTTTGAAATAAATGGTTTTTCATTATCATTAAAATCTGCAATAATTAAACCTAAAGTTAAAATTTTATTATTTGAATTAATTAATAAATAATTTGGAATATTATTTAAATTAATTTTAAAATCAACATTACCATTTGAATTTGAATTTAAATTTGAATTTGGTATATAATATTTTTCTAAATAATTAAAATTTTCATTATTTGATAAATCTTGATTTATATCATTTTTATCTTTGATAAAATTTGTATTAATTAAAGAAATTATAATTTGATTGGGATTAAAATTTGAATTTTTTAAATTTGAAAATACTTTAAATTTAATATTAATTGAATCATCTAAATTATTAAAATTTAAAAAAAATTTATTTTCATTTTCATTAAATTCTTCATTTAAATCAATTTCAAAATTTTGATTACCAATTGAAATTGAACCATCTTTTATAGTTAAAGAAAGTGAAAAATTGATTAAGAAAACCAAGAATAAACTTATTGAAGTTAACGATTGTTTCATTTTTACTTGTTTTATATTTATAATCTCAATTGGATTGGCCTATTATTACTTCCTCTTAACTTCTTCTTAACCTCTTATTTAGTTCTTATCCAATGCTTTACTCAATTGATCAAAACCGAATAAATCTGTGAATAAAAACAGTATGTAATTTAGAGTGAAATTAATTCAATAATTCAATATTTCAATTTATTTAATATATGGGATATGTGTCTATTGAGACTGTTGTTCGGGTCACGAGATGTGATAAGCCACGTTTGGTGCGGTAACTATCCGGGTAACTACGTTAGCCACTTATACACAGCCACAATTGTCAAATTAATAGACCCTCACCAGTGGTAGAATCCATTTCCATGGCGTAAACATAAACATACCTTCAGTTACTTTAGTATACGTGTGACAGCAGCAGTACGCGCTGGTATAAATAACCATCCCGGTTCGCGTTTATTTTTAGACGCGTCTGGTCGCGTGTGCTTTCTCACTGGAGGGCTTACGTCAGCGGCCGTGCTCTGCTGAGTCATCCCGCGCGCGCACTTTGCCAGAAACACGCCAGCAGAAACGCAACCGGCAAAAAAGCGCTGAGCTCGCGCCAATTTTAGCTTTGGAGCTGGAGCTTCTTTAAATTGAGTGGGAGTTTGAATTTGGCTTTGGTTTTGGCTTTGGCTCTGCTTGGCACTGGATTGGGATTAAAAAAAAATAATTATTTCAAATGGTTTAATATTCAATTATCAATATCATTTGAAAAAAAAAAATATCAATATTAATATCAAATATTAATCAATATCTATCATTGTTTAACAATAAATCAAAAGATAACCAATCTTATGAAACCCAGTTTTCTTTATCATGGAAACTGAAACTCAGATTGACACCCAATTGTCGAGAAAGTTTTCAATTCCGGTTTCCAATCAATCAAATAATATTAATTTAATTGATAATCAATCTCCAATTAATTATTCAAATTCAAATTCAAATTCAAATTCTCATTATTCAAATGAAATGGATGATACTAATGATACATCTGATATATCTGATATAACCGATTATTATGCAAATAATGAAGATGAAGAAGTAAATAATGATATTGATAATGATCATGATAATGAAAATTATGATTATAATTATGATGAATATGATAATGATCATGAATTTGAATTTAATGATACAAATCAAATCAATTCTCCTAAAAATAATTTAAATTCTTTTAAATCTTCAAATAAATTACATATCTCAATTAATCAAGTTGAATATCAAAATTTAAATCAAATTTCAAATCAAAATAAATATAATAATATTGAAGATATTGATGAAGATAATATTATCAATGATAATAATGATGATAATGACGATAATGATGATAATGATGATAATGACGATAATGATTTTTATTATTCTCAAGATCAATATCATGCTGATATGAATGATTTAAATCATATTTCTGATATAAGTAATATTCATGATATTAATCATGTTTATTCAAATGATAATATTATACCTACTCAAAATGTAAATAATATTACCAATACTAATAATACAATAATTAGTAACAATGATAATAGATTATCAAATTCAACTTTAGATGCAAGAAGAATATCAATAAGAAAATCAAATATAAGAAAATCAATTTCAACTCCAACTGCTTTAAATTTAAATTTAAATTTAAATCCACAATCTATAATCAAACAAAATAATAGAGATTCATTATCAACTTTAAAAGCAATAAGTCCAATAAATCCACTTTTCTCAAATAATCCAAATAATTCAAATAATCCCATAATTACCAACAATACCATTAATAATAATAATAATAATAATAATAATAATATAAATATAAAAAATTATATAGATAATGATTATGTTATAAGATCTCCTGCGAGAAGAGTATTAATTAATAATCCAAATAATATTATTGAAACAAATAATAAAACAATATCTTCTCCAAAACAAAGAAAAAATCAAAAACTAATTCAAAGACAAAGATCAATATCAACTTCAATTTCGAATACAAATTCAAATTTAAATTTAAATAATACTCCAACTACAATAAGAAATTCTTCTTTATATTCTTCAACTTCAACTGTAGATTTATCATTTGATTCTCAATATTCAAATAATTCTTTTTCTTCAATCACTTATGATAATCTTACTAATAATAGTATTACCAATATTAATGATAACAATAATACTATCTTAAATAATAGTCCAAATACAAATATTAATGTTAATAATAATTTTATAAATAATCAAATTCAATCAAAATCAAGTAATCAAAATTTATTAAAACAATTTACAGATATGAATTTAAATTCAAATCAAAATCAAAATCAAAATCAAAATTCAAGATCAATATCTCAATCTCAACCTCAACCAAATTTAAATTTAAATTTAATTGAAGATTCTCCAATTTTACCACAAGATCCAAAAAGTAAACAAAGACAATCAAGATCAAGAGCTGCTTCAAATGCAATTCGAACTAATTCTTCAATAAATTTTGATCAACCACTGCAATATTATACAAATGTTCATAATTATAATAATAATAATAATAATAATAATAATAATAATAATAATAATAATAATAATAATAATAATAGTATTAATAACAGCCTTAATAATGCTCAACTTAAAAATACAATAAATAATATACCTAATAATACAAATATTATTCAACCTAATATTAATAATAATCCTGAACCTACAATAGAACCTCAGATTCATAGACTTGACGATTCTCAATTTGAATATGTAGAATCTTCAAAACAAAATAAATCTTCAAATCAGGAAGAATTTGATGAATTTGGTAATGAAAATGATGATGACGAAGAAGCTTTTTCTCCTTTATTTATAAAAGCTTTACATGATTTTGATGCAAATTCTTTACAGACTGATGATTCTGCAATTTGTGTTTCATTTAATGAAAATGATATTGCTTTTGTTTATAATATTCATGAATCTGGTTGGGGTGAAGTAACTTTATTAAATTCTTTAACAAAAGGTTGGGTACCAATAAATTATTTTGATCAAGCAATTCAAGAAAATGTAAATTGTAAAACTGCATCTGAAATTGCGGAATCAAGAATTTATTTAAAACCTTTATTTGCAGCTGCTACAAAATTTATCTTAAATCCACAAGATTATTATAAAGTTAGTGCTGATGCTTTTACTTTTTCAATAAGTTATATTAATGAAATTAAAGATGGTGTTAGATTATTATTAGAATATACTGATTGTTTATCAAGACAAGCTTCAATTGTTCAAAAAAGACCTTTAATAAGAAAAATTAGAAAAGCACTATTAGCTGATTGGTATAATTTAATGACAAAAGCTGAAAAATATAAAGGTACAACAAATGAACAAAAAATTGATTTATTAATTTTAATGGTTTTTAAAGTTGTAATTAAATCATTAGCTTTTCTTGAAATTTGGGGTTATGAATTTGATTCAATTAAAAAACAAGAAGAAGAAAATGCTTTGAATAGATCTACTCCGGTAACAAAAAAAAATCATAAAAGTTCTCCTTCGCCTAATAAAACTTTAACACCTTCTAATAAAAGTACTCCTCGTATAGCTCTGTCTAGAAGAATTGATGCAAAATCTCGTTTTAGTCCATTGAATCAAACTGTGATTGCATCACCAAGTGATATGAACACAGAACAAACTCAATCTATCCAAAATCCAACTTCAAAAGAATTAATCAATTCCTCCTTCGACCAGAATCATAAAGATTCCAGAATTCCAGTACCTACTAATCAACTAAGTAATAAGCATAAAGAGTATAAAACTCCACCTAGAAGTATACTTAAGACAAGGGAAAAAGAAAAAGAAAAGGAATCTCTTGTAGGTCTCGAAGAACCATTCAATGCAAATAGAAAATCCATTAATCGTAAAAGTCTAAGGAAATCAGCTTCAACACCTAATCCTTTACAGAAGCATGATCGAAGAGTTTCTAAAAGAAAAAGTAAAAACGAAAAAATTTTATATTTAGATGAAGCTCCAATGGCAAGAGAGAGATTGATTGAAATTAATCATTTATTATTTCAATATCTCAGTTTGATTTTAGGACGATTAGATATGATTGAGCATAATAGTACTGGTTGTGATACATTAGAGGTTGTTGTTCACCAAATAATATTGCTTCTTCGAGAAATATTATTTATTGGGAAATCAGCTACGAAATTATTAAACTTATCCAATTATTCGTTAGATAGTTCTCTTGACAACTTACTTTCTTTGGTAAGTGAATTGGTTTCTAGTGTTAAGCATTTAGTGACTAAAACAATTCTTGAAGATAATTTAACTCCTTTATCACCAACATCTCCACGCACAGTTACCGATCAAGAAGATTTCAATCTGAAAAACAAGCGAAGTAGTTCTTATTACTATACAGTTGAAGGTGGAAAATTAATTGGAGTTGTAGCAAGGATGATTAGAGCAGTTTCAAATTCTTCTAAGAGTTGTCGATATCTATTGGATTTATCTGGAGATTTTAGGTTAAATGCAGAACGAAAATATCCTGATTTCCTGAAAATGAAAATTACTCCAAAGGAATTCATTAGAAAATGTTCAATTGGCCTACTTGAAGCAGGTTCGAGTAGTAGGAACAGTAAAATTAGCACTGGTTCTTCTGACAGTACTAGATTTCTTAATAATCGTCGTTCGATAATTCAAACCAGTCCATCTAGTCTGGGTTCCAAGGGAAGAAGAGAATCTTTAAGATATTCAATTGTCCGAGCTGGAACTTCAGGAAAGCTTTCATTAAGTGAAGCAGGAGCTACTTTACTTCAAGAAGTTTTACCAGAATTTTCTGATTCTTCTCAATTCATGGTAAGGACATCTGGTTTTGAAAGGTATAAGGACTCTCCAAATAGAAATAGTGAATACAGGCAGAATGCATTCTCAATTGAAAATGAGATCTTGCTAGATGATAACGGAAATTTACTTGGTGCAACTTTCAGGGCATTGATTTACTTGCTTGTAAATGAACTAAACAAGCCCGATCATTTTTTTCTATCCACTTTCTTTTTAACTTTTAGAATATACTCTACACCAGCTGACCTTGTTGAGGAATTAATCAAAAGATTTGATGTTAATGATGAAGAGAAGGGATTTAGCCCAGATGGCGATGGAGATTATAACTACCAGCCAAACCAACAATATTCAACTTTTGATTCAAGGATTAAAAACCGAAGAAAATTAATTCTCAATATATTCAAAATATGGCTTGAGAGTTATTGGAGTTATAGCCAAGATTATGTACTCCTTCCTACAATTATCAATTTCTTGAATGAAAGTGCAATCTTTTATTTGCCTAGAGAAGTTTATAAAGTGTTAGAAATTTGTGCAAAACTAGCTGCTAATCCTCCTTCAGAAAATACTGAGTATGTAAATCTTTTTTCGGAAGATCTTCAATTGGTTACAAGAAGAATTGGGCAGCTTAATAAGGATTCGCTCGAAAACAGCTCAATATCCAATACATCTGTGATGACTGGAAGTAGTATTAGTACTATGGGTAACGATTTAAGACGAGTGCCTTCTACAAGTTCATCGACAGCTTCCTCTATTAGATCTAATTTACCTTTTTCCTCATGGCTTTCTGGGTCACATTTTTCTTCGATGCTAAGTAAAAATCAGATATTTGCTATTGAGAGACTTATAACTCAATTTAGAAGTGTTTTAGGTGAGTTATGGTCATCTCAAACTATTGCAGAAACAAACGCTAAAATATATCGTCCTATTGATTTCAAACAGCTACTTAATTCATGGTTTGTGATCTGTAAAAAACATGTTGATATTCCAACACCCCTGTCAAAAAATGTTTCTCTTTTAAGTTTCAATTGTATGGAGTTATCAAAACAATTAACCATTGTTGAATCTAAAATATTTGTTTCAATAAAGGCTGAAGAGATGTTAAATGAGAACTTTACTCAAAAGAAATTGCATTTGAAAAAAAGTTTGAATGTTGAAAAATCAATTTTATTCACTAACTTATTGTCTGAATATGTGGTTGAAACAGTATTGCAAGAAAACATCTCTTTTAAAACTCGTGTGTCAAATTTAAAGTATTGGGTAAAGGTTGCTTATTGTTGCCTTATGTTAAGAAACTTCAATTCTTTAGCTGCAATCATGACAACATTGCAGTCGGTATCAGTTAGTAGAATTAATAAGTTGTTTTCATATTTAAGTCATAAGTATGTCGAACTATTCGATTATCTTATTTCAATCATTAAGCCAGATAAAAACTTTTCTGTTTACAGAAGAAAATTAGGAAAATATTTAAATTCAAGAGAGCAAGTTACAAATATTCCATTGGTTCCTTATATCAATTTATTTTTGCATGATGTTATTTTCATCAATGAATGTAATCCTAATCATAGAAACGTTGCTGGATATATGAAATTAATTAATTTTGATAAACATTGTAAAATCGTCAAGATCTTAGCTGAGATGGAATATTTTCAAGTAGACTATTCTTCAAATTTCAATATCAACTCATCCATGAACAATATCAATACAAATAAAAGGGATTCTATATTTTCTTTTTCTGGTTCATTCAGAGATACTTCATATGATAAAATAACAATGACCTCAATACCAGCTTTACAAGAATTCATTTTAATCGAACTTTTAATAACTCATATGCTCTATGTAAATGATCCTGATAGGCAATGGACTCTAAGTTATGCTGTTCAACCTAAATCTAAATAAAAAGGTAGTCAGTTTATGAGACTTGAAGCCCTTTTAAAAAAGATTTTGTTCGTTATTTTACTTTTCAATTCCAATATTTTGTTTTTTTTAAAAATTTGTATTAATTAAACTTTGTATTATTATATTATTTCTCTTTTTATTTGTTATTTTATGGACTACTTTTTATCTTTTTTTCTTATTCTCTTTTACACTATTTTATTTTATATATATTGTTTTGTTTTATTTTATTTTGTTTTGTTATTTCTTGAATATGTATTGTTCCTCTTTTTTGTTTTTCCACTCAATGCAAAATTTTGCACAAAAGTTTAATATCTATTCAATTTCTACATTGTCATCCCAAATTATTACAAATTTTTATTGGATGGCAATAGTTTCGTTACTATATTCGTTTTAAATGATTTTAGTTCCTTTGTTCCTTTAATATAGTTTTTGTTATATAGTGAGAAATATAATGTTACTAAATAGTTGTTTACTGAAAGTTAAAGAATCAAAGTTGTAATAGACAAATCTACCATGGGGACTTATCAAGTAATGTGTTCACATCAATGCACTGACAATCCTTTTTTATTTTAGAGTCAGCATCAATACCAAAAGAAGTTTTTTCTAACCAACCAAAAGCATTTGGTCCCCATGTTGGAATAAAGCACATTCCATATACTGGACATTTTTCATTACAATCATAAAAACTTTCCCAATTCAATAGTTCTAATATATTTATGAGTTTTTGATAATTATTTATGAAAATGTGATTATATTTTGATAATAATTCCACCTGCTTTCCACTTGAATTTCGTTTATTCAAATAAATATCAATACTTTCAGGGGTATTTTCAAATCCATAAAGATCAATTAAAACATTTTTTGAAAGATTAAATGTTTCAAAAATATATTTAAATAATTCTTCTGTTATTTTTGAGATTGAACTTAATATCAACAAATCAGATTCAGACTGTAAATTTTTTGTAGGATGAATATAATCATAAACAGCAATTTTCAATGCATTCGTTTCTCTTTCAGTTAATGAAGGAATATTTGCATCTTGATATCTTCTATAGGTATTAATAGTATATGTAGATAAATTATAAGTAGTCATATCTAGAATATTAAAAAGTGAATTAATAGAATTATTATCTAAAGTTTGAAAATCATTGAATTCTTTTAATAACAAAGGATTTGAATTTGTTATATTTTCAGAATTATTTAAATACTTTTCAAGAATTTCTTTAATAGTTAATAATATTGGACTAAATTTTTCAACAATTCCTTCAGTAATTATTTGCCAATCAGTTCCATCCCAATAATTTATAAAATCACTATTTTTTTGAAAAATTGTTTCAATTTGATTTCTTATTGCATATTTATGTTCAATAGGCCAATTAGTATTAATTCTTCTTTTAACAGGATTTGGATCAATATAAGTTCTAGTTAAAGCAGTTGTGAAACCTCTGTAATCAACCTTAATTCTTTTTTCTTTATTATAATGACGACTTCCAGCTAAGAAATGTTCATAAGAAGTCATTTTACCAAAAATTGTGAAAATTTCATTTCTTTTATCAAGTAAATTATTTTGATCTTTAGTAAATTCATTATTTTTGTGATTAATTAAATAATTATTTGAATCTATTGAAGAATCATGATAAATGAAGTCATTTAAAGTATATGACATTTCAGGTCTTGGATCATTTTTAATATTCATAAGATTTGATTCTAACATATATTTATCATAATCAATTAATTTCAATTTAGAAGTATCATTAAAATTACAAACTATCATTTCAAAACCTATTTCAACTCTAATAATTCCATCTAAACCATTGAATTTTTCATTACCCCAATTACATATATCAATTGCATAATCTCTTTCATTGATAATTTCTTTATAATCATTTGAATAATAAGATTCATTAGCTAAAATAAGTTGAGTATCTTGAGAACCAGAAGATTCTTTTGAAGCAGCAGCACCATCAATAATTAAAATTTTATTTAAATCTTTTAAAGTTTGAAAAACAGTTATAAAAGAATTATTATAAATCCAATCAGGTTCATTACTTTCATAAATTGTATTTTTATATTTTGAATAATTAGGAGGATATCTTGCAGGAGGTGTACCACCAGGTGGACCAGAATGATAATCTCTTTTATTTGAAATTCTACCACCAAAACCCATACCAAACCCATAAGCAAATTCCCAATCAAATGATATCCATTCAGGACTTTCAGGGAAAGTATTATCATTAGGTTTTGCATGATATAATAAAGTACCTTTTGGTATAAACCCAGTAAAAATAGATAAACCATTTTTATTAATTGTTTGAGATTTTTGTTTTAGAATACCATGAATAGAATTAAAAATTTGAGAAGAATTTTGAATATCAATATTTTGAGTGAAATTATTATAATTTGAAATATTTAAATTTGAATAATAATTATAATCAAAATTTAAATTTTTACTATATTCATAATTATCATTATTATCTACATTTTCAATAAATGAAGGAATAATTTTGTTATTATTGAGTTTTATTGGAACAAATTTTTCATTAAAAGAATATAAGTTCAAAAATAAACTTATAATAAAAAAAACTTTTAAAATCATTAATTTTGAATTTTTTTTTGAATCATGCTCTTGAATATTTTCAATATTTTGAACATTTTTCTCAGTACTTAGAAAAACCATTTGAATATTATTGATATCTTTAGTAAAAACTGATAAAGTTGAAAATTATTGATAAAATTCATTAATTAAATAAATATATATAAATGTATATGAGTATATATATAAAAATCAAAAAGGTTCATATGAATACTAATGATATTGTCTTTGAAAGTTGATTGAATTCAAAATTAATTAATTATAAATTAAGAGACTAATTAAAAATCAAGGCATTTTTTTCTTAATGTTTTTTTAAGACAAAAATTTAAAGTCAAAATTTAAGGATCATTATTTAAATTTGAATTTGAATTAAATTTATAAACGAACCCAAATTTAATAAGAACATAGGAAGGAAACTTGGCTCAAAAAAGACATTTTTTTTTGGATCATTTAATAATAAAATTTAATAAGTTTAATAAATGTAATGTATAGACATTTATATAAAGTGAATAATTCTCTTGGACTCACATTTTGCAGGTTCTTAAGATTAGTTTTTAAATTAAATTGTGGTAATTTTAATTGACCAGGTAAAAGATAGTGAAATTGTTAACTTTAAGACTATCAATTAGGAGAACTTAACAAACGAGATAGACATTAAAAGGATTATGAACTTAATGAACATTGTGGAGTTGATAGACATTAATTAGTTGATAAATTGATAAATAATAATTGATACTTGATAAATAATAATTAATAAATAATACTAAACAATAATCAATAATCAATAATTGATGAAGACATAAAATTGTGGTGGGTGAGGACAAGAAATTGAAATATATTCACGTTTAGACCAAGGCGAGTGAACCAAACTTCTTTTCTCAACTGGGTCTTGGCTTTTGTCTGTCCCACAGGGTCTGATCACCTGACATGTAGTCGGATGTTGTTTTGTAAATATTACCGTAATAGCATGAACACAGTGTCCCACATATATAAGCCTTGTGCATTGCCTGTTTAGGTGTGGTCTTATTAAATTACTCTTTTGGGAAAATAAAAAAAGGTTTTGAGCCAAGACCAGAGTTTTTCCGAAAGAGGGCTGCAAATAAGGTCTCGGACTAGAAATGTTTTTTTAGGACAGCCGGCGACCACCGAGAAGAACAGTACCCGACTTTAATCAACGGATCTCAATCAACGGACTTCAATCGACGAAGCTTAACGAATGTAAACGAACAAGAAACTAAAAATAATGAAATTTGCAGACCCGATCAGAAACATAAATACAGCGATTGGGTCACTTTGAAAAAACTCGAACATTTTTCATTTATTTACAAAGGGTCTATTTAATAGTACTAGTAACGATATTACTCTAAAGGCTTTTTTTAATTTGAAAATAAATACATGAAAAGAATATAAATTAATTAGATTATTAAAATATTTAATTATTTATGAATGAATAGTTACTTTAGTTACTTTAGTTTAAAATTAAAAATTTGCAGAAAGACGATTTGCAACAGATTGAATAAATTCTTCAGTTGTAACATAACTTGAACGATCAGTTTTACCTTGAACTAAAGCTAAATCTTTAGTCATAATACCATCAATTTGAACAGTATCAATAGTTGCTTTTTCTAATAATTCACCAAATTTAACAACATCAGGAGTTTGATCTAATTTACCTCTTTGAATAATACCTCTTGTCCAAGCAAAAATACTTGCAATTGAATTTGTTGAAGTTTCTTCACCTAATTGATGTCTTCTATAATGTCTTGTTACAGTACCATGAGCAGCTTCAGCTTCAAAAGTTTTACCATCTGGAGTTACTAAAACTGAAGTCATTAAACCTAAAGAACCAAAACCTTGAGCAACAATATCAGATTGAACATCACCATCATAATTTTTCATAGCAATAATAAAACCACCTTTTGATTTTATCATTTGTGCAACCATATCATCAATTAATCTATGTTCATACCAAATTCCAGAATCTTTAAAAAGTTTTGAATATTTTGTATCATAAATATTTTGAAAAATATCTTTAAATCTACCATCATATTTTTTTAAAATTGTATTTTTTGTTGACATATATAAAGGTAATTTTCTTTCTAAAGCTAATTTAAAAGAAGCTTCTGCAAAACCAGTAATTGATTCATCAGTATTATACATTGATAAAGCAACACCAGAAGAAGTATAATTATAAACAGGAATTTCCATAATTTTTGAACCATCTTTTGGAGTAAAAACTAATTTTAATTCACCAGGACCTGGTATTAAAGTATCAGTTGCTTTATATTGATCACCAAAAGCATGTCTACCAATAATAATTGGTTTATCCCATTGTGGTACAATTCTTGGAATATTTGGTATAACAATTGGTTCTCTAAATACAGTACCACCTAAGATATTTCTAATTGTACCATTTGGACTTAACCACATTTTTTTTAAATTAAATTCTTTAACTCTTTGTTCATCAGGAGTTATAGTTGCACATTTTACACCAACTTGATATTTTAAAATTGCATTTGAAGCATCAATTGTAACTTGATCATTTGTTTGATCTCTATATTCAATACCTAAATCAAAATATTTTAAATCAATATTTAAATATGGTAAAATTAATAAATCTTTAATTAATTTCCAGATAATTCTGGTCATTTCATCACCATCCAATTCAACTATTGGATTTTTAACAGTAATTTTTTCAACCATTTTTAGAATTTAATTTAATTTAATAAGTAATATGTATGCATAAGAGATTATTAATATTTATAATGAATATAAATATATGTGTATATATATGAAGATGATATTGATATAGAAAATGATATTGAGATATATATATTAACTAATATCTAATAAGTGATAAGTGATAAGTGATAAGTAATAAGAAAAGGGAAATAAAAGTGAAAAGTTTTGTAAAGGATTATTGAGAATATTTATATTTATATTTATATTTATAATATATTTATCAAAAAAAGCAAAAAATAAAAGATACGGATTGCAGTTACAGTGGAGATAAACGAGTAAAAGTAAATCTTACATTATTTAACCTTTAAATATTTGAATATTTGAATTTTTGGATCTTTGAATAAATTTTAATGGTGATTTTAATGATAGTTTTGGTGGTAGTTTTGCATTTATTTTCATTTCTTATTTCAGTTTAAGCAAAATTCAACTCAACTCAATTCTTTTTCTTTTTCTTTTTCTGTTTATTTTTATTCTGCCAATCTCTCGAGCGTCGACTTCTCCCGTTTCCAGCGGTAAAAAGAGGTGTGTGTAGCAGCTCTGGGAAACTGGCAACTGGCAACTGGCAAATCTCTTCACGCTGTGCTTCGACCCCGGCTCCATCATCGGCATTGTATTGTTTTGTGTGAGTGTCCCGATCATTGCAGGGCTGCAACTTGTTTCTTCACATGTCCCTTTGTCGGATCTGTAAGCACATAAACAAACCGTTTCCCTTCCTCGGACTCCCCGCTGCGCAGTAAAAGCACTAAAACCGCTAAAGGCATCGGATTTCGGACCGTGTCGACCAGATCAGCCAGGGTAATTGGCCCATTTCCAGGGGTGCGAGAGATGTCTAGTGTCACATGACACCTGCAGAGCTGGCGGTTTTGCTGCCGTGTTTCTGTTACTCTGCTTAGTAATGGAGCTGCCTGGGCCTTCCTCTGAGTTTCTCTCCGGTGTTTTTGGAAATTTACCCGAGCAGCACTCCAGTAGTTTGCATCCACAAAGCTGGTGTCGGCCTGGCTACCTCGCTACTTCGCTGCTTCCAGCCTTGGCTCCAATTAACCTTATCAACAAGACCTTGGTAACAGCCTGAGAAGTCTTAGCGGAACTCCCCACCCTAACAAGCCTAACAAGCCTAACACCGACCACCATATGAACTAACGTTACCGCCGCTGCTTTTGCTTCGTTTCTTTTTTCTTCTAACGTGTCTGGTTTCATTTCGATTATTTCTGTTAATTGCAACGGTTGTCAATTAATTTTTCTTTCGCACACCACATTTCTACCCCAGAACAGCACTTCACTATAAATGGGCCACCCCATCTTTGAATCGGGTTTGAATCCAGGTTTGTGGGTCCTGATCTATTTATTAATACACAATTACTATTATTATTTACTATTATTATTGTTGTTATTATAATCAATTATCAATAATTTCCAATTTTTGATCATCAATAACATCTTGTTTAAATTTTTCTTTATCTTCACAAAATGGATATAAATATTCTAATTCTAAATCATGAACTTGTTTACCTAACATAACTAATGAATGTAATGGTTTACCAGATTCATATTCACTTAATTCTTTTAATGTACCAGCTTTAAAACATTCTTCATCTGATCCTAATCTAGAAACTCCAATACATGGTGTATTTTCATTATAACAATTTTCATTTCTATTTTCTTCAATTTCAATCATTTGTTTGGCACATTCTTCAATACTCATATATCTTGGATCTTCATAAATTTTATTACCTCTCATAATATTCTCAATTGTTTGTTCTTTAACTTTAATATCTAATAAAATTAAAGTATGTAATCCAATTTTTCTATTTTCTTTAATTTTATCATACCATGAATCTGGTCTCCAATTTTCTGTAAAAAAAACCATAGAAATAGTTTGACCAAATTTATATAATTGTAATCCACATGCTCCAATACCATTCATAATTGATGCATTATGAATAGTTTTAACTTTAATATTTAATTCTCTAGCTCTAATAATTAAATCTGTATGAGTTGTAGCTCCAAATGGATCTCCAACAACTAAAAATCCAATATCTTCTTTATCTCCATTTTTTAAAATTTCATCTGATTCACTCTCCACCATATCTCTATCTGCCAATATTATTTCTTTATTATAATATTTTTCTAATCCTTTTTTATTCGTTGACATTAAAATACTTGTGTATCCTTCAAGATAAACTCTTTTACATTTCTTAACTGCTTCAAGTCCACGTACTGTTATATCCTTTTCATGAGCTAATCCTAATCCAATAACATACAACATTTTATCTCCCTTTTATTATTCCACTCTTCTCCTTTCAATCAATATAATCCACTTCAATTCACTTCAATTCACTTCAATTCAATATTTTTTTTTAAATGATTAATCAATTTCTCATATTCATTTATAGCTTAACTTCAATGAAAATAAAAAAATTTATAAATTGAATTCCGGCCAATATCTCACATGACTAGTTTCGACCTTGTCCCATTTTATCCTAAACATCTAATTCTTTTCTGCACTTAATGCCCTCTACTCTTGCCCTAAATATCTCCCACATCGCTGTTTGATCCAATTCTGAGACACGAAAATTTTATTTTTTTTCAAATTTTCAATAATTTTTTAATAATTTTTCAAACTTTTCCGAATTTTTCAATTTATTTTCCAATAATCTCATAAACTTTTCCAATATTTTTATAAAAAAAAAAACTTTCCAAATCCTTTTCCAGAACTTTCAAATTAAAAATATTATTATTTTCAAAAAAAATTTCTCTTTTCTTAATCACAGTACAAAATGTACTCTTCATTTAATGATCTAATGACCAAAAAATGCCTTCTTAAATTTTGTTTCAATCATATTCAAATCTTTCATTTAATTCTCATTTAATTTTCATTAAATTTTCATTAAATCTTCATTAAATCTTTATTGATTTTCAACTTTACGTAATTTTAATTAATCTTTTTAAATTTTATTATGATTTTATGATGAATATGAAAAGAAATTTTTGGTAACTTCCCAAAAATTTCTCTTTATTTTTTTTCATTTTTTTATTCTACTTTCTTTATTCGATCATTTTATCTAACGTTCATTCATTCGTTCTTTCTTTCTCTTTCTCTTTCTCTTTCTTTTGTCTTTTTTGTCTCTTTTTTGGAAAGATTTATTTATTTATTTAAACCCGTTTAAATTTAATTAATTCTATTATCTTTTTTAGAACCTCATTTCAATACATTATTACTATTACTATAATTACTAATATTATTACCATTATTATCATTATTGTTATTAATTTAAGTAATACGTAATAATTCTATTTGAAATTTTCAAATCAAATGTTAAAAAATATTATATGAAAATGAATAATGATGAATCTGCTCATAAAAGTAGGAAAAGGTCAAGAGTGAAAAATTCTCAAAATTCTCAAAATTCTTTAAATTCTTTAAATTCTCAAATTGATAATGATTCAAATAGAAAATTTTATGTCTTATCTAAAAATAATAATCAAAATAATAACATAAATAATTTATCTAATTTATCTAATTTAACTAATTCAAATAATCATTCAAATCATTCTAGTCATTCAAATAATTCAAATTTAGTCCTTCAAAATCAATCAAACCTTTTAAATTCTCAAAATAATGTTTATCAAAATACTCAACAACTTAATCAAATTCAACATCAATTATATAATAAAGTTTATTCAAGTTTAGAAGAAATGTTATTTGCTTTAAATATAGATTATAAAACTTTTCAATCTTATCAACATGCTAAAAATTTCTTAGATCAATATAATTTATCAATTAATAATTCAAATGCAAATATTAATATTACAAATTCTTCAAATACAAATCTTAATATTAATAATTTATCAAATGCAAATGTTAATGTTATAAATAATAATATAAATAATAATATCAATACAACAACAAATACAAATACAAATAATAATAATAATAATATTAGTACAAGTACTTTAACTAACAACAACAATAGTTCTTCAAATATAAATAATCCTTTTACCAATCAACTTTTAAATGCAAGTTTAAATTCAGTAATTCCTTCAAGAATTAATCATATTAGTCAAATATCTGATTTCACAAATTTATCAAATTTAAATAGTCAATCAAATTTAAATAATTTAAACAACTTAAATAACTTAAATAACTTAAATAATTTGAATAGTTTAAATAATATCAATAATATAAGTAATTTAAATAATTTAAGTTTTTCAAATTTATCAAATTTATCAAATTTACCTTTAATTTCAAATAATTTATATAATCATCAAAATAGAAGTCAAATTTTTTCAAATTCTTCTTCAACAAATACTTCTATTTCTTTACAACCAAAAAATATTTATAAAATTTTTACTTGTGGTTCTGCAAGAAAAATTCCAACTTCAAATACAAATGAAAGAATTTGTTGTTATTCATTTTATATAATTCCATTAAATATTAAAAAATCTGGTAAATTAGAAATTTCTCATAATTCAAATTTTAATATTGAATTTGATTATTCAACAAAAAGAGCTGATTTATATTCAATTTTAAAAGCTTTATATGAAATTGATAATGATATTTCAATTTCAATTAAAAATCATAAATTTATAAAATCTTTTCAAATTATTACAAATGATCAAATTTCTTGTAAATTAATTTCAAATTCTTATCAAAAATATTATAATTTAATTAAAAAATCTCAATATTGGACAACTGCAGATTCAAATAATTTATTAAATAATGCAATAATTTCTAATTCTTCAAATAATAATAAAGGTACTTATAAAGTTAGTGATTCTGTTTTGACAAGAAAATTTACTGAATGTATTAATAAAAATAGTAGAAAATATACTGAGATTTTAGTAAATTCAGTTAAATTAATTTATAAAGTTAATCAAATTTATGAAAAAAATGATTTACCTGAATTACAAATTAGAAGTTTTATTAAAGCTGATGATACTGAAGTTGAATCAAATAATATTGCATGCGAATTAGTTAAACAAGCTTGTAAATTTTTTGGTGCTCAAGATAGTTGACCAAACATTAAACATAACATAATTTTTTATACACTATCCTCATATCTTTTATAATATTTTTATTGTGTCATGATATTATTCGCTTCATTTTATTCTCTTCATTTACCTTTTCTCACCTTTTCTGCTTTTTTCATATTTTTGTTTTTTGTTTTTTGTTTTTGTTTCTGTTTGTTGTTTTTTTGTTTATTTATTTATTTATTTCCCCTGGGTTATTCATTTTTGCTTTGTCATTATTTTTCATAAAATGTATCTCATCTTTTTTTAATAACTTTTTCATTTTTTCTTTTTTTCATCAAATGCAAATTATACACATTTTCAAAATAATAAAATTTGAAAGGCTTTAAAAAATCTCTTTTTCATTTTTTTTCTTCAAATCGTAAAGTTTAAACACAAAACCTGTATATTTTTTAGACAATAATACTCAGATAATAGAAAAATATAATTATGTAAAATACGAATAAATTCATTATTGAAAACTTTAAAAGTTAAAAAAAATATGCAGAAATAAATATACTCTTAAGAAAAATAGATATGTGAAAATGACATGACATTAAAAATAATAAGTGAAACAATCATAACAAAATGAAAAAAATTAGCAAAAGGAGAAAACTGAAAAAAACAAAACAAAAAAGAAATATAAGTTTAAACTCAAACTATAAAGATTGAAGGGATTTTAATGCTAAGACAACAACAGTTATAATTGCAGGTAAAGAAAAAACGACATAAGACCAAAATAAAACTCCAGCCATTTCATTTTGATAACATTCATTTATTTGACAAATTTGAGAAACTTGTAAAGCAGGAGGAGATATTGATAAAATAAAAACAGTAATTAAAAAAATTGGATCAGAAGCATTTGGAATTGAAGTATATTTAACAATAAAAAGTATTGAAGGTAATAAAAAAAAAGCAGGTATTAACATTCTTGAAATTACTGAAGCAAAAATTATTCTTTTATAATATGGAGTTGCAGGAGGTACATCTTTTGAAGGATATAAATTTGCTCCAAGAACAATTAAAACTAATGGAACAGATAAAGCACCTAATTGAACAGTTGCAGAAGTGAAAGTATTTTGTATGAAACCATTATTTTCGAATAAGATATTTTTAATTCGTTGAGAACATGAAACAAGAGTAGCTAAAATCATTGCATATAATGGGGGATTCATATAATTTAATACTTTATGAAAATATTTATTTAAAAATCTTTTAATGATTGGAATTGTATTTGAATTTAAGCTTTTAGAAGAATTGTTTATATTATTAGGTATTAATGGAGTATTTTCATTTGAAATTAAATTTGAATCTTTCGATGAAGAAGGTATTAAAGAAGAATGTGAACTTTGATCTTCTTGATATTCTTGATCTTCATCATCATTATTGGTATTATCATCATTTAATCGATATAAGATATTTTTATCAACTTTTTTCAAAAGTGTATTAAAACCCCAAGACCATCTTAATATTTGACCAATTTGATTATAAATTAAGAGATATAAAACAGATCTTGCAGCAATTTTATCAGGAGTATCATTTGGAATTTGATCCCAACTTAAATGAGGTAAAGTATAAGATAAAGATAAAGTTAAAGAAACAGGTAATGAAAATGAATTACAAAAAACAGAATTTGCAATAACAAAATTAGTTTCAGGTTTATTTAATTTCAAAATCCTAGAAATTATTTTTGAAATAATATATGATATTGTTAAAGATAAAAAGAAAAAAAGTGGAATTATAATTAATTGTACTAATTTTTTAAATGATAAAGTATTTGCTAATTGAGTGAAAATTAAAGCTGGAGTTAGTATTGAAACATTTAATTTTGATATTTGTTTTTGAGTATTTGAATTAATGAATTTAAATTTTGCAGCAATAAAACCTGAAAAGGAAATTAAAACAATTTGTAAAACTGCTTGAAATGTTAAAAAACATATTTGAATTATATCTAAATGAGAAGAATTTGGATCTAACATTTTTTGATGAAGTATTAGGAGAAAAAAGGACAGGAAAAAAAAAGAAAAATTTTATTATATATTTTGAATTTTGAGCTTTGTGATTTTGATTTATTGATTTTTATATTTGTATGTGTATTGAGATTTATATCTATGATTATATTTGTTTTAAATGAGTTAAAAAAGAAAAGACGAAATAAACAAATATGGAAAAATTTATCGATTTATATATGAATAATAAATAAAATATAATATTATAAATTTTATATTTATAATTTACGGATAATTTTCCAAATATATCAAGATCAATAATTTCAAAAAAGGTTCAAAGATTCAAAGACTCATTTTAATTTTTGAATGATGTTGTAATGATGTTGACTGCAGTCATTATAGTCATTATGATTGTCATTATCACTATTTATCGAGATTTTTGATAGGATTATAATTTTTCACTAAAAAAAACATATTTAAGGCGTATATATGAAAATCAGTTATTTGAAACTAAAAGTAATGATCAAAACCAATTGTAAGTACTAACTAGACTAAGTAACTAAGTAACTAAATAACTCGCAGGATTATATTTAGCATGATATTACTTTAGACGAAGAAGGTTTATTTTTTTGGGAGAGTTCCATTATATGAGTGACAATTTATAAGCCATTTGATTTCTTCAATGATTTTCAGCTGAATTGAAAGATTGAAATAATAAATATAAGATCAATAAATTTCAAATAGAAATATAAATGCAAATGCAAAAGACAAACAATAGATGGAAATAAAAAAGAAATTAACATAAAAGAAATTAACACAAAAAACATAAAAGAAATAAGCTTTATGCTGTATGCGGAAAATCAGGAATAAAAAATACATATAATTTATTAGCAGCCGTTGATAGAACCGTAATTATGGTCTCAAAATTATTTTAAAAAAAGAATCCATATTTGTGGATGTTTTTTGACCTAAGTTGAAAGTTAGGACCATTAGGAAGTCCTTTTAGGGCAAGAGGGGAAAAATGAAGGTCATGAAAGCGGGAAAATGCGATATGAGCAATTGGCTTATTTCCATCGGTTGATGCGCTGATAAGAAGAGGCTCAGAGGATAAATTGCCCTTTTAGAATTATCCGCTGCAATAATAACTCCGGGTAATAAATAAAGAAAGAAATTATAAACGCATTAACGCAAAAAGCAATAGTAATTTCTGCGGGACAAAAAAAAAGGAAATTACATTGCGTAGAAGGAGCACCCTGATCTTTTGGAACCCTATCACTTAGTAAAACAAGCATTTTGGGTCGCGGGTGTGCTTGGCGATGCACTGAAACGCACCTGATTTGTTTGGTTTTGCGTTGATTGTCTATGAGCGCCGGAGATAAGCACTTAGGTTTTGCGTGTGAATTGGAGTTGCTGTATTACGGTAATAATACCATAGAGCTTTAGCAGTAGTTACAACAACAGCAGACGAACCCCACGAGAATTTTAGTTTAATTGGTTAAGTTAGATTGGATCAGTTTTTGTTTTGCTATGTTTTTTTGTGTAAATTCATCTTCAAAAAAAATCACTCAAATTTAAAGTGAAGATAATTTAATACAGACTACCAGTAATACCGCAATAAGCTATAACCGCTTGGACAATTTGTTTGTAAGGAAAACGTATAATCAATATAAATACGGGACATATCCTACGTTTTGTTGATAAGTATGGTGAAAAATGATAAGATACCCTGGTTACCTTAGTCACCCTAGTTTTCTATAAAATAAGAAAGAAAAAGAAAAGAAAAGAAAAGAAAGTAAATATCACTGTTTATTACTATGTTTTATAATAAGCAATAAAAGATAAAATAGTGAGTAATAAACCTGGTAGGGTAATACTTCTTAGGGGGTTGGCTTTCCTCATTAAAACAAGTTGAAACAGGATAGGATAAGGATTCTAAAAAAAGTTGAAGAGATTGAAGCCCTATCAGATTGCACTATGAATCATAACGTTACTATATTTTTCTAGATAAAATGTACGCAATGCACTATAGTGTGCAATGCCCAGTTTGATCCCTCAAAACGCAGCACGAAACACAAATTCTAGAGCGCTGAACTTAGTAACGTTTTACTGGTGCACAATTATGATTGCTTTTCAAATCGTGCAAAAAATAGGATTAGCGTAGGTTGTACAATACTTTAGCACCACACGTTTTGTGTAGGACTGATCAATTTTGCATGTGGGGGGAGGCGGTATTTTATCCGATTGGAAGAGCTTATGAATTATCGGCACATTTAAGAGCCCTAATACCAGTTGACTTCTCCCCAGAGTAATCACTGAAGAGCAATCATACCGGCGTGTGCAGCGTATAGCAAGCATATTAGACCATAGAGCAGCGCTGCACTAGTATAGCGCGCTCAAAAAAAGCAAAGCGTGCTTCTTTGCTTTTGCGGCTTTGTTCTTTTTGGCTCTTTCTTTGCGCTCGTGTTCTAGGTCTGGTCTGGCAAGGTCGTGTGCGTGGTGTCTCAGGTAGCGCGTAGCAACAGCGCACTATCAGCGCTTTAGTAGCGCAAAAACAGCGCAGTGGATCCTAACTGGTTGCCCACAGTGAGATCAATGATTCAAGCCAGAGGAAGAGCGATGCTAAACGCCATATTAATTTGCCCATTGGAGTGAATTCCCATACAATTTCATTTAGCTGGGAAATCAAAAAAAAATAAACCATAAAATATAAAACATTACTAAATTACATACAGTAAAAAATAGTGAATAAAAAATATAAAACATTATCAAAAATTGAATTATTTACATAAAATACAAGAAAGAGAAGCTAAAATACATTCATCAAGAGTGAAGCTGAGATTGAAATTAATATTGAAACTAAAGGACTGAAATTAAGATAGAAACTCAGATAAAGAATATAAAATAAAATAGAATCAGAAGTTAAAAAATAAAAAATATTGAAGAACTTTTTTAAAGCTCCATTAATTACTCTTTTTTTGTCCATATAGTCAGTATAATCTTCATTATTCTTTATCTACATATTCGACTTCAAATTTTATTAAATCATTATCATACAATTAATATACTCTAGAAATTAGTACACTTATTATCTTTTACTTTATTTCTTCATTTCTTTGTTTTGTTTCTTAATATTTTTTTTCTTAAATTTATCTTTTTTATGGAACATTTTGAGTTTTCAAATTATCGTTATATAAAGAAATAATTCGATTTTAAATTTCAATTTCAATCTCATTTAATTTGATATCATTTAATTTAATTTTCGATTTAATTTTCAAAAGAGATCATTATCAAATTCCTAATATTAATATATATTCAGTATATACCAAATCATTAATGGAAAATTGATTAATTAATTCAACTTAATCTCAAATTTAAAAAATATTCATTTACATATTCTATTATATAATATTGTATAATATATTATAATCAATAAGATAGCTTATCAAAATGGGTTCTCTAACAAAAATCTTTCATAAAAAAGATAAAGATAAATTAAAAGAAAAAA
The DNA here is from genome assembly GCA_001600695.1 of Ascoidea asiatica. Classification (NCBI taxonomy): domain Eukaryota; kingdom Fungi; phylum Ascomycota; class Saccharomycetes; order Ascoideales; family Ascoideaceae; genus Ascoidea; species Ascoidea asiatica. The sequence continues at coordinate 280,379 of BCKQ01000013.1, forward strand.
AATTAAATGAAAAAGAAAAAAGTGAATCAAGAAGAAAATTCTCAATTTCTTCAAGAAGAAGACCTTCAATAACTCCTTCTTCATCTTCAACTATTTTATCTTCAGTCAATCAATCTTCTTCATCTTCAATTAAATCCCCTACAACTACATCTCCTTCAAATAATATCATTAATTCAACTAATATAAATCCAAACAATATCAAACCCCTGCGAAAAGCTTCAACTCATCCTTCAATTATCAATACTACTAATATCAATAATAAAATCAATGCTAACCTCAACGGTAACAGTAACAGTAACAGTAATATTAGTAGAATCAATGGAAATACAAATGGTAACATCAATGGTAATGTCAATGGAAATACAAATGGAAATATTATAAATCATTCTCCTTCCAAATCTTACTCGAATATAAGTTCATTAAATAATACTCCAATAAATCATTCTTCAAATCGTTCTAGTTCTTTTTCTTCAAATTTCAGACCAAATGATTTAAATTTAAAACATTCTCATTCAATTTCTCTTTCAAATTTAGACAAAAATAATTTACGTCAAAATCTCTTATCAAATAATAATAATAATAACAGTAATAATAATGGACCTTCAATTCATCGTCCAAGCGCCCTTTCAAATGAATTGGTTTCAAAAAATTTTCTTTTCAACAACAATAATAATAATAATAATAATAATAACATCAATAATGATAATAATGATCATGATACAGTTAATTTAATGGGATCTTTAGTTAGAAATAGAACTTCTCCAAATACTTTACCTTCAATGGCAAGTTTTAATAATAATAGTAACACTTTCAGTAATCTGCCCCATTCAAGATCTCCTTCAATTGGTTTACCTTCGGTTGAATCTTATCAAATTAAAAATACTACTAATCATAATAATCCAAGAAATAGTACTTTAAGGGGTTCTTTTTATTCTTATCAAAGTTCAATATCAAATTCAATCTTAACAAATCAAAAAAGTCCTTCTTTTTATTTAGATAGTTCAAATTCAAATTCAAATGATAAGACTTCTCCAACTTTACCATTACCAATTCAAATTCCAAATGATCATTTACCTTTAAACTTTAAACAAAAATTCAATGATTTAACTGATGAATATCAATTTCCAAACAATAGTATTTTAGATTCAAAGTCTTTAGGTGAAGGTGCAAGTGCAATTGTTAAAATTATCATAAATAAAAAAAATAAAAGATCTTTTGCTTTGAAAAAATTTATATTATTTAATCATGAATCTCCTGATCATTTTTATAAAAGATGTTCAAAAGAATATATTATTGCCCATTTAGCTTCAAATAATAAACATATAGTTTCTACTATTTCTTTAATTGCTATACATTCTTCAACTCAAATTAAAAGAGGTTGGGGTTTTGTTTTAGAATTATGTAAAGGTGGTGATTTATATAATTTAATTATGAAACCAGGTTTTGCAAATCAAAAACCTGAATATAAATTTTGTCTTTTTAAACAAGTTGCTTTAGGTTTAAAATATTTACATGCTTTAGATATAGTTCATAAAGATTTAAAACCTGAAAATATTTTAATTGGTGCAAATGGAATTTGTAAAATTACTGATTTTGGTATATCTGAATTTGGCCATGAAATTCCTGGTGATTTTTCGTCTCAAATAAGATTATCTCAATCATTTGTTGGTTCTCCTCCTTATTATCCTCCTGAAGTTTTAGCATTCAAAGGGTATAAACCTAGAAAAATGTCAATTAATAATTCTCGTCCACAACCCAAAAAATATGACTCTTTTAAAATGGATTGTTGGTCACTTGGTGTTATACTTTTTACAATGATGGGTAGAAATTTACCTTTCACTAATCCGGATATGAGTGATGCAAATTATCAAGATTATGTATCTTCTTTAAAAGATTTTACTAGAATAAATAAAAAATTCAAAGGTTCACCAAATGTGAAGGGTCCGGGTATTGATTATAAATTTGGTAAAATATTCCATGATACTGGAGCTTCAAGAGTTGGATGGAGATTAGTTGATCCAAATCCAGAAGAGCGTATGAATCTAAATCAACTTTTCGAAGATAATTGGTTCATAAATTTAGAAATGTGCTGTGGTGAAAATGATAATCAATATGATAGAACATGTTGTGTAATTGATAATGAAAAGATAGTATTAGAAGATGATATAGGTAATTTCGGCGCAGAAATACATTATGATCCAATTAGAAATCATTTCAGTCAAATAAAAGAAATTGAAGAAAAAGAGAAAGCTGAAAAAGAGGCCATACAATCTAGTCAAATGTCATTAAGATCTGCTAATTCTACTTCAATGCTTGATATTCATAGTTCATTAATAACTCCTAATAATTCCAGCACAAAATTATCTCAAGAAAATTTAGTCAAAAATATTAAAATACCTTCCATAAATTCAAAATTCGTGGAAATGCAAGGAATTTCATCAATAACACCTCCGTCACCTTCTGTTAGTGCATCTAGTGTCGGAGCTCCATTGTCAGCAGTTATAGAAGAGGATAAAGAAGATAAAGAAGATACTGATTCCAAATTGCCCGAGTCTCCTAAACTGAGCAATGGATCTTTTACTTCAAAAAATGGAGGGGTAAAAATGAAAAGTTCAAGTAGTAATAGCTTTGATAAACAAAAATTGGCTATACCAGAGCATATTACTGAAATGGTAAGCGAAGAAGAGGAAAAGGAAACTAATAGTAATAGTAATAGCATTGCTGAAAGAGCTGTGGAAAATAAAGGCGATTGTGATTGTAAAAGTAATTCTGATACTGGTAAAGAATCTCTAAGTTCTAGTTTAAGTTTTACTGCTCCACAAAGGTTCAATCCTGCTTCCAATTTATTAAATAATACAGCTAAGAAAACTACAACCCCTTCTCGTTCTTCTTCGATGATGATTCCTGATGATATCATTAAGAATGTTCCAGCTCATATTGCAGCACATAAAGTGATACCGAGTAACAAAGTTTCAGTTCAATCATTGGCTTCTAAAATGGTAGTTGCACCTGCTCACCCTTCTTCAAATGGTGATTCTCTTCTTCATACTTCAGATAGTTTGCTTTCAATGTCATTAAGTAATGAGAAACTTAATGATCAAGCAAGCTCTGTAAGCTCTTATCAATTTGCTCAAAATAAGTCATGTAAATCTAAATTTTGCAAAGGAAGAATAAGAAGACATAATCATACCGATATTGTAAGTACTTCTTCTTTGGGTGGATATTCTTTACATGGTAAACGTTGAGATTTTCTGAAGCTTTTTTTATTCAATTTTTTACAAGTTTTTTTCAAAAAATAAATATTAAAAATAGAAAAGTAATTTAAATAAAAAAAAAAATTATAATATAGAGTGTGTGATATTTTTGTTGGTTTTTCTTTATATGTGTTTATCTTATTCCTTTTTTTTTTTTTTTTTCTCTCTTTTCCCCCTTTTTCTCGTTTTTGTTTTTCTTTCTTTCTATCTTTTTTTGAGCATAAAATAATGAGATAACTCAAACCTCTTGATGGCATTAATTTTTTTCAATTCTTCTTAAAATTTTCTTACTTTTGCCATTCTTTTAGTTTTAATTTCTTTCCTTCCATATTCTTTAAATCAATAATAAAAGTCTTGAAATCAAATGCAGTTTTTTTTGTATATATACAGTATATTATAAAGTAAAACTTTCCTACAATTGTTTAATCCAATAACAAAACTGAAAAATTTTAATAGAAAAATACTTTAGTATAGTACTATAATAAAAGACACTAATAAAAGATATAAAAAACTAGATAATAGTGAATAAATATTAAATGAAATAAAAAAAGTAATGAAAGCAATTACTTTTTTTAGAAAATAAATTCTATACTAGTGTCAATTGGATGAGAAGAACTTAATTGTGGTTTTTGACTATATTTTCCTTGTAAAACAGCTCTCATATTATTTAATAAAGATAAATAAGTTTGTTCTTTACCACTATTCATAACTTTAATAAAAGCATAAGACATTGCACCAGTTGCTTCACCATTAATACTTGAATCAGCACTAGTTTGATTATCTTTACAACCACTTAAAGAAATTACATCAGCAGGAGAAGTATTTGTCTTTTTTTGTTGTTCAAAAACTTTATCATTATTAAATTTTTTATAAGCAACATTACCAACAAAACTTAATAATTTAGTTGTATTTAATCTACCACTTGCTAAACTACTTGTAACAGTATCCATTAAACCACTTTGAACTTCATCTAAAATATTTGGTTGTTTTATAACACCTTTTGTTGAATACATATAAGGTAAATTAAGCATTGAACCAGAATGACAACAATCAAAAATTGAAGTTAATCTACAACCTTTTGGTAAAGGTTTAACAATTAAAGAATGAATATTATGATCAACAATAAAACCATTTTTTTCAAAATCTAATGGATAAATAACTTGAGAAGTACCATCATATTCTAAACCAGTTTCATCAGGTGTTAAACCACCATGACCAGAATAATGAAAAAATAAAGAATCATTTTCTTTTGCATCTTTTACAAGCCATTGCATTGCAGCTTCAATATTTTGTTTTATAGGTATACCTCTTTGATTTGATTGAGTTTCAGTTAAAATTACCATATCATCAGATTTATAACCATAATTAATTAAAAATTCTTTCATATTATCAACATCATTTATACAACCTTTTAATTCATTTTTTGAACCCATATAATTAATACCAATTAATAAAGCTTTTTTTCTACCATTACAATTTGAATATTTATATTGATAATTTGAAACATTTGAATCAAATTGTTGATCTTGATTTGAGATTCTATTAATTTTATTTGCAGAATGAATTTGAACATCAGAACCAATATTTTCATTTTGAAATACACTTTGAGAATGAGCTTGTTGTTTAATTTGATTTGGTGAATAACCTTGTGGAACACCAGGAGGTCTTTGATAAGTTTGTTGAGTATGATTTGAAGAAGTAGTAGTTGTAGAAGAAGTATAAGAAGAATGATGAGTAGATTGTTGTTGATTATAATGAGATGGAGGTGGACCTGAAGGTCTGGTGTAACCTTCAGAAGAATAACTACTTTGATTAGTATATTGAGAAGGAGGTGGACCAGAAGGTCTAGTATAACCTTCAGAAGAATAAGTATCTTGATTAGAATATTGAGAAGGAGGTGGACCAGAAGGTCTTTGATATTGATTTCTTCTATAATCTTCACCTGGATAACCCATTTTGAAATTGAAAAATACTTTTACTTTAGTTTTTAGTTAAGATAATTAGATTGATTGAAATCAAGATTTAAATTAAATTCAAATAAGAATTGAATTTGAATTAAAATAGAAATTATATTTATAATAGAATATATTTCTTAAATATATAATATTGTAGTCGAGGATATTAATAAATAAGGGGAATTGAATTTTATAAGCCAATATAATCACAAATAATTATTATGATTTCTTAAATGGACTCTTTCAATAAATAATAAATAAATATGAAATAATTTAAGCAAGTGTTAACGTCAAATACCCAAAATAAACAATTATTTCAAAAACTAAATACCAAATAATATTCTTTTACTTTTTTTTTCAATTGTCAATCGAGAACATTAGTTATTTATTTCAATACTAGCTAAAGTTCTTCAGTCATTTACATTTTATTCACTTCCTTTGATTAAGTTTTTTTCTTACTTTCTTTCTTTCATTCTTTCTTTCTTCTTATTAAGCTATTTCATTTCATTTCATTTCCTCGTTTCATTGCCACTGAGAAATTACCGAAAAAAGAAGCTGCAGAAACAGTCGTTTTGGGTTTTGGTTTTTGCGCTTGAGTTTTTGGGCTTTTTCACAGTGGCTTCGCGTGCACCGCCACGAGTGCCACAGTATAAGCATTACCGCCACTTGTATCCGCTAACTCCGAGATAAATCAAGTCACATGATATTTGAGCGAAACACTGTGCCACTTATTACTATTTTTATATGTGGCTGTGTTTGTGGTGATCCCTTACTTTTGGTCTCGGTGCCAAATGTAAAATTAAAATTGATATTTTATTACTCAAATATAATAAGAAATGAAGAATGAAACTAATTTAGATTAAAACCAACATTATGAGAATAATATAAATGTTGATGAACATGAGAAAGAGCTTTCAGTTCTTGATCTACTATACGAGCGAGACAATGGAAAATACCAGTTAGGTGAATAATGTCAAGTTATTTTGCTCACCCTATTATATTAGATAAAAAATTAGTGGTGAAATAAAAATATCAAAAAGAGGAATCAGTTATTTTAAATATATGATGACTGAAGATGAAGGAGTTCCTAATGATGCTCCATTCATTGAAAGTAAGTAAAGATATCTCAAAGATATCTCAAATAAATTTTAGATTTGAATTTTGTGTGTGTAGTTATAGATTGAGTAATAGATTCATAAAATATCTAAAAGTTAGACAATCCATTTCAAAGGTGAAATAAATTAAGAATCCATTCGCATTTTAATTATCACAAGCTCTGAAATCTTTAAAGAACTTAATAAGTTGATTATTTTTAAATGGAAATTTAAACAATCAGTAGCGGTGCACAATGCTTGGTAAGAGTTTCCAGATAAATTCAAATAAAGGGTCTTTAAAGAACATTACCGTTAATTGATATTAAACGTTAATAAATTTAATGTGAGTTTTTGATTGATTCACTCTATCAAGGGTTGTAATAAGATTGATTTGAGATTAATATATGATTAATATGAGATTAATATATGATTAATATGAGATTAATATAGACACGAGATTATTGGAAATATTGTGATTTTCATTTCGTATTTTGAATTTTGGTCAATTCTTCAAAACAAGTGATTTTAAGCTTAAACTTTCCTTACAGAATTTTTGTTATGAGTTTTACCCCAAAAATGCAAAGAACAATCTCAATTCAAGTCATTCAATATACCACTAAGGATTAAAACCAGCTTTTAAAAAAGTATTCTTTACCAAATTTCAATACTTTTGAGTATATTTTATTTTCCATATGAAACTAGATTCGAATTTCATCTCATTGTTGAGAATAACCTTATCATTAATTTCAATTCATGATTATTTTCTTTGAAATGAAATGCTATAAAAGGGCTTTGAAATCTTCCTTCTCATAAATTAAAATATACTTTCTTTTCATAATCATACTCAAATCTAAACTCAAAAAAAAAGTAAATATATAACTTAACCTCTGCAATCCAAAGCCTTCTAATATAATTTTTTCAAAAAAAAAAAAATATCAAATAAATTAACTTCAATTCTTTCTGTTAATTAAAATGCCATTATTTAATAAAAGTTCCTACTTTTTAGAAAAAAATGCTTCAATTTGTGACCTTGTCTCACTTAAAATTGAATCAAATGTTTTAAATGATTTCTTAGCCAATGTTTCTTTTGAACAGGTTTATAAAATTACTCCAAAAGATTATAAAAAAAAAGAAAAAAAAATTGATGATAATAATAATAATAATAACATTTTTAATGAGAACGATTATAATTTCAATTATCCAATCCAAAATTCTTCTTCAATTTATGCTTTTATTTTCACAATCATAAATTTAGATAAAGATCCTAAATCTAATAAAACAATTCTCAAAGGTAAATGTTTTCCTAAGAAAAAAGCTGAAAAATTATTTAATTATGTTAAAGAAAATCATAAAGATAAATCAATTGGTTTAACTTATTCAATTTCAAATGATTCATTTCAAATTAGATTATCAAATTTACCAGTTAATGCAATTATTAAAATTCAATTAAATTATGATATCAAATTAGATTTTGATACTCAATATAATGCTTATAGGTTCTTTGTACCTTTATCTTTAGGTAAAAGATATATTTCTTTAAATGATTTAATTTCTGAAAATTCAAATAATCCAAACTTTTTAGATTGCATCAATCAAAAGTCAGTAAATCTAAATTCTGATAATCAAGCTTTAACATTAATTACAAATTTCAACAAACCATATAGTAAAGTTGAATGTATTTCAAATCATCATGAAGACTCAAAAGGTTCTATATATTCAAATACTAAACAAATTATTTATTCAAATGAATCTTTTTCAAAGTTTATGTCTAATAATGTAAATGAAGGATATTCAGATAAATCAAACTCTGAATATGTACTTATTTTAAGTAAGGATAATTGTTCAAATTCCAATAATTTAACTATTTTCAATTGCAATTTACCCTCGAATTTCAAAACAATCACTCAATTTCCTTATAATAAATGTATCTCTTTGAATCTATGAGTAAATGAACTGATAAATATCTCATCTAATGTTAAAAATAATTCAAAAATTTTTAAAAAAAATATTTATTTCCTAATTGATAGATCTGGATCAATGTGGGGTAATCCTATTGCATTATTAAAAGATTCTTTAAAATTATTCTTAGCTTCTTTTCCAAATGATCCAAACATTTCATTAAATATAGTTTCATTTGGATCTCGATCCTACCCATTATTCAATGATTCTTCAAAAACAATTGAGAATCAAGAAACTTATAATTTAATCAAAAATTTCATTGATTCCATTGATGCTGATCTTGGTGGTACTGAAGTATCTGGCGCTTTAAAAACTACTCACAATTTGATTAAACAAGATTTAAAGTTATTTACAAATATAAATCCAGAAACTATTGTTGAAAATGAAATAATATTATTAACAGATGGATCAGTATGGAATATTGATTCGATTTTAAATAAAATCAAAGCTTTCAAAGATGTTCAATTAAATTCAATCAATAAAACTTCAACAGTAAGATATTTTTCATTAGGTGTTGGTAATGGTGTTTCACATGATTTAGTTGATTCAATTTCCAGTATTGGTGATGGATATTCTCAATATGTCCAAGAAAAAGAAAGAATGGAAGTAAAAATTATCAAATTATTAACTTCAATTTTAGCATCACCTTTCAAATTTTTTTCTTTACAAATGAGAAACAATAGAACCAATGAGTATAAAAGTACAAAAAGATTCGGAAGAAGACGAGTTTGTTATGATTGAATTAGAAAATAATTTTAACAAAAAATTGAATCTTGAATTTAAAAATAAATCAAGAACAAATAAAGAAATCTCAAATAATTATTTGATTTTACCTTCTAATCCCCAATTATTTTCAGGTATCGATAATAATTATTTTTTTTTTTATAATGATGAAAACAAAAGCTTTAATAATTTAAATGAATTCAGTGAATTTAAATTAATATCTGAAAATCCATTCAATGATAAAAAAATTGAAATTTCTGGGGAGCTTACTTGAGTGAGTTTTCTAATAAGGAAATTGAATTAGAAGTACCATCTAAATTCGAAGCCATTGCTCTAAATTTTAGTCTTGTTTCAAAGTGGACTTCATTATTAGCTGTTGATGAAGTTGAGAAAATTTTCGATGAATTTGAGAGTTTTAATGGTGAAAAAAATGTTTCATCCGGTAACATGTTAGGTAATTCTGCTTTTAAAACTGGAAGTTCTCACATTATGTTGTCAAATTGCCCGGTAAGAATTGATCTAAAAACATTAAATAAATCTAGTCAAATCTTTGAAGCTTCATCCTTAAAAGGTTGTCAAAATCCAGACCCAATTTCTTTGTCTTCTGTTGATAAAAATTTTGAAGTAGAAGCTTCAAGTAAAAGTGTCAACGATTCAACTACTTCAATTACAAATGAAGAGTTAGAAGATTTTTCAGGAAGCTATATGGAAGAAAGTAATTTGGAGAAATTGAGTCCAAAACTAGATATTTCTCTGTTTTCTGATACTGAAAAACTACTTAAAATTATTGAATATCAAAATTTTGACGGTTCTTTTGAAAAATTACCCAAAGAGTTATTCGAGGAAATTATTAAGGATTCAGGAAATACAATTGAATATGAGAATTGTGATACTTTAACTTTAACCAAATTGATTGTTAATTACTGCAAAGATAAATTGAGTGAATTAGAAAAGATTTGGAAATTAACTATTAGTAAAAGTGAAAAGTATATAGAAAAAAATTAAGTAAAAAATTTTGAATAAAATCTTTTTTTTTTTTTTGTCAAAGATAGAAATAATTACTCTAGCCTTTTTATAATAAAATAATTTAATATGACTAATAAACAAAAAAGTGTTTATTACTACTTCAATTGAATTCATATAGTTTGAAAATTTTCAACATTTGAGCAGGTTTGATTAAAATCTTACTTCTATTCTTCAATCCAAAGTATTTTATTTAATTGAAAAAACTACAATTGATATTATCTATGAATATTTACTCAATTTTATATGTTTTTTATTTTTCTGTAATGCTATTGGAAAGAAAGAAAAATTTCAACTAGAGAAAAGTCGAATATAAGAAATTGGATATGAGTATAAAGTTATGAGAGTTTTAATATAAAATTTATCATGACTTAGGTTTAATATTATTTTTTTTATAGGTATTAGATATTAAGCAGCTTTTGTTTATATTAGTAGTTAAGAGCTTAAATAGCTAACGAAAAAGGTATGTAAGTTAAAATGGAGATTAAAGTAGAAATAGTCTAGTTATAATTTGTGGATAGTATAGGTAATTAAGAAGGAAGAGAAATATTATTTAATTTAAAATAATTTATAACTTTATCATAAATATAATTATTAATATTTAAAACATCTAAGTTTTGATAATCTAAAGAGAGACTATTAATATTTTCATTATTTATTTCATTATTTATTTCAATTTTTGTTTCAATTTTTGTTTTAGAAGAAATAACATTCATTTCACATTTTTTACCAAAAAACAATTGTCTTTGTAATTCAATTTTTAACAATTTTAATTTATAATTTTTATTTTCATTTAAATTTGATAAATCAATAATTAAATTTTTTGCAATGATATAATCTCTTAAAGGTAAATTTAAAAAATTTTTAAAATTTTTAAAATTATAATCAAATATTGAAATACCTAAGAAATTTATTGAATTTAAATTTTTAAAATAATTTAAAAAAATATTTATACCATATGGATCAGAATCAAAAAAACTTAAAATTTTTAAATTTTTAAAATTTAATTTTAATAAATTTAAAAATTTTAAAGTTAAATTATCTGGATAACCTTTTGCAGTTATTAAAATTGAGAATTTTGTTAAATTTTTAAAATTTATTAAAGTATTAAAAATTGATTCTTTTTCTAAGATTATTATACATTTTAAATTTTTTAAATAATTTTTATCAATAATTGAAATTTGAATATTATTTAAATTTGAATTTAATAAAGGTATTAAAGTTGATAAATTTTTATATATATGAATTGTAGAATTTAGATTTTTATTATTATTATTATTTGTAAATAAATTAATTTTTATTGAATAATTTGTAAATATTAAACCTTTTTGAGATGGAGAAATACCTAATTGATAAGATTGTAAATTTAAATTTTTATAAATATTTTTAATTATTGAATTTACAATTGATTGATTTTTAAATAAATTTACATCTTTATAATAAATATCTCTTAAAGTTAAATTATTTTTATTATTTAATAAAATTAATTTAATTAATTTTAAAATTTTTAAAAATTGTAAAAATTTTAAAGAATTTAAATAATTTTCATTTGGAAATTTTAATATTGAATTTGAATAATTATTTAAATTATTATTTAAATTATTATTTAATTTATTATTAAATTGAGAAAAATTTCTTTTTTTATTTCTTTTATTAAAATTTTTAAAATGAATTAATAAATAACCATTTGAATTTGATAAAGAAGAATCAATTAAATTTAATAAATTAATAATTTTCTCAAGTGGTGATTCACTTTTTAATTATTGTTAATATTTTATTCATTAATTGATTGATATAGTGTATGTATTGATAATGAATTTGGAAAAATGGTTTAAAATACCCTATTAATGAAGGAGATAAATATATTGATCTTGAATCATTTATTTTTGAATTGAATTGATTCATGATGGATATAAATATTTGATTATAGCTTCTTTATTGTTTGATCTCATTGATCTCATTGATCTCATTGATCTGTTTGGATATATTATTTCAAGAGATGAAGAGAATAAAGGGAATGAAGAGAATAAAGAGAATAAAACATGAGAGTATTCTTTATAACTTCATATAATTATCAAAGGGTGGCGATTTCATCCGAGTATTTTAAAGGAAGATAAACGCCAGCAATCAATATATTCAAATATACTCAGAAGATATAATAATATATAATAAGATATAATAATATATAATAATATATTCAGATACAATAGGATACAACAAGATGGTAATATAATATAATATAATATAATCAGTGGAACAAAATGGGAGAGTTCCGAGCACGAGGAGTGAACCGGCACGGGAGGCTCCGTGTGGCGCGGGAGGCAGCAGTTCCCCAGAAAGCAGTGGCGTGGTTGAGTGCTGGTTGAGTGCTGTTTGAGTGCTGATTCTGTTTGTGTTGGCGGTCGAGGAAAAGAAGCCTGGGGAGGGTTTCGAGCGAGCCAATCAGCGCCGGGTGTTGCAGCCTGTCTCTGGTGCCATGCCCTTAAATCTATGTGGGAGATGAGATAAAGTAAGTAAGTAAGTAAGTAAGTAAGTATCAAAATACAGGGAATATAAGGAATAACCAATACTGTAAGCAATAAGCAATATAAACAGTGAACAGTAAGGAACTACAAATAAAGAGGCAAAATGAATATAAATACAATCCACTTCTCTCTCTTCTTTTGAATCTTTTTCAATCCCATTCAATTCAATCCAATTCAATTAGTTACTTCAATTGATTAATCAATTAATCTTTATATCTCACATATCTCACATATTTATATATATTCTTCAATTATAAATCAATTACCTAAATTTATTAACAAAATGTCTGAATCTTTAGAAACAAATTCAGAAATTGAAAATAAATCTGAAGATTTAATTCCAAAACCAACAATGAAAATTAATTTTTATAATGAAAGAGTAACTTCAATTACTTTTATTGATAATAAAGATCCTTTAATTCCAGATATTGTAAATTTTTCAAATGTATTTTTAAGAGATTCTTCAAATTCTTTAACTTCAATTGATTTTAATTCAAAACAAAAATTATTTTCAACAGGTTTTTTAAAAAAAAATTTAATACCAATTAAAAAACCTGAATTAATTTTTGATAATAATAAAAATCAATTTAAATTTAAAATTATTTGGAATGATAATGAAATTAGTTATTATTTTGAAAATTTTTTAAAAAAATATTCAAATGATAATTTAAGAAAAAGTGGTAAATATTTTGAAGAAAATATAGAAATTTGGAATTTAAAAAAATTAATTAAACCACATAGAAATTTATTTATAAATTATAATCATTATATTAATAATATTAATAATTCTTTTTTAACAACTTTATTAAATTTAAATAAATTTGGTATTTCTTTTATTAAAGATATACCAAATATTTCAATTAATAATAATGAAAATGAAAATTTAGAAATTAATGATCCATATTTAATTAAAATTGCTGAAAAATTTGGTTATATTAAAGAAACTTTATATGGTAAATTATTTGATGTTAAATCAATTAATAATCCAAAAAATATTGCTTACTCAAATAATCAAATTATTTTTCATATGGATTTATTATATTATGAATCTCCACCAGGTTTACAATTATTACATTCAATTTATAATAATATTAATGATATTAAAGGTGGTGAAAATTTATTTGTTGATTCTTTTAATGCTGCAAGATATGTTTTAGAAAATGATCCTCATGGTTATTTTGCTTTATGTAATGTACCAATAAATTTTCATTATTCAAATAATAATTTTAATTATTTTTATTCAAGACCTTTAATTGTTGAAGATAATAATAATATTGATGAATTAACAAATTATCCAACAATTAAAGAAATTAATTATTCTCCTCCATTTCAAGCTCCTTTTGAATTTGGTATAACAAGTCCATTAAAAAAAATGGGTGAATTTAAAGATCATTCAAAAATTGATAATTATCAATCTGCAAAAGATTCTGGTGATAGATATTTATTTAGAGATTTTCATAGAGGTTTAAAAAAATTTGAAGAATTTATTAATAATCCTGAAAATCAATTTAAAATTATTTTAGAATCTGGTAATTGTGTAATTTTTGATAATAGAAGAATTTTACATTCAAGAACAAAATTTGAAAATCTTTCAAATGATAAAAATAAACAAAGATTCTTAAAAGGTTGTTATATTGATAGAGATGCTTATTATTCAACTTTAAGATCAACTTTTAAACAAAATTCAATCAATTAATATACAATATACCATATACCATATATAATATATAATATATAATATATAATATATAATATATAATATAAATAAATGATTATAATGATTATGAGAAGATAATATTTAAACAAAAAAGAAAGAAAACAATTCTGTAAGGACTCGAACCAACAATCACCACAAAATAATAATTAATAATTATTCATTCAAATACCAAAAACTTAAAAACGTCAATTTCAGAGCTTAGAATTTAAAAATACGTGAAGATTTTGAAAGCGGAAGCAGAACGGCCTTTGATTGGCTGGAAAAGCCACGCAGAATCGCAAAAGCAGCACCTCGGAGCAAAACATGCGTCCAGAAACAGAAACACTGCGAAACAATACAAAAATCATAAAACAAATACAAAAAATATAAAATAAATTGAAATTGAATTAAAAAAAACCACCAAAGAAAAGAATACAAAAAGAAGATCTCAACAAACAAAATTGAAAGAACAGCACTAACAAAATGAATTCACACTGAAATTCGTTTCTTTTATTGGCCAATTTCATCATCTTTTCTCATCTTTATCAACCAATATTATCTTAATTCGTTTGAAATCTTGAAACGAGACACTAAAATTTGAGATTAATATTATTTTTATTATTAAGAATAATATCCCATTAATGAAATCCATTAATGAAATCCATTAATGAAATCCATTAATGATATCCATTAATGACAGAAATTACTGTAATTGAAATCGGGAATTCAAAAGAACTATTACTCAGTAAAGAACTCAATATGTAAATCCCATTAAAAAATATCATTTAAAACATATAAATATCAAGCTTAATCTCTTCTTTTTAATTTCTACTTTTGTTTCTTTTATTTCTTTTGCTTTCTTTTACTTTCTTTTCTTTTTTGAAGTATATTTCTTAATTCTCTTATTATATTATTTTCAAATTGAATTTAATTATTTTAACTTTACATTATCACTTTATTATTCAAATTATAAATTATTATTATTAATCTAATTCAAAATGGGTTTATTCGATTCAATTAATGACCAAATGGAAAATACCATTAAAAATAAAATCATTGATGGTGTTGAAGATCAAATTCAAACTAAATATGGTTATGATGTTGATTTCAATAATAATGATAATTCAAATTCTAACTCAAATTCTAATTCTAATTCAAACAACAATAATAACAATAACAATGATAACAATAACTCCTCAAATAATAACAACAACAATAACGATAATAACGATAATAACGATAATAACAACAATAGCAACAACAACAATAGCAACAACAACAATAATAACAACAGTTCCTCAAATAACAGATCTTCAGGTAATGATTTTGGTGATATGGCTAGTCAATTTTTAAGTGGTAGTGGTAACTCAGATAATATTAGTAAATTAGCTAGTTCATTCCTTGGTGGTAGCAGTAACAGTAATAATAATGACAGAAATTAAATTTTTTTCTAACTATATATTATCCTCGATGGTTGATTCTTAATGTTTCTCATAACTAATATAAGTTTATATTAATCTCAATACATCTCATTATAATTATCTTATGACTCTTGTAACTTTTGTAGGTCTTATATTTTGTTATCCTATCTTATCTGATAATAATATCATTCGAATTGTAATTATTCTTCCACATTTATTTTTTGGTTTTAATTTTATTTATTCCAGTTTCTTGAACAAAAGTTTTTCTCTTTATTATTTTGATGGTTTATAAATTGATCTACCATAATAAATCAGAGAATATTAATAACATCCTAAACAAAACAAAAAAGATTGTAGACCTTTAATGCTCTTTCTGGCATTCTCTTGTGAATATTTAACCCATTTTCATTCAAATATGAAATAATTGAATATAAAAGTAATTCAAATTAAACCATGTTCGGCATCTCACGGCGTTCAATTATAAAGCACGTGGCTTTCGGCTTTTCGGCATGCAAAATACTCAACCAGTAAATGCAGCTTAACATGATTCCTGCGTGTAAGTGCCTTTTCCACAACTCAATTCTCAGCTCTCAGCTCTTTTTCCCCCTTTTCTTCTTTTTACTACAAGAAGAAAAAGAGTAAGCGTTTTTAATTCTGATTAACTTATGTTTAACTTCTTCAGATCTTCTTCAGATCTTTTTTCTTTATTCAGAATAGTTTTAAAAGTTTTTGAACTGATTATTATTCTAGTATATTTTCAGGTAATAAACCTTGCCATTATAGGTTATTTATCTTCAATCGTAACCAATCGGGTTGCTTCCTCAGTAAAATTTTAAATTTTTAGTGGCAGGCATATGATAAAAAAGCTATTTTCCACTTTTGTAAAAGACTTGTCTCAGATTTGTTTAAATCCAGTAAATCATTACAATGATTATTACTCTTTAAATAATTTTTTCAAATAAGATCAGCCTCAAACTCTTTATCAGATCCATGTAAAAGTCAATAGATTTTAAACATGTTTGTATTTTTTTATACTCTAATTATAAAGCTAAACTTCATTCAAATGATATAATATGTTTTGATTAAGTATATTGATGATGATTATTATTCTACATTACATCATTTATTGGTTTTGAAAAACCAATAGGCTATAACTTAATTGAATACAGTTGATTTTTTTTTTATTTAAATTTTAATTTTGTTTCTGCTTTTGTACGAGTAAATTTTCTAATAAAATGAATGACAAAGATATCTATATAATAAATAATAAAGTAAAAATAATAATAATAATAATAATAATAATAATAATAATAATAATAATAATAATCTATAATATAATATAATAATATAATAGTTTAAAAAAAAGTTAGAGAAAAAGAAGCAAATTGAAAAAGAAAAAAAAAGACATAATATATATATATGATATAAGTTATGGTTTAATATAATACAACCATTATAATAAAAGAATTGAAAGAGTTAAAACTAGTTAGATATAAAAAAAATTGATAAAAATTGATAAAATTGATAAAAATTGATAAAAATTATAATATAACATAATAATCAAAATAATTTTTTAGTTTTTTCTATTATCAAGATGAAGAAAAAACAGCTAAAATATTTTTTGAGATTGAATTAAAATATAAATAAACAAGATAATTTGAATAATTTATTAAACCAAAACCTTGATTATTAATTAAAGGATCTTGACTTAAATGAATAGCTTGATAAATAATTTTTGAATCTAAATTTGGATTTTTAAATAAATTTCCACTATCAAAATAAGATAATAAATAACCATCTTGATTAATATAAATTGCACCAATTGCATTTTTACAACCAGTTTTTTCTTTTAATAAATTTATATTCATATTTTCCAACATTTCTGGAGGAAATATATCAAAATACATTTTGAACATCATATGAAATATAAAATATGATAATGATTATGATAAGTAATGATAATGAAATAAAAAAGAAAAAAGAATATAATATAAAAAACTATAATATAATATAAGATAATATGATGATAAAAAGAAATAATAGAAATATATATATAAATTTTTTTTTTTAATTAAATTTGAGAATAAAGATTCATAATTTATATTTATATATAATTAAATGATTGAATTAGTAATTATTTTATTAGTGTTTCAACCTCAATAAAAGTTAAATTTGCTTGTAAGACAAACCGTTATTGTTTGTTATTTCCTTTTACTTTTTTATAGTTTGATATTAATAGAGGTTAATTAAGTTTATATAAATTTAAATTTGAATAAGAATTAATAAGATTTAATAGGATTTATTTAAAGGAAAGTGAAAGAGATTTACTTATTTAAGTAGGATAATAAAGTTTTTATTAATACGGATGAAGTGATAATTTAAAATTTAAAGTAAATAATTAACAATTTATACAATAATAGACAAAAATTGAACAAATTAAAATTAAACTATAGTTGATTGGATCCAGTTGGAAATGAATTAATTTATAAATGAATTGAATTGATTTGAAATGATTTAAATAGATTATAAATTATATACCAAAGAGTCCAAAAATAAAAACTTTGAAAACAAAAGTGATTACTTATATTTAAAGATTGACAATTGGCAATTGATAAATGATAGAAGTTAATTGAATACTTAAAAAGGATATGTGTTTAGAAATAATTATTTTCTTTGTATAAAGAGAAACTAACAGGGATTATAATGAAATTAAAAAAAAAAAAGCCAGTTATTAATTATTATAGATTTTTGAACATTTGAAAAAAAATCTTTCCAGAAAGAAAAAAAAACATAAAAAAAAAAGAAGGAAAGAAAACGAAGCAAAAACAAAACAAAGAAGAAACTCCAAAAGGGCAAAAATACAAGAAGAAGAAGAAGAAGAAAAAGAAAAATAAATGAAAGAAATAAAAAAAACAATGCAAATGAAACTCTCAAATAAAGCTTGAAATATTCAAAGATTCAAAGATGCAAACACTGAAATATTCAGATGAAAAAAATCGAAAACAAAGCAGAAAAAAAGCGAATTTTCCAAAACAAGGCGGGAAATGCGGCGGTGCAATGTATATGAGGCTGAAAAGAGGCTGGTATGGAGTTTTTTTTTATTTGTGGCTGGAATATGCAAGATAATGCATACTGTTAGTTGATGTATTAAAAGACATCTTAATGCATATCCTAAAATCCAGAGCAGTGGGTCTTAACTTGTATCCGATAAAGTTCCGCGCTGTTGCCGAGAATCCGAATTTGAAAAATTAAAAAAAAATTAAAAAAAAATATTTTCAGACACAAAATTCAGATTTAAAAGTAGTTATTTTTTGTCTTTAAAAGTTGAGGGTTGTTGAGACTTTTTCTCGACACCAGACTTTTTCTTTCACGTTTCAACGAGAAATTCAGTTCATTGACTGGTGATAGGCTTATGCACTTGTTGAAGATCACAGATTATCTTCAATGACCATAGACTCTCTGATTCTTTTATTCTCTGATCTTCTGATCTTCTTGTTTTCTTGTTTTCTGGGTTTCTAAATTTATTCAATAAACTTCAGAGTAAATTATTATATAGAGTATCTGTTTCTGAGTATCTGTTACTATTTCCAGTCTAATAACGCGTCTGTAGACAAATTATAAACTAATTGTAGTCTAATAAACTAATTGAAGACGATTTATAGCCTCTTAAGATTGTTCAGTTTATAAAATTAAGTCCATAATTCGATACTTAAATTACTTTTCTCAATACACCCTTAATACTTTTTTCGTTTTAGTGACTAACTGCAGTACAAAATTTATTGCAGCATACTAATCATCTTCTTTAATTTATTTGAACATTACTTTAATTAACGAGAGTAAAGTAACAACAATAACAACCATAGTAATAATTACAAAATTATCAAAATCAAAATCAGTCTTGTAATTTTGAACTTCAAAACAAAAAAAAAATTTGATCGGTTAAATCAAGGATTTTCTAAAAACTATCAAAAATATCAATATCTTTAGAAAACACAATTTTCTGCTACAAAATATATTGACAATTGTTTTTTCACTGTAACATTAATCGTACTATTTTATATTTAATATTAAGTCCAAATGATCAATCTCTTATAATTTCCAATAAATTCTCTAAAATTCCAATTCAAAAAGAGTCAGAATAATCATTTATTTTCATGTTGCAAAAAAATCAAATGAAAGACAATTGATTTTTAACTTCACTTTCAATTTATTTCAATTTCAATTTTGAAAGGCGTTGAAGGGGTGAGAATTTAACCTTATAATATCTTCATATATTTTTAAAAGTAATTGAATCAATTTCATTGAGTTAATAACGAAAATTATAAATGAATAGATTTCTTCTGAAATATCAGAGCCATTCAATTTTTAATTCATGAAAATCATACTTGAAACAAAATCACTTCAAATACCATTAAACAACTCAAAAGAAAATAAAAAAAATATTCAAATAAAATTTGAGTAAGCTTTTTATTCAACTTAACTTTCCCAATAATTTAATTGATTTACAAATTAAAATGGAAGTTAATACTTTTTTTGCTGCCTTTTGAGCAAATTTTCCTCGTGTCATTATTAATTTTATAATTTAATAATTAATTTTATCCATAACACTTTTATTTTTATCCTTCAAACCAAACCTTTTGAGATTCAAAGATATTAAAAATATTTTTTTTTATTCATTTACAAGATTATTTTTTAATTCAATCATCAATGATTTATCGATCGATATTTTAACAAAATTACGGTATTGAAAATACATACCACTACCACTATTGAAATAGTTATTGAGATAAACACAGTGATAAACTACTGTAATTGAATTATTCAATACAAAATATTCATGATTTTTATTTCATAATGATCAGAGGCAGCAAGGCAAACAAATAGAAGATAATCTCAATATCACTCGATTATTTTTCCAGAAAGGAAGAAAACGTTTTAAAATATACTACAATTTCTAAGAGTCAACATTAGGAAGTTTTAGACAATATTGTCTAGTATTTGTATTAAAAAAAAATTAACAGAAAACTTGGTCATAATGAAATTTTTATTGAATTTCATTTAAATAAAAAGCAAATAAAAGAGAAAATAATAAAAAATATATAAAAAAAAGTATAACATATTATTATCATATACTGCTAAATGATCATTAAAGAAAATTTAGAGTAAAGGATAGAAAAAATTGTATTGAAATTATCTAAAACCAATTTATTTATTTTTGAAAGAAATGAAATATAACCTTGAAAATATAGGGCATAAATAGAAGAAGAAAAGAATTTGAAGGAATAAAAAAAATAAAATACAAGAAAATACCATTTCTAACTAAAAAATTATAATTGTTTTTTTTTTCTTTTTTTCTTTGAATAAATTGAACTTGAAAAAAGGATAGAAGAATAGAAAAATAGAATGAAATAGAATAGAATAGAACAGAATAGCAAATTATAAGATAAAATAAGATATAAATAATTTTTATGAGGAGGATGAAATAAGGATTATAGATTTATGGAATATAATAGTAGTTGATAAAAAAAGAAAGAGACAGAATGAGTTAAAGTAGTAATTGAATTTCATAAAAAGATTATAATTGTATAACCACATCATCAGAAAAATCTGCTGTAGAATTCTGACGAGATTGTTTTCTCAGTATTAAAGGTTTAACAACATCATGAGAAGATAAAGAATTTGAACCAAAAGATTTAGATAAACTGTTATGATTACTTAAAGAAGAATTTGATAAATGATTATTACTTGAATTATTTAATGAAGTACCTTCTAAATTTTTAGTTAATAAACCAATTGAATAATCATTATTAAAAGAATCCGAACTATAAGTAGAAACACTTGTACTTGAACCAGCCATTGTAGAATCATAATATGAATCTAAAGAAACACTGGAACATATAGAATTTGAATTACCTTTTGTATTTGAAAATATAAATTCATCTTGACTTCCAGTAAAAGTAGAATTATTTGCATTAATCATTGGTGGATTTGGACTTGTTAAAGTATTAAGAGTTTGAGCATGAACAGATCTTCTTGCTCTTGGTTGAGATTCATTTAAGAGTTCTTCTTCTGTAGTTGCTGAATTTTGATCATTAAAACATTCAGTAGATTGAATACTATCTGAGATTCTATTTTCTTCTATTGAAGTTATTTGAGAATTTGTTGAACTTTCATTATGACCAGCAGCTTTTTGTTGTTGAAGTTTAAGCATTCTTTGTTTTGCTCTTTCTAATCTCCAAGTATTAGCTGGTTTTATTTCACTTTTTGAAGACATTTTTATTTATAAATTATGTTGAGAATGGAAATGAAATTAATTTGATTTAATATATAATATGGTATATAACTTTGTATAGGATATTAAATATATGAAATTATATGATGATATATGATATGATATTATATATGATATTATATATAAAAATATTGATATTGATGGTTACTATGTTGAAAAAATTTTAGTAAAAGAAATTTAAAGCTTATAAAAATTTAATGAAAGTTGTCTATAATAAAAAAAAAAGAGAAAATCAATGTTTATATATAAATTGAATGAAATATTTGATATGAAGTGAAGGAAAGAAAGAAAGAAAGAAAGAAGTAAATAAAAGATTCATATTAAATTCGGTTTTCCTGAGAAAATATACTTATTAATTGATTAATAGTTGACTAAAATTCAGTAACAATACAGTATTGTTTCTGTAGTGTAGTGTTACTGTAGTGTAAAGTTATCAAAAATCAATTTCCCATTAAAATTACTGATTAACCATAAAAAAATAATAATTCAAGTAATTGTAATTATTAAACTTTAGTGGTAGTGCCTGTGATAAAAAGAAAATAACTTACTTGAAGTAAGCCAATAACCCAATAATCCAATAACCAAATAATTAATTAGCCTAAGCACTGAAAAAGGATAGAAGTAGATAGATAATCTTTGCGTGTTACAATAACTTTCAAAAACTTTTCAATAACTTTTCAGTAAACCAGATGTATTAAAGGGAGATTTGAAAGTTTTTCAGTAGTTTGGCTGTATTTTATTGCAGAAATAACGAACTTTAACAAGAAACTCGGTGGGTGAAAGTAAATTTTTGGCAAACAAATCTCCAAGTGCATACCTTTGAGCTTGGTAAGAATATAAATAATACAAGGCAAATTAAAGGTCTGAGAAGTGTGAAAAGTTTGAAATTGGAGGACAATATTTTGCATTTGTTAGACTTATCATAACCTCATTTATGCCTTATGGCTGTGTCGACTAACAAAACATATTGTTAATTATCAATAATATGTTCGAGGAGCATGATTTCCGTAGATTAATCATTTACACACTGCTGTAGTGATAATGAATAATATTTTCTTTTATTTGTTTTAGAATATAAAATATTTAGATTTTTTGGAAACTTGAAAACAAGTCAAACTTGGGGCCACCTAACTTGGCCTCAGCATGTTCACCAGGCTCAACCACTTCAACAACTCCATTAAAACTGGCGAAGTTAACTTGAATTCAAAGGAGATTTGCAACAGCATTCTCAGAAACTGAAGAAGTCTCAGAAGCCTGAGAAACCTGAGAAAACTTTTTTGGAAGTATAAAGATTCTGAGACTGTTGTCAAAGAAACTAAAACACAAGGTTAGGTTGCTCCAGACAAGACTAATGTAACATTTGCAGAATTATTTGAACAAACAATTCAAAATATTTTTACAAAAATTGTAATTATTCATAACATTTGTTTTTTAATAAATGTCTTAAATATTTGTAGTGTTGGGAGGATGCAAACTTTGGAAAAATTGCAACCAAAAAAAAACGTTAATTGCAGCTAATTAATAAATGTTAACTAAAATATTGGTTCTGGATCTAAAGTTAAATGAACGAAAGCCTTAAAAAACCAAATGTTTATGAAAATTTTAATGAATATGTCCATGAATAATTATTTACAATATTGATTATTAAAGATTAGCGTATTTAAGATTACTTTTTGATGCAACTTGTTTTCATATTAGTATTCTAACAGTAGAGCATTTTATCATCTCCAGTGATAAAACAGCACCAGCAAATGATTTTAATAACGTTGTTGGAAAAAGCGCAAGTAACGTTACAAGTTTAACAATAAACTCATTAATTTTCAATGATCCAGAAGATTATGAGAAATATTATGAATATCCTGATACAATGACTAAAAGTATCTCAAATGCCTCAGATTTATGATCCTTTTCTTCTTCATAATTATCGTTGTCTTGTTTTTGTTCTTGTTATTCTCTTTTACAGTACAATAAAGTTCAAACCACTGACATTGACAGAGAAGACCAAGAAGACAAATCAAATTTCATAGTTTGAACATTTTTTAATCTTGTCATTAATTGACCTATGAGATTATATATTTTTTCTATTTAAAATTTATTATTTATTATTTATTTTTTATCGTTTATCTTGTCTGTTTTCTATTCAAATGAAATTTGGCCGTAAATTTGAAATAATATTTCATTTTGATTAAGGAGAAGCCAAGTACTTTTATTTCAATTTCAATTTCAATCTTCCATCAGTTCAAATCCATGAGAATATTTTAATTAAATAAAGGACAAGCTAAAGACAAGTTTAATTCACTCCTGTTTAGAATAACAATAGACTACTGTTAGAATACTAATAGAATACTGTTTTTTTTTCATCCCTGATTTATTTTCTGATAACGTCAAAAAAGGCTGTTGAGTTCCAATTTATCTCCACTAAAAATATGTATAATATCTGCCTATAATCAAGCCTAAATTATCATTATTTTTTTTAATTATAATTACAACAGTCAAATCAAGCCTTATTTTACTCTTCAAATACAGTGCAGTAATAATATTTAATTATATCAAAAGCACTACTAAATTATGATCTTATATCTCAACGGCTTTTCTACTCGATTTAATATCATTGGCTTCCATTATCATCTTTTGAAATTGATTAAAACTGATTGAATTTGCTTGAGTACCAATTGAATTAGGATCCTCCAAGAACCTCAGTCGATTACTAAAATAAGTTTTACTAAATAATATACAATAGGCTTCATATTAATATATTTTTTAATATATTCTTAATATCCTTATCGTTAAATTAATAGGGCTGATAATAACTTTTGATTTGTAACTTCACGTTTCAAAAGATTCTTTTATCTTATCATGATACCATTGTACAGTGCTGTGATAAATTATTGAGAGTTATCTGAAAAGAAAAAAGAATGTTACTTTCACAGAAAAACTTCCTTAATTGAAATGAGAATTAAAAAATTTATTAATTAATTAATTATAATCAATTGAAATATTGGAATTGACTGAAGAATTAACCAAATAAAAAGCAATATTACTTCAAAATATTCATTTTAAGCACTCAACTACTGTATTATTTCTTGTGAATTCAATAAGGAGCATGCATTAATAAATAATTATCAATAATATTATTAAAATTCTCTCCTTATCACATTATCACACTCTTAAGAAATTCAAGGCTAATTCCATTTCATTTCGTTAATGTAATTATGTTATTGAGAAAGTTTTGGTTTCTTAAAGGAATAACCCTATGTCAGTTTGTAATAAATATAATATTTATTATTAAATGTTAGTGATTTTTACTAAATTTTGAAAAACATTAAAAGATATTAAAAAACAGTAAAACAATTGAATTATTGTCTTAAACATGTTTTTGAAATAATGAATTTTGTCTCAGATAAATTTACAATATTCCTGTCAGATTTCTCAAAATATTAAAAAATAATTAAAAAACAAATCTGAGACAATATTGTAAAATTATGTATAAATACAGTAATGTTATCAATAAGTAATTAGTAATAATCTTCAATTAAGAAATTTTATTAAAGGAATTAATAATATCAAATTGTTTGATCTTCATCATCACTAATAATAAAAATAAATATCTTTGAGAACTTTTTTAGTAATTTAAAGATAATTATTTCCTCTTTTTTTATGTTAATTATTAACTTACAAACATTTAACAATGTAGATTTGCAAGCACTCAATTAAAAAAAAAAATTAAATACTTGATTGGCTAATTACTTAGCTCCTTGATAATTTATATTGATTAAAAGTTCTTTTATTGACTTCTTTTACAAAGGCTTGCAATAATTATTAAATGGATTACGTGTATCTCGTAGTATATAACAGTTTTGCCAAAGTGTACAGTATAAATCGATCCATAGGACCAAAATTGGAGATATGAGACAAAAATTGTGGTGATAAATTGAAACATTTCCTTTTCGAAATTCAAATTTTTTTTTTTTGACTCCACTAATTCTACTTAAGTTCTAATTAATTTACACTATTATGGATGTGAAAAGTTTTAGTTCAGGAACCAAATAAATTTGTCCACTAATCTTTTAAATCTTTGTGATTCCAGAGAAATGAAAAACAATTTCAATTCATAAAAGGATAATATTTATTCAAAATACTCGAATGGTTGTTTGAACTTTGAAAAGTTTCTCCAAATTAAAACATTCAAATAAATAAATATTTAAAGGTCTCAAGATGGAGAATTCAATTTGATTATTATTTTTTCTTTGCAATTTTGACCATCAAAAGCAAGAAAAATATAAAAAATTATTTCTGCAATTTATATATCTAGATCTTATTTATTATAGTAATACATAGCCATCTTTAGTAAGAGTAAGACAAAAACAAGAAAAATTCACAGAGTTACTTCTCTAATTTTTCCTTTCAATCATTGAATCAATATTTTATTCAAAATAATAATTCTCTAGGAGTCCATAAAATACCGATCCGATGGTGAATTTTGTTATTGCGTTTGGGTAATAATGTTTCATAAAATTCTCCAATATCAATAATAAAATAGTCATCGCTTATACAGTATCTTGGCTTTGGGTAATCTAGTGCAGGAATTTGAATTCACATATTCTACATTACTGTCTACCAAATAAATGATGAGAAATTTTTGTGTTTTTTTTTTCTCCGAATTCAATTAAGGAGATTAAAAAATATCAATGAAATATATGCACATTCTCTAACAAATAGAAAATTAAAAGTGAATGATGACTTTTAATTTTCATAAACTTGAATCTATTTTTTTTTCTTTTAAATACAAGATTTTACGACTTCCAGATAATGGAATTTTTAAATCAACGTGCTTTAGTTTTATTTTTATTCAAATTTCATTTACACTAATTTATTTTTTACAAAAAAACAATTGAATAAAAACAAATTTCATAAAATCCAAACTTGGACAAAAATAAACAATGGATAGATTTAATTTTTCCAATAATAGCATTTCGTATAATCTGAAAATGAGAAGCAATTTGTAAATTTTTCAATATAAAAGTTTTATGGATCTACTTTTTTGATGAACTGTAGTACTGCAATGTAAATATATTTGCAGTAATATGAAATTTGAACAAAGAGAAGACATATAATATTGTTATTATTAGTATTTGGCTAAATTACCAATGTTTTCGAAGTGTATATTAACAAAAGTATTAAAAATTTCTTTCTTCCGTATGATAAACGATAATTTTACTGATTGTTTTCCGATTTTTTTTTCAAAAGACATTTTCCACCTTTTGCCCAAGAACAAATAAACAAAAAAAACAATTAAATTTTTGGACGGAGAGAAGGTTTATTCCATATTTAACAAATACATATTACATAAGCTTGTGATTATTATTATTTGAATCGCAAACCCCTCTTGGTGGTGATAATTTTCAATAGAGATCTGAAATATGAATGAGAATAAAATAATAATAATTATTTGTCGTAGTAAATATTATTTTCCAAATTTCACTTTCCCAAAAGAGATCAAATACCAAGGTGAAATCTCAACGACTTTAAAAAAGTACCGCACGGAGAAAAAGCCTGGTGCTGTTAACATTAGACCAAAGTGTTTCAATTCCCCATTTAGACGGCAAGCAATTCAAAGCCTGTGATTGGCTTTCCCAAATATGCAGTACGACGTTATGTTATGGCTCAGCTACCTCAAAATTAACTTGTTAATTTATATACATAACTGTGCAGCTATGCATAATAGATTTGGAACGTTACAAAAAGTCTGCATTATCTAGATCGGAGCCAATTAAGGGAAGCAACTCCAAATGTACCGCGGTGTGTACATTCCCCTAGTAAAACCCTAAATACGCAGAACAGCACCGGTGGGCGAACAGACGCCACAGACCAATACGTGCCGTGAGCTATTGAGGCAGAGTCACGCTGTCTGGATCTTGGGGGTGGCCCCTAGCACTCTGGCCAGCCAATATCCGTGCTTCTCTGAAACCCGCCAGAACAAAGCTAATTTTCACCGACGACCTTTTTCCCTAAGGCTTTTCTGCCGTTTAAGAGCCCTGGAGATTAGCCCTGAAGGGAGTCAAAAAGAATATTAGGGCATTGATGTTAATTAAGGTGTGAAGGAATTGAAATACCTGAATAGTTAATCTTTGAAAGATAAGTAATCAGAATTGTTAGCTTTATTTGAATTTTTGATAGGTGAATCAATTTAGCTTGTCGACTAAACTTCCAATAGTCAATGATAAAGTCTTGATTATCGAGTAAATTGACTGATTAAAACTTCTAAGATCTTTTTGGGATCTTTAGTGTGGTAAATAAAAAATTACTAATAAGCTGATTGAAAATTTTTACTTCAGAAACTTTCCCAGAAATTATCTTCTAATAATACTCTTTCCTACTCTGAGACTTGATTATTATTACTCAAGGGATGTTTCCTTATCAACTGGTTTTACTAAAGGTTCAAAAAATGATTTCTTATTTGTTTTAAAAAGAAAACAATTCAAAATACGAGCAAATATTTTATTTTCGAGCTTCACTAAATTTTTTTAGCTCCTTCTGTTAAAAAAAGACTAATCGGGAAATTTCATAAAATATCAAAACATTTCAAAAAATTTCATGAATTTTAAAAAACAGTTTTTAAGAGTAGATTGAGTTTTTGACTAGAGTCAACGTTCAAAAAACGTATTTTTTTTAATTTCTATTCAATTCTTCAACAATTTAGCTTCTTTGTCTCTTAAAGATTTCTTTTAAGATAATTTAAAGTGAAATATTGAATATAATAAAAACTACTCAATAACTTTCTCTATTTTTAGTGAAATTACATCCTTTTCTTACCAATTGACTCTTTTGAATCCTTCTGATTTTTATTTCTTTAAGAAAATAAGCCACCTAATATCTGATTTTACCTTTTTTTTGAGGTCGTATTATTCGAGCTGTTTTATTGCCAATCGTTGCAGAAAACAAACTATCAATAAATCAATCAATCAATTAAGGAGATAACCGTTTTTAAGAATGAAATTGCTATAAAAATTAAGTTAAAAAATAAACAAGGCAGATTAATTTAAACCAGAAATTGAAATCTACACTACAATGACACTACTGCTAATATTAATATCAATCTATCTTTAATAATATGACGAAAATTCAGACATTTATGTATGATAATGGTGTCAAATAAAACAAATCTGCATCTTTGACTTCTTCATTGTAGATATATCAGCTGATTTTTTTTCTTTCATTATTTAACCAATTCAATTGACAGATGAAAGCAATTTAAGAAAAAAAAAAAGCTAAATAAATGGGTAAATAATTATTAAAGTGCAACCGGTAATTGAGAATTAAACTAATTGAATATTAGTTTCATTGATGTCTCAAGGGCTTATAAAACTTCAACTGAAATGAAAAAAAATCTATTGAAAACTGTTGTCTTCAAAAAAACATCTTGCAAAATCAAAACTGGTTTATTAGGTAATTATACAATAAATTAATATTCTATTATTGATAATTCGATATATATATGATTGATCAATAATATTTATACAAATATACAATTATCTGATAAAGTATTTAAATAACTTCGATAAAAGTATCCTTGATTCAAGTTTTTCTAGCAGCACTTCATTAAAAGCAAGGAAAGCCTTGAAAACCAGACTTTCAATCATAATAGAACAAAAAAATGTGACGTAACCATTTTAATTATATACAACAAGTCTAATAAAATTAAAAAAAGCAAAAAAAATAAAGTAAAAGAGATAAATATATTAACTTAAGCAACAATGAAGAATAATAGAGGAAGAATAATAGATGAATATTAATTATGAGGTTTTTGATTTTGGAATTTTTCTTTTAGATCAATTTTGCTTTAATTTTTAGATTTAAAACAAATTATGAAATTTCATTAAAAAATCATAGATTAATAATTTATTTGATGTGATCTTAAAATTGATCCATAATTTTAATGATTTTAAGAAATATTCACAATCTAATAATAACCAAAATTTACTTTTACTTAATAATTCATTATATTGATTTCTTAAATTTTCCTTATCTTCAGAATAAATTGTTTTTGCACAATATTTAGCCATAATTAAAAAACTTCTTACAGGACCTAAAGGATATTCTAATCGTTCATCTAATAGTCTAACTAAATCATTAGTCTTTAAAATTAATAAGGCAAGTTTTGGTAAGGAAGCTAACAAAACCATTAAATCATTCAATAATGTTCCATTTCTAAATTTATCAACCATATAATTAATTTCATCTTTAGATCTCATAGTTGTAATTTTTTTAGTTGCATGTTCATAATCTCTACCTGTCATTGCAGCTGCAAATAAAGGAAATTCTTTATCTTCAACACCGGCAAATTCTTTAGCATATTTTCTCATTGCTTTTTCATCAGATTTAATAATTGCTAACCAAAATCTTGCATAAGATCTTCTTAATTGAGTTGGTATAAATCTATATTGACCATGATCATATAAAATAATTTCAAAATTATGATTATTATTTTTATCTTTTAAATTTTTATTTTTATTTGAAATAGCTCTAATTGCTAAATTACCACCATGAGGATCACAATGAACTCCAACTCCTGGTGTAAAAATCATATTATTAAAAATATGAGCTAAACATGCAGAAACTTCAGCTCTTGAAATATTATTATCTTTTAAATATTTTAAATTATCTAATCTTGCACCACCAGCATATTCCATTATTAAAACTCTAGAATGAGCTATAAAAATTTCAGGAACTTTTAATGCAGTTTCTTTTTGAAATTTTTTAAAATAATGACTAGTATTTTTTGCATTTTTAGCTTCTTCAACAAAATTTAATTCAATATAAATTGAATCTTGAAATTCATCACCTAACCATTGTAAATCAAATTCTGGGAAAAATTTATATAATAATTCAAAAGTAGTTCTAGTTAAAAAAACATCTAAAGGCACAAATTTCTTTAAAGAAGGATGTTGACATTTTACTGCAACTTTATCACCTGTAGATTTTAAAATTGCAGTATGAACTTGAGCTAAAGAGGCTACACCAATTGGTTCTTCATTAAATTCCGAAAACAAATCATTAATAGATAAAGATAAATCCTCTTTAAGCATTTCATTTATTTCAAGAATTGAACTTCTAGGACATCTATCTTGTAATGGGGTCATTGTTTCTGTCCATTGTTTTGGTAATAAATAAGTCATGGCAGAAATATGTTGACCTAGTTTAATATATATTCCACCATTTTTTTCAAGAGCATCCAAAGTTATTTCAGCACATTTTTGATGACATTTATCTAATGCAATATTTTTCTCTTCCACCGAAGAATATTTTGCATCTAAAGTTGTTCTATATTCTATAAAACATCTTATTGTAGCTATTGCAACAACTGATATTCTTTCCAACACTTCTTTATAAAAATCAACTTTTTTTTCGAATTTTTCATTAGTTAAATATGAAACTGATAATGTAGCTAAAATACCTAAAGTAATTTTTGTTTTCAAACTTAGATTAAATGATCTTTTTTGTTTTTTATCAAAATTTTCAGTTGATTTTGAAATATTATTCTTTGCTGGAAATTGATCTAAAAGTTTATGGTCTTTTTTTATATTACTAGTTGAATAATGATTTTGTAAGAAAATTACTTTGGATTTAGTGAATTTAGAAAATTTAGTAACAGAAGATTTGGGAAACTGCCTACTGTTTATGGTAAGGCTTCTCAAGCATAACCTTGAAGAGCCTATTATAATTTTGTTCATTGTTCTTCTTGGGTTTTTGCTAAGTTTTTAACTTTTATATTACTTTGAAATACTTTTCCAATATATTGTATGAATAATAATCAGATGTTCCTTTTGACCAATTTTCGAATATCAGGAAGATTAAAAAGAGAATCTATCCAATTCTAGTTTCTCAAGAAAAGAATATCACGACTTTGAAACAAAAAAGTTTGTTCATTCATAGATATCTATGAGCAATTGTATTGATAAGTACTTTCTTACTAAAGAAGAATAATCAGTTGATTTAGTTTATAGTTCATCTGTTTTGACAATGCTCTAGGAGCTTGAGCTTTCTTACCTTTCTCAGTTTTCAGAGGATAATCCTAGAACTTTGATTCGAACTGTTAACAATCGAAGTAAAACCCCAAGAATAAGAGAAAGGGCCTTGCTACTGAAAAACAGTGGTGGATGTTGGCGGTTTGAGCGGAAAGAATTCGGCTCACTAGATTCCGTTACCCAATACAGTAATAACTGAGATTGACGCGGAGTTAAAGAGTGTTTGGGTAACAGATGCAAAAGATGAAAACTCTGCTGACAATGAAGAAACAGAGAAAGACAAGGCAAAAAAAAAAGAAATATGGATTTGATAGAAATTGGGAGGAAGAATGAAAGCTGAGATAGAGAGCAATGACTAGTTGAAGTTGATAAATGAAAATGGAATCGAAAGAGACCCAAGGAGATAGTTGCAGGTGCAGTGGAGAACTTTTAAAGACCACTAACAATAAATGAAAAAAGATAATGAGAAAAAAAAATAACTTGAAGTTTAAAAATTTGAAGTACCAGTAAATAGTGAAACAGGTAAGAAAATGATAATTCAAGTGTGAAAAAAACAATAAGTAAAGTTGAGGAGAAATTTAGGGAAAAATAGAGCTATTGATATGAACAGCTAAGATGTTAATAATAAAATAATAAGAGATGATCAAAAGAGAACTTTGAAATATAAAAAAAAAAAAAATACCAAAATATAATGACATACCAAGAAGAAAAAATATTATAGAATCACAATTTTACAAAATATAGGAAAATCTGGAGTATGATTAACATTCAACTTTTAGTTACTGAAGTGGAATTCCATGTTAATCAAAGCAATTAATAAGAGATCAGTTATTGAAATTTCTTATGGCTATGAGGATGATCTCCACCACTTGCAGTTCTTCTGAAGGAATGTAAAATATTTCTTCTCCTAATAGGTCTTTTGGAACTTAAAGATCTTTTTGGATCTAAAGGTCTTGCAAAACCAATTAATTTTTCATTTTCTAATTTAATATTACCATTATCTGAATTTGGTTTTAAATTTGAAGTTTTTAATTTATTTGGATCTAAATTGAATTCAAAAGTATTTTTAGTTATACCTGAGATATGAAATGAAGAAGGAGATAAAGATTTTAAATTTATATTATTTCTTTTTGAAGCTTTTTGATGATTTAAAGAACTTGCAACACTATCATTACTTGCATTAGTTGCAACTGAGAATAAAGTATTTGAATTATTATTTGTATAAGACATCAGGTTTCTATGTTGTTGGAAATTTAATGCTCTTTCATTATCATAAGATGAATCAATTGAATTCAAGGAAACTTCATTTTCTAAAGTATTTTCATTATTATCAGTATTATAAGTATTATCATTATTTTCAACAATTTCTATTGTATTTACCCTATTGAGTGGATTTAAAATTTTAGTTTCAGTATTAGAATTTTCTGTATCATTGTTAATTAAAGTATTACTACTTAATTTTGATTTTGATTTCGAATTTGAATTAGAATTTGAATTTGAATTATTTTTAGAAATTGAAGATTTTTCAAGTTCAATATCTGAATCAATTGATAATTTTTTTAAAACTGAAATTGAGTTATCATATGGAACATGTGGATGAGAACTAAAATTAGTACCTTTATTTGATCTTCTATATTTACGTCTTGGTTTTAAAGAAATTCTAATATTTTCAACTCTTGATTCCATTCCTTTAGCTTGTAAGATAATTTCATGTAATTGTCTCATTGAATTTGATTTTGAGATTGTTAAATTTGATGAATTACTTGCACTTCTAGTCAGAGTTAATACAGAATCATTATTATGATTATTATTATTATTATTTCCAGTATTTTCAAAACTATAATCATAATTTGAAGATAAAAGTCTTTGATTTTCATGTTTTAAATCAT
Source organism: Ascoidea asiatica (assembly GCA_001600695.1). Classification (NCBI taxonomy): domain Eukaryota; kingdom Fungi; phylum Ascomycota; class Saccharomycetes; order Ascoideales; family Ascoideaceae; genus Ascoidea; species Ascoidea asiatica. The sequence goes on from BCKQ01000013.1 coordinate 314,235, forward strand.
TCAATTCATTTTGAACTTCAACTAATAAATTTCTTGTATTTTGATGTTCTAATTGTTCTCTTAAATAAATATCATTTTTATAATCTAATTCAGATTCTAATAAAGCAATTTGTTCTAAAGAATCATTATATTTTGAATCTAATTCATTTAAATTTAATTTTAATTTTCTTTCATTTTGTTCAATATTATCATTTGAAATTTCTATATTAATTAATTTATTTTTAGTTTTTGTTAATTCAATTTTAAATTTATTTATTTGTTCATTTGATTTATTTGATTGAGATTGAAAATCATTTTGTAAATCAAAATATTTTTTTTTCCAATTATTCAAAACTTCATCAGTTTCAGATAATTTTTTATTTAAAATTTCATTTTTTTTATCAAGATCATTTAATTCTTTTTCTAATTCTTGTTCTAATTCATAAGAAGATGATTGAAATTCATTTAATTCAGATTCTAATTGATTAATTTGATTTAAAGCTTCTTTATATCTTTTATGAGAAATTATATCATTTCTTTCATTTCTATCATTTTTATTTATTTTTGAATTTTTACTATTGGCGGTTAATAAGTTTAAATTATTTTTTCCATCATTATTATTATTATTATTATCATAATCAGTATTGTAATCAGTATTATTATCAGTATTATAATCAGTTGTATTATAGTCAGTTGTATTATAATCAGTTGTATAATCATTTTCACTTTCATTTATAAAAGAAGAGCTTGAAATTGGAGAAGTATTTGATTTAGATAAAATTTTTGAAATTGTATTTGAAGATGTATTTGAATTATTCTTCAAATTATTTGAAGAAGTAGATTTACTAATTGAAATCTTTGGTGGAGGTGATAACATTTTCAAGTCATTCTGATTTTGAATATAATTTTTGTTAATATTGTTATTGTTATTATTATTATTATTACTATTACTATTGTTTTTCTTTTTATTACTATTACTATTATTATTAATGATAGTGTTAGAATTAGAATTAGGATTATTAAGATTAAGATGATATTTTGAAAAATCCATTTTACCAAAAAACATAGATAAGTTTAAAAAAGAGTATTGAAATATTTAACGTTAAATTGAATTGAATAGAATTGAATAGAATTGAATACAATACGATACAATAAAGTAGAATGTACAATATGTTGTATGGTTGTTAGAAGAAAATTATTAAAATTATTAAAATTATCAAAATTATCAAAATTATCAAAATTATCAAAATTATTAGAATAATAAAGTTAATAAGGCTAATTAAGTTAATTGAAGATTGTATTTGATATTTTTTTTTCAAAAAAGTTGAAAAAAAAAGATTTACCAAATAAAAGCAAAGAAGCAAATTAAAGGCAAAATGTGGATGAATATTAAGAATTATTTAAAGATTATTTAAGGAATAATTGAAAATAATTGAAAATAATTGAGAATAGAATTGAGATTTAAGAGTTTTAAGAGATTTAAGAGTTTTAAGAGATTTAAGAGATTGAAATTAAATTAAAATAATGTGTATTTGATAGTTTAATTGATTGAAGTTGATATTTTAAAGAGTAAGGCAAAAAGATGGAAATCTTATTTTGAAAGTTAGACTTTAAAGCTGCGAGGTTATGAAAGTTAGAAATAAGTTAAATAAGTGATATGGAATGTGGATTAAATGGGATGAAGTAAGTATATGGAGATTTATATAGATATTTATATTCTTTTGATTATTCTTTGTTGAGATTAGATCATTGAATATAGTACTATATCTTTGGATATATTCTTATATTCTTATATTCTTATATTCTTATATATTTATTTATTTATTTACATCTTTCTTTAATCTTGATTCCTATTTCTGTTCCTATTTCCTATTTCCTTCACCAACTCAACCAAAATCCCTGCTTTTCATTGTCACATTCAGACTCGGCCTGGTAAAACAGCAGTGAAATCACAATTTCCAGTCCCAAAAGGGTAACAAAAGAGGATCAGAGCAGTAAAAGGTAAACAGCACGGCCGGAAGTGTCCCAAAGAGGAAATTTTAAAACAGGGACAGAACACTTGTTGGGACAGGGAACGAGGACAACAATGACCTCCTTTTAGGGCAGAGTCACTTCCAAGGTCAATATCAATATTGTAATAGTAATAATAAAGTAAGTGTATATTTTGTGATTTTATAAAGATATAAAAAATCTATAGTTGTAGCTTCCATTAAATAGAACCATATTATATATAAATATGTATATAAAGCAGTGCAATAGAAGACAATGAAGTGGTTTTATAAAAGAGACATGAAGACATTGATAAAAATTGAGATAAAAACATAGATATAAAAAATGGGAATCCAATAAAGTAAAAGTAACAAGAAAGGAAAACTGAAGATAAGATAAGATAAGATAAGATATAACAGATTAAAGATTAATTAAAGATAAATTTATGAGTTATGAGTTATGAATTGTAGATTGTACTTGAGATGAGGTGAGATTAAATTTATTCAACAGTTGCTAAATCTTTTTTTATATGAGTTGGTAAACCAGCTTCAATTTCTCTTTCTTCTTCATCTTCAACCATTTCTTTCCAAGAATCTTCAATTTTAAATGTTTTTGGAACATTATCTTTTTTTAATTGATTCTTTTCCCAAACAGATAAACCCATTGAACCTAATAATAAAAATACAGTTAAAAATTGAGCATACATTCTTGCTTGAACTAATTTTTGAGTTTTAGTCATAATTTTATCTTTATTTACAATATGCCATGAACCCCATAAAGAACCTGCCCAAGCTGCAACAATAATTTTATATTTATTTTCAGATAACATTTCAATTGATTTATCTTTTAAAGTTAATGAATTCCATCTTTTAATTTCTTGTCTTGCATGTTCAGAAGAATGACCAGAACCATACATAACTTGATCAAAACCAGTTGAAGCTTCTTCTGCACCAATTGTTAAACCAACAGTTGGTGGAGCTATCATTACTGCAGTTCTAAAAGCAATTGGTAATCTCCATAAACCTGGCCATTTTTTAGCACCAAGTGTAAATAAAGCAACAGTAAATACACCACCATATAAACCACCTTTAATACCACCCCAAAAAGTAGCTTGTCCATGAGCTTTAATTTCTTCTGGTGTTAAAATCTTCATTTTTATTTATATATATATATTATTAATTTATATTAATTTATATTAATTTATATTAATTTTTTGTATGATTGATTGATAATTTTCTGTAAGGAAAAAGTTAGTTATTTAGTTATTTAGTTTTTGAAATATTAGACAATATTAGATATATTTAAATAAGAGATAAAACCAAAGAAATATAATAAACGAAACCGAATTATGTATTAAATATGATGCAATTAATTTTAATCTTTTGAATATTTTTTTTAACTACTTTTATTTGAAATAATAATTCACTTTAAAACCAGTTTTATATATAAGATAAGTAATTAAGAATTAAGAATAAGTATTAGATGTATAGAATTGATGAGATTGATAAAATGCAAAACGAAGAAACGAATAAAGCAATCGTAATAAAAAGAATATTTATTAATATGTGAAGAATTATTCAAAAGGAATATTCTTTTAATGAGAGTTTAAGAAAATTTCACTTTATTTTATATTAATAGAAAAAATAAAACAGTTTTCAAGAACAGACAGACAGACAATCAATTATTAAATTTTCAGTAAAACAAATAAATGAAAATTTTCAGTTTTTTATTTTTTTTCTTTCTAAATAGATAAAATTGAAATAAACTAAATTAAAGTAACTTAAATAAAGTAATAAATAAGTAGAGTAGTCTCTTGAATATTCGAATAAGTACTATTTCTGTTATCAAAGCACCTTTATTTCTAAGTAACTAACTAAGTAACTAACTAAATAAATGAATGAATGAATGATAAATGATAAATGGCCATGATCTCATGGGCCATTCTTTTCGCAGTGTGGGATGAGTTCTGGCTTCACCAGCCAAGCTGGGGGCAATCATTGCCTGCGGAGCTGCTCTCAGAAAATCACCTCACTATTTCCAGGGCCAGAATTGCGCCACAATGCCGGCTCCTGGCCTCTTCAAAGGCCGCCTCCCGGCCCATCCCAGGTAAAAAGAGAACAAGAGCCCTGGTATATAAAGCCCTGCTGTGATAGAGCCCTGCTTGGAGCTGGCCAAAGCCCTGTTTGATTTCTTCTTCTTTGCCTGTGCTTCTCAAACCCCGAATGGTCACACTCTCACCCAGCTCCTGGACAATTCCGGGTAGGCGCTTATAACCGCGGAAATAACGGCCCGTATCTGGCTTGAAACTTTCTTTGATTCGTTGCACATCCACATTTCTGGTCTCTTTTCTAAAACATGTGAGATAATGTTTCCAGCGGCACTTCAATGCTTTATTGAAGTCACGTGACATTTACTTTTTGTATTTATTTTTTTCTAGGCTTCACTTAAATTAAATAATCAATCAAAATATATGATTATTTGAGATGATTGAAATATTTAGAGCTATTGAAATTGTTGAAGTTATTGATCAAAATCAAACTATTAACATTGAATTAAAATAGTTGATTAATTTCAATCATGTCAACTGGAAATAGAACTCAGAAGGTTGTAAGTATTTCTTTTCCTTTTTCATTATTTCTTTATCCTATTTATTCAAATATAAATAAAAATCTAACTAAATTTTTTTTCTTTTTCATTAAATCAGATAATTCCACCAATTAATCTAATTTTTAAATTTTTTCAACAACAATCTCTTGTTCAAGTTTGGTTATATGAACAAATTGATTATAGAATTCAAGGTAAAATTAGAGGTTTTGATGAATTTATGAATTTAACAATTGATGATGCTTATGAAATAAATCAAAATGATTTTTCAAGAAAAAAATTAGGAAGAATTTTACTTAAAGGTGATAATATTAGTTTAATCTCAAGTTTAGATGTTTAATACACATCAACTGAAAATCTAAAATAAGAGTCAATAAACAAAAACAAAATTAAAAATAAAAAGGATATACTTTGAATACCCTTTCGATACCATTTAAATATCATTTGAATATCAAAATAACTTAATGATAGTTCTTTTATTAATATAATTGTTTATTATATATACATAATCTCGAATATTTATTTTAAATTTATTTTATCATAATCATAATTTATCAAGATCTAAATCAAAACTTGATCCACATCCACAACTACTTGTTGTATATGGACTATCAACAACTTTAAATTGATTTCCAATTAATTCATTAACATAATCAATTTTAGAATCTTTTAATAAATTTAATGATGATTTATCTATAATAACTTTACTATTATCCCTTGTAAATATACAATTTTTTTCTTTATCAATAATATTTATTTCTTTATCATTATCATTTATTTCACTTATTAAATTCTCTTTTTTTAAATCAATTAATTCTAAAATATATTGAAATCCATGACATCCACCACTTTCAACTTTAATTTTCAAAGCTAAATTAAAATTATTATCTTCATTCATAATTTCATTTAATTTTTTACAAGCTCTAAATGTTATACCTACTTTTAAAATTTTATTTTCATTATTAGAATCTTTTAATGGATTTATAATTTTAGTATTTAAAAATGCTGATTCACTATCTTCAATTAATGTATTTTTTCTTTTTTTAATATTATTTGTTTCTTGAATTGGAATTGAACTAGAATTTATATTAGAAATTTCATTTGAAGTTTCATTTGAATTCGAATTTGAATTTGGTGTTGTAGAATAATAATTTTTATTTATATTCATAAAACAACTTGAATTATTTTTACTTTTATAAAATGATATATTGTGATTTGATGTTTTTGATGAATATATTATTTTGGAAACTTGATTAACTAAAGGTTTTCCTCCTCTTGTATTTCTCATAAAGATTCTACTATAGTTTGAAAGCACAGACATTTTTAATTCTTTTAAATTCTAATTAAAATTTATTTCTGATTTGCCTCTGGTTAATTTGCATTATTTTATATCATATCAAAGTTATAAATCAAATTATACTACAATTACAGTACCTTTCTTTATCTTTCTCTTTCTCTCCTCTCGTCTCCTTGACATTACCAACTTTTCCTGTTTTGGACTCTTTCTTCGTTTTATGATCAAAACTGCTGACTAATTTAAATTCGACCATCTTGAGTCGGATTGCTTATAAAAGTCACAAGAATGTTTCTATTCTCGACCGGCCGGAATTGATTATTTTACAAACAACGAAATTAATTTCAAGTTATTTAAATATTATTTATTATTTATTATTTATTATTTATTATTTATTATTTATTAATGACTTGATGATTCAATGATAATGACTTGAGGATTTAATGAATGGCGATAAGTAAATAGGAAATGAAGATTATCCCTCTATTACATCTCTTAAATTATCCACTATATCAAGTATTGCTGTAGTTGCAGGACTATCTTCATATAATTCTAGAAAATTTTCTCCATTATCACAACTTTTTGCTATTCTTGGATCTAATGGAATCTCACCTAAATATCTAATATTCATTTCTTCACATAATTTTTTACCTCCACCTGTAGTTGGTTTAAAAATAAATGATTTATTTAAACAATTTGGACAAACAAATCCACTCATATTTTCAATTAATCCTAATATTGGAATTTTAGCTTTTTTACAAAAATCAATTTCTTTTCTAACATCTAATAATGAAACTTCTTGTGGTGTTGTTATAATTAAAGCTCCATCTATACCACTTTCTTTTAAATATGTATTTATTGAAATATGTTCATCTGATGTTCCTGGTGGTGTATCTATTATTAAATAATTTAATTTTCCCCAATCAACATCTTTCAAAAATTGTTTAATTAATCCATTTTTTTTATTACCTCTCCAAATAATTGCAGAATTTGGATCTGGTAACATAAATGCTATTGACATTATAGATAAATTATCCTCTATATAAATCGGACTCCATCCAGAATTAGAATTATGTATAAATTCATTTTTATTTGCTCCTAAAATTTTTGGTAATGAAGGTCCACAAATATCTAAATCTAATGATCCAATTTCTAAATCAGTATCTGCACTTAATGCAAAACTTAGCATTGCTGTAAATGTAGATTTTCCAACACCTCCTTTACCTGATAGTACTAAAATTTTATGATCTATTAAATTATTTATTTTATTTGTAATTTTATCTAAATCTGGATCTGGTCCTTTGTTTAATTGTGATGCACAAATATTTTGATTTGGACATCCTTTACAAGCATCATCTTTTCCAGCAGCTTCTGATTCTGGGCCTGGACAGTGTTCTGGTTCCGGATGTTCTAAAGCTAAAGACATTTGTATTTTATTATTCTTATTGTATATTTAGTTTATAATCTATTTCGATATATCTATTCAATAATCAAATAAATATTTCTACCATTGTTGAATTAGTAATTAAATCAAAATCAAAATCAAAATGTCAAAAATGCATGGACAACCGGATCTCGGCGATTTGATTATTAATATAAATAGTCACATGGCTGCATTTTATATTCGACCTACAAACGGAAAGTATTACCTAATTCGGTAAATACATATTTGTTATATTTTATGAAGCTTTTTTATATTGATATTTTTAATAACAATTACCAATGTATTTGAAAAAAAAAGCTAATTAAAAAGAATTTGAGATTATTAATAAAATTATGCCTAAACATAGATTTGGATTTATGAAAAGTGTAGTTAAAAATAGTAAAATATAATTAAAAAAAGGAGATAAAATTATAAAATTATAAAATTATAAAATAATGAAATTTAAAATTTTTTAATAAACTATTAATCAAATAATTAAATATTTGAATAATTGAATAATTAATAGAGTAAAAAAAAACTGGCAAACAAAAAAAAAGTAGTAAGAGAGATAAAGGATTATAAAATGTATGATAAATTAAAAATATATTGTAAGAAAATCAATAAAATTGAAATTAGTTTGAATAACTAATTGAATTTTATGTAAACCCCCAAAAGAAGATAGAATGAGAAAAAAGTAAATAAAATGAAAGGGACAAAAGAATATTTCATTTTGATTATGTTTGTTTGCATTCTGGAGGATCTTGACTTGGAGTTTTTCCTTTTGATTTATCTTTTTTATCATCCATTTCACCATCGTCTTCATCATCATCATCATCTTCAGATTCAGACTCGGATTCAGAACCATTGAAACCAGATTCACCAAATTCAGAATCTTCATCATTTTGAGCATCTAAATCAAAATCAATTGCAGTACCTGTAAACCAATCAATGGCTCTTGGAATTAATTTATCTTTAATATCTTCAGCTAATTGATAATCTAATTCTAATCTTGATTCTAATTCTTCATTATCTTCTTCATCATCATCATAATTTTCTTCATCATCATTATTTTCATCTTCATTACTATTATTATTATTATCATTCTGTATTTGAGATTTAGTTTTTTTTATATGTGGAGGTTTTGGAGGATCAAAGAAATTAAAAAAAGAATCAGTTGGAGTTAATTTTTCTATAGTTCTTGTTTGTTTAGTATGTTTATTTCTTTGTTTTCTTCTTTCAATTAATAAAGTTACATTTTTATCAGGATTTTTCCAATTTATTTCACAACCTTCAGCATGATCATAAATAAATTCACCATTATAACCTAATTCATTTTGATAATAATAAGTTTTTGTTAAAATTTTATTTGTAAAAAATTCATTATTTTTATAATCAAATTCAAAAATTAATTTGAAACCAGGACTTTCTAAATGTTCTAATTTAATATTTGTTAAATAATGTAAAACTTGTGTATCTCTATCAGAAATTGTATCAGAAATTGGATGTAAATTTTCTAAAGCAGTTAACCAAAAATCAGGAATACCTTTAATTTCATCTTCTTCATTATTATCATCAAGAACAATTTCCGAATCACTGATATCATTTAAAGTATCAGATTCATGATGACGATGATTATCATCATCATCTTCATCCTCATCGTCATCATTATCAGAATTAAAAGATAAAGCAGTTTCAATTTGTTTACCATTTGAAATTTCTGTAGAAGTTGGTTGTTTTAAACCATTTATAATACTACTTCTTCTTTCATAAATAGTATTATATTTTGCATTAAAAGTTTTTTCTAAGTTAAATAATTGTAATTGAAATTGAGATTCTAAATCCATTTGTTGTTTTTGAATATATTTCAAAGATACAATTCTTTTTTTAACATTTTTTGATAAATTATTAATATAACCAGAATCTTTACCAATTAAAGTTTGTAATTTACCTTCAACCATGGATACTAAAGTTGAATTTTGTAATAAATTATTTACTTCTTGTTTATTATTAATTTCTTTAATATCTTGAGACTGATTTACATTATTAGAGTTCTGATTATCAGATATAATATTACCATTTTCATTATTATTATTATAATTATTATTAGTAGTAGTAGTAGTAGTATTATCATCATCATCATTACTGTTTTCTAATTCAGAAATTTTAAGATTTTTATTTAAATTTTTAATTAAATTATCTTGTTCATTTTCATTTTCTTCAATTGTATTTGGTAATTGATTTAAATTTAATTTATGATTACTATTCATTAAATATGAACCAACATTTGAAGCAGGAGTATTTTGTGGAGTTGGAGCTTGAGGAAAATCAGAAGAGATTTTCTTCTTTGAAGAATCTGACATATTTATACTCATTTTTAAATAAGATTAAATAGATAAAAAAAAGTAGATTGATTGATAGAATGATTGATTGATCAATTGATTGAGGAGATTATAATTGACGAATCAAGACTTGTGATTCACCTGAGAGAATTAATATATTATAATTAGTAAGAGAAAAGACAGAAATACTGATATTTATAAATATATATATAAATATAAGTAATTAATAATAGTGATTTAGAAAAGACAATAAAAAATAAAAATGAAACTAAAAAATATAGAAATAGAAATAGAAATATAAATAAATGAAAAAAAATATTTAAATTAATCATCACAAATCAAAGCGAGAGAAAGAGCAGTAACGTTAAAAGTAGGTCTGGGAATGGAACTTCTGCGGTGAAAATGCGAGGAAAATGCAAAATTGCAAAACTGCGAAATTGCGAAATTCACTTCCTGCCAACAAAACAACTTTGACACCAACCCAAAAAAAAATAATACAAACCCACCGAAATGGTAAAGCCACGTTTGAGGATCTAATGTGGGTAGATGTTTTCAGAAGTTAAGGGGTGCAGACCCTTGTAACTGGAAGTTTACGGATTTAAAACACGGATTTAATTCCGCTTACGGCACGCTTATAGGACACAAATCTAATTTAGGTCATAGATATGCTATATTACGGGCACAAATTCACTTATAGGACGCCCCCGCAATAATGGAACTGGAAAGATAATAGCTGATATTAATAATAATGATGAATTTGACATTTTAAGGGTCCTTTGAATATCTTTCAAAAACATTCTCTTTTGGGTAGTTGTTGATCTCTGTATATTTTAACTAGATTTTATCAAAATGATTGCAAATGAAATAGTTACTTAAATTGTGTCTTGAAAGTTCAGTAGAGAAAAAAAGTCTTAGATAAAAATAGACAATATTAAAAAATTAAAATTCTGAAACTAGGAATAGAAATCAAATTACTGAGAATACAGAATATGTATATACTGTATATATATATATATATAAAATACAAAAGAATAGAATATTCTAATTTAAAATAATTCATACTTTTAAGAAATTATTGGAACTTGACATGTTAAATTTAATAATCTTGTAGTAAACTCAAATCCATAAATTGCCATAAATGGTATTCCTGCATAAACAATTAATCTTGCAACAACTTCAACATCATATCTTGGTCTTAAAGCAACACATTTTGGATAATTTTTATTTAATTTCAAATCTTTATTTAATTCATTATTTGATTTTGCTGTATTTAAAACTTCATAATAATCACTCATTGATTCGGGTCCTTGTTTATCTAAAATTTTACCATTAGGTATTTGAATTGCAGGTAAATTATTTTCATTATAAGTTTTAAAAATATTTTCAAATTCAGTTTTTGAAGAAATTTTTGAAACTGGTTTGAAAAATCTTCTTGGTACATAAATTTTAAAAATTGAATAAAAATATGGTAAAATTTTAAATAATATTTTTTTTGAAATATCTTTCCAAATTATAACTAATAAACCTCCAATAATAACTCTAATAAAAGAATTTAAAAAACCCAATTGATTATAATCATAAAATGTTGAAATTATTGAATAATTTTTTGAAATTCTGAAATTTTCTGGTAATATAAAAAATTCAGTTTTTGAATAATAAAAATGTGTTAATTCTAAACCTAAAACAACTCCAATAAATGCAACTGAATCATCAAAACATGGACAATCATCAATTGGTTCTGCATGAAAATGAATTAAAAATCCAATAAATGCTATTATAAAAATTGGAATTATTGGATTTTTTATATTTATATTATCATCAAATAATAAAGTATCCCAATAATTTTTAATTACTAGTCTTAAAATTACACATATTATACCAATTAATGAACCACTTAAAACATCAAGAAATCCATGCATACCACAATATATTCTACCAATTATTAAAGATGTATAATAAATGAATAATAAAAAACTAAATCTTTTTGAAATTTTATTTGAATTTAAAATTTCAATTAATAAAATTAAAGTAGCAGAAGTTGCATTTGCACTATGAGAACTTGGAAACCCATATTCTTGAGTTGTATATCCAGACATTGTAATTCTATGTAAAGGAGGTGATCTTGGTCTTGGTAAACAAAAATAATCTTTACAACATCCTGTAAAAAAAATTCCAAATCCTAAAACCCAAACCAAATCTCTTGTTAATTCAACATATCCAAACCATAAAGGTAATGGTAACATTAAAACATAAAATGTATGAGCTGCTAAATTTGCTGTCCATGAAAAGTATAAATCAAAAACTTTACAACGTAATTTTGATTGTAAACTAAATAATATTGGAGTTTCTTTTCTTATTAAAGGTAATAAATATGATCTTAATTTATATCTAAATGGAGATAATTTTGATTTATAATGAGCATCAGTTTTATTACCTGCATCTAAAGTAATAATTCTTGGCTTTTCATATTCAATTTCTTTTGATATATTTCTATTTCTACTGGAAATACTTTGTCTTTCAGAAGAATCTCGAATTATAGTATTTGAACTATTTGATCTAAGTCTATAATGAGTTGAATCAGAAGAAGGCATTCTGATAAAACAGCATACTCTGATTAGCTAAAAAAACAATACAAAGTAAGATATGAAGGAAAAGGAACTAAGATGGTTCTATGATTTGAATCTGATATATATTTTGAGTATATTTGAGTATATTTGAAGATGAGATAATAAACAATAAATAATAAATATATTATTCTAGTGAAACAGAAATATTTGTGAACAAAACCTGCAATCGCAAGATTTGATATCAGATCGCGTACGTGTGGGCTCTGTGGGTGTTAAGCAATGTAATTTAGCAGTGCACGCAGCATCGCATACTAATTTTACTACTGTAAAGAACTGCTACGAAGCTGAGTGTGTGGTTTGAGAAAATAGACCTTTTATTTATTTTATTACTACAAACTGAAAACTAAATTGTAGATAATTGTAGATAATTGTCGATAATGTTAAATTGTTGTAAGTTATCGTTGAGTAAAAAGATTTGGAAAAGTATTTAGGATAGGCAAGAGAGACTTGTAACACTGACTTTATACTTTTCACTGGAAGTCTCAAAATATGGCTTTATCAAAATCTTTCATTTTCCAAAATAATCTAAGAAAAATGCTTTAAATCATTCTTTATCATCAATTTCAATCATTATTCTAATTAGTTTAATACTCCGAGTTATTCTTAATATATGTTACAGAATACCTATAACTCTTATAGAATATTTCTAGAATATTTCTAAACACTTTGAGAAATATATTTGAATATTTCAGAGAAACTATTTATATTACATTTATATTATTTCTATATAGAATTTTCAAGCTATCAATTAATTCTTTCATTTGATTTATTTGAATAATATCATAGTATTCTTCAACATAATCTTTATGCTTTATATTATCATCTAAATTATCTTCCATTTTTTTGATTAATAGATTTTTAGATTCATCAAATTCATAAGTATTATATAATCGTAATAGATAATTACCATTATTATTATCTTTTTCATGACTATGATTATGATTATGATGAATGTTATTATTAAATGAATCAATTAATAAGGACAATATTCCACTTCTAAATAAATCTACTTTATCTCTAAATTTATCATTCAATTTTGATTCTAAATCAATTGAAAAATCATTAAGAAAATAAAAAATCAAAATTTTGTTTTTTTTGAAGAGATTAATTGTTTTAATTGAGGTTTGAAAAAAAATATTACAAAAAAATTCTGTTCTCAATCTATCCAGAGGAAATTTTTTCATAAACTCAATTATCATATTCAAATCATTTTTGAACTGATTATTTTCATAGTTTTCATTATAAAAATTTTCATTATTATAATTTTCATAACTAGATGTATCATTTGAAATTTCAATTTTGGGTAATATAATATTAGTATTAGTATTAGTATTAGTATTAGTATTAGTATTAGTATTAGTACTATTATTATTTATATTATTGAAATTTGAATCATCTATTGATGTATTAAGAAAATCATTACTAAGTTTTTTTTTTTTTAATCTGATCCAATATCTTCTTCTGACAAAATTTAATTTGAATTTTTTATCACTATAGTTACCATTCCAATGCCTACTACCAAATCTAAAATTTGAATAAACCCAACCATTTTTATCAATATTTTTACTTATCATTAGAATTTTCCAATCATTCCAAACCCATTCCCAATTTGGATCTAAAGTTAAATTTGAATTAAATTCACAACATATATTTTTTTTATAAAAAATTTTTTTTTTTTTATTAATTCTATCTTTTTTTTTAATAAATGGTGGTGGATCAAAATGTTGTAATAAAAATTTTTTTGAATAAAAAGATTTTTTAAAAAATTTAAAACCTCTTTCGTTTTCCAAAATTATTTCTAATTCATAATCATAATTTATTAATAATAAATTTTTTAATTGTTGAATTAAATTTTTTTCATTTAAATTTAAATTTTTATTGATATCTTTAATTAAATTTAAATTATTTTCAAATTTGAAAAAATTATTTTCTTTAATTAAATTATCAAAAGATTTATTAAACATTAAAGTATTTGCTCTATATTTATCATAATTTGAAAAATGTTTTTCATTTCTATTAAAATTTAATTCAAATTCTAGATTATTAATAGAAATATTTTGAGAAATTTTGGATTTGAATTTTTTCAAATTCAATGAAATTTTTTTTGATAATTTATTATTTTCATTGCTATTTTCATTACTGTTTTCATTTAAAGTATTTGAATTTGAAATTGAGATTGAACTGGAATTTAAATTCGAATTTAAATTTGAAATTGGATCTGTAATTGAATTTGTGATTTGATTTGCAACTGGATTTGCATTTGGGGTTGTAATCGGGGGAGTGATTGGATTTATAATAGGATTTGTAGTTGGATTTAAAATTGAACTTGTGTTTGATAGCATTTGATTATCATTAGTATAAACTAAAGAAGTTTGAGATGAATTGTCATTGTCATTGTCATTTTTATCATTTATATTATCGATATCATTTATATTATCGATATCATTATTGTTATCAATATCATTATTTAATAGAGATATTGAATAAGTATTTAAATTATTTAATTTTTTTAAATTTTCTTTTTCTAAATTTTTTTCAATTCTAATTTTTTTATGATTTTTATGTCTTTGATGAGTTTTATGTAATTGAGCTTTAGTATATCTATTAATTGAATGATTATGTGGATGATTAATTGAATTATTAATTGAATTATTGATTGAATTATTAATTGAGAGATTATTTGAATTATAAATTGAATTATAGATTGAATTACAATTTGAATTACAATTTGAATTAATTGAGGAATTTGAAATAGAATTTGAATTTGATATTGAAGATGAAATTGAATTAGATGAAGGAATTGAAGAAGAATTTGATAAATTAGAAATTGATGGAGAAAGTGAATTTTGATTGTAAATTGGATTCAATTTATAAGAATCTAATTGATTATTCAGATAATCATTTGGTTTTAAATAATTGTTATTACTATTGTCATTATTAGTATTGTTATTGGTATTATTATTAGTATTAGTATCGGCGTCTAAGACATTATTAATATTTTCAAATT
Source organism: Ascoidea asiatica (assembly GCA_001600695.1). Classification (NCBI taxonomy): domain Eukaryota; kingdom Fungi; phylum Ascomycota; class Saccharomycetes; order Ascoideales; family Ascoideaceae; genus Ascoidea; species Ascoidea asiatica. Next base: position 329,497 of record BCKQ01000013.1, read on the forward strand.
TTTTCAAATTATCTAAATTTGATAAATCACAGCAATTTGTATTATTATCATTTATATTATTATCATTTATATTATTATTGTTTGAATTATAATTATTTATAATATTATTTTCATTAATAATTTTTATATCTTCAATTGATAAAATTTTTTTCTTGATAAAAAAATTATTAGAGAATGAATCATTATGTTTAAATTTTATTTTATTTTTAAATTTTTTTTTTTTATTAAATTTTTTATCAATAATTTTCATTATTATATAATCATATCGTAACTTATGATATAGACATTATACAATTGATATTACTTATTTGTTATAAATTGAGTTACTTATTTATTCTTTTTTATTATGAATTGATTATGGATTGATTATGGATTGATTATGGATTGATGGATTGTTTATAGATTATTTGTTTTGATATAATTTATCTATTTACTAATCAATTGATAAGAAAGAAAGAAAGAAACAAAGAAAGAAGTTTCTTTGTTGGTTCTGTGTTTGAATTACAGCAAGCATGCAGAAAATAGAAATAGAGACCAGATTTGTGGGAGAGTCTTGATTCGTACAGCGCTGGAAACGAGAAACGAGTGGATTTGAAGAGAATAGAAAAAGAATCCAGCGTTATCCAGTTAGAAGGTAATTATGGAGTGATATTTCGAAGCAGAGACACTGCCAGTAACTACTTTATATAAAGTAAGAGATATCCAGACTAGAGTGACTGTTTAACATTAGAAACAATAAACTAGATAAGAAGAATTAATAGAAATATAGAGAATAATGTTGGGACTAATTCAATCATTTATGCCTAAGATACCTGGGTTTTTACCAAAATGGTTATTGTTTATATCTGCAGTATCTGCATTCAATTCTGTTCAAACATATATATCTGGTCTCGAATTGACAAGAAGAGTTTATGAAAACAAACCATTAGAAACAACTGGATTGTCAGCTAGAACATTTGGTACTTGGACATTTGTATCGTGCGTTGTGAGATATTATGGTGCTTATTATTTAAATGATCCAATAGTCTGGAGAATTGTATTATCAAGTTACTTGATTGCATTTGTTCATTTCAATCTCGAATGGTGGGTTTACAAAACTGCTAAATTTGGAAAAGGTTTCTTAGGTCCATTGATTGTATCAACAGTTACTATTTGCTGGATGCTTTCCACCAAGGACTATTACTTATCAATTCCTCTTTCCCTAGCTGCTTAAGCTGTCTAAGCTGTCTAAGGTGCTTAATGGTTTATGATCAGGGCAAATAGCCACTATACAGAGAGATACACAGTAATAAATTGTAAATACCTTCAAACCCGTTTGCATGGTACTACCAACCCATTGGTAGAAGCCATCTTTAGGGTAGTACCATCTCAGTGGAACAATCACTTGGTAGGGTCATGTATGTTTAAGCATAAACACTTTTATAGTCAGTTAAGTGCGCTATCTTACATTATCACATGACTTTTAAACCACGTGTCAAATAATACTTTGCACGTGCTGTCTCCTTAATATTTCTTTTTCTTACCTTGTTGCTGTAGAATATTAGAGCTAGCACTATTAGCACTATTAGCACTGTACAGTAGTACTATTAGAATATCAAAAAAATACTATTACGTACGTACGTACTTCAATCCTGTCTTCGTTCAAGTATCTAATCTAATTAAAGCTACTTAACTATTAATTGATAATAATAACAATAATATCTGATTCACTGAAATACTCCAATATCATATATTCAAATATCAAATATATTTCAAATTAGATCTAGAAATACTAGATATATTAGACCTATTTATATTCAAATATATAAATATATAGATATTCAAAGACAATTATATACAATACAATAATATATACAAACCGTGTATATCAACTTTTTATATTTGAAAAATGTCTGATCAATACGCTACAAAAGAAGAAATTGAAATTTTCTTCAAAAAATTACAGAAATTACCTGATAATAGAATTTGTTTTGATTGTAAAAATAAAAATCCAACATGGACTTCAGTTAATTTTGCAATTTTTTTATGTCTTAATTGTTCTTCAATTCATAGAAATTTAGGTGTTCATATTTCCTTTGTTAAATCAACAAATTTAGATAAATGGTCAAAAAATCAATTAAGAAAATTTAAATTTGGTGCAAATTTAAATTTATTAAATTATTTAAAAAAATTAAATAGATTAGATATTTTAAATTTAAATCCAAAAGAAAAATATTCAAATAAAATTTTAATTAATTATTTAAATGATTTATCAAAAAAATCTAAAATTGATGAATTAAATAATCCAAATACTATATTAATTGATGATTCTTTATCTTCTTCAACTTCTTTAAATTCTTCTTCTTCTTATTCTTCATTATCTTCATCAAATAACAATAATAATAATTCAAATTCAAATTCAAACTCAAATTCAACTGATGATTTTTTTGCAAGTTGGGATAAACCTTTAGTTTCTTCAAATTTAAATAATAAATCAAATAATAATTCAAACTCAAGTCTAAATAATAACTCAAGATCTACAACTCCAATTTCTACTACAAATAAAAGAATCATAACAACTTCAAGACCAACTATACATAGACAAATAATAAAATCTAATAATAAATCAAATATCAAATCAAATATTAATATTAAATCAAAAAATATTCTTTCAGTAAATAATAATAATAAAACAAAATTAGGTGCTAAAAAATTATCAACTTCAATTGATTTTGATGAAGTTGAAAGAAATGCTAAAAATGAAGCTGATCAAATTAAAAAATTAGGTTATAATCCAAATTCTGATAATATTTTAGATTCAAATTCAATAATTTCAAATAATTCTTTAATTTCTCCTTCAATATCTTCTTTTAATAATAAAACTAACAATAATATCAATAATAATTTTGATGATGATGATGATTTCTTTGGTAATTCAATGTCAAATTCAAATTTAAATTCAAAATCAAAATCTTCTGTGGATAAAATTACTCCAAAATTTGCAAAACTTGGTTTTGGTATGACTAATTCTGTATTAAATAATGAATCTACTTCAAATTCTTCAAGACCAAATAATAATTCTTATAATTATACTGGTAAAGTTGAATCAAAATTTGGTACTCAAAGAGCAATATCTTCTGATGAATTTTTTGGTAGAAATACATATGATGAAGATTTACAAAAAGAAGCAAAATTAAAATTACAAAGTTTCAATAATTCAACTTCAATTTCTTCTTCTTCATATTTTAATGATCCAAATCAAACTGATTCTTTTTTAAATAATTCTGGTAATAATGCTAATAATTTAGGTATCGAAAAATATGTTAAAGATTTTAGTGAAAAATTTACTGGTAATGCAAATGATGATATTGCTGTTTTAAAAGATGCTGCTGAACAAGCTAGTCAAAAAATTTCTGGTTATTTACGTGATTATTTACGTTAACTAGTAAATAAAATTTATTTCTATATATTTTTCTCTCTTTCTATTTTTTTCATATTATCTTTATAATATCTTTTTTCTTAATTCTTTTTTCATTTAATAAATAATTAAAAAAGTATTTTAATACTTCCAGTGTTTGGTACCATTTTACTGTACTATTCCATGATTCTCCCGTAGTAAAGCACCGATCACTCTTAATCCGTCAATTTTACTTAATCGCTACTGATAAAACTCGCTCAACTCAATAATTATGCATTTTAAAGACTGTTTAAAGATATTATAAAAAGATATATTATCAGAAGATTTAAGATAGCAAAATAATATAACAATAATATAATATAATAATACCTATCAATTAAATAAATCAAGTCGAATATATCATCAATTCTAGCAACATTAAATATATAAACTATTGCAATTCAAGAACATTTATACCATATTGTATACTAAAGCTAAATTCCCTTTTCAATTTTTTTTCTTTAACGCTGCTTTTTTTTATCAATTTCAATTCATTTCATTTGAATTCAATACAATACAATACAATACAATTCAATTTAATTCAATTCAATTCAATTCAAATATATTATAATATAATATAACATAATAGAATATTGATACTAGTTATTGATGTTTATCATTCATATAATTACAATAATAAGTATAAGTATAAGTATAAATTAATCAATACTTCACAGTTTTCATCTTATTTCTATTATCAATAAATTACATGAATGAAGAAATTTTACATGATTCAAATGCTCTTCCGAGTGATACAAGTAATCATCCATCATCAAATAACTTAAGTTTTAATATTAATAAAAATTCATCAAATAAGAAAAAATCTAGAAATTCAAGATTAAGATCAAATAAAAAAAGAAAACTCTCAAAAGGATATTCAATACAGAATAATTTAACGAGTTCTCCAAGCTTAGATAAATTTAATACTAACTGGAATAATAATAATAATAATAATAATAATAATAATAAGAATAGTTATTATGGTAATAATATTGGCTCGTTTGAATCTTCTCCAACAAAAAATTTATATGATGAATCTTTATCAATAAATTCAATACCGAATAATTTAGGTTATAATAATGGAAATCTTAATGAAGATCTTGGTTCTTTTTCTGAAATAAAAGAAAAAGATTTTATAGAACTTTCGGATAATCTGATTCAATATATTGGAGATAATAATAAAAATCTTCATTTTAATTCTATTAGTAATAATGATGATTTTGAAGAGATTGAAGATGATAGTCCAGATGAAATGAAATCTAATATAAGTCGAGATAATTTATTTATTGTTAAATCTACTAAGGGAAGAAAAAAACATAATTCTCTTCCGAGCTATAATAATCCAATAAAACTTAATAAATCTGATAACATTAATAAAAACAATAAAGTTAATAAAATTAATAAGCATATTAAAAATCAAAAGCATCAAAAGACTCAAAAACATCAAAGACATTTAAGACACCAAAAACAGAGCATTAAAACTATTCTATCTCAAGAAACTGATGATCCGATAGAATCCTCAAGTGATGAGTCTGAAACTGATAGTGCTAATAGTCTTAAGAATCAACCCAAAAGATCTATAAATACTAATCGAAAATCTAAACTAACAGTAAAAGATAGTTCCCGTACATTTGTTCATGATAATTCTAGACAATTAATTCCAGACAAAAGATTTATATCACAGAACATAGATAAAAAAATAGATAAAAAAATAGATAAAATAGCCAATAATTACACTCAATCAAATAATCCAATTTCTAATAATCGAAAAAATCGTAATAATTTGAAACAAAAAAATAAATCCAAAGCAGCGAACATTGTTTCATTTGAAGAAAAAGATAAAATGTTATTGAAAAAACTAAATAATCATCCAAAAAATAGAAAAAATGCATCATCTGTTATTTTAAATGGAACTACTTCACAAAACATACCTTTAACTTCAATAAAATTAACTAATAAAAACTCAGGGTTAAATCTGATTGATAATTTGTTAAATAAACCTCAATTTCAACTGACCAAAAAATTAAAAGACACTAGTTTTAACTTTGTAAATAATGGCATAAATGATTTAGATGACGATGTTAAGTTCATTGCAGATTTAACTGAAAACAAGTCTGGTTCACGAAATGAAAGCGATAGCTCTAACAAATCTAGTACCGGTGGTAGAAACAATAAAGGTTATACAAATTATAGAAATGATGGGAAAGACGAAAATGTAATAGTTGATGAAATGAACAAGATTAAAAATTTTGAAAAAGAACAAGTTTATTATTTTTCTGATGAAAGTTTAGAAAAATTCAGCAATAATTTTAGAAATGATACCCAAGCTTTTGATTTAAGAGAATCATATCCGCAGAATATAAAAGAAAATCCAATTACTTTTATCAATAATAATAATAATAGTAATAGTACTGAAAGTCCAGAAAATGTTATATTCATTTCTGATAGTGACCATGATAGTGAATTTGAAAAAATTCCGAATTCAGGAGATGAAATAAATCATTTGAAAAACAAAATCAAACAAGGCAATATAAATATCAAAAATAAAGTATATGATAATAATTTAATTAAAAGTAGTCAAGAAGTAAAATCTCCCTATTTCCTGAAAAATAAACAGAGGTCTAATCCAATAACTCAACTAAGACATAATGAGAGTGATCATGAAAATCCTAGTATTGAAGTTTCAGTGGCGAGAAATTCCCCGAAATATAGCAATACGAAAACAAATAGGTATACAAGAATTCCTGGTGAGTATCCAGACTCAGTCAAAAATATATATAATGAGAATCAAAATGGAATAATTGAAACTACTGAAAATAGTTTAAGTACTTCAACAAAACAAAGAGTTGAAGATGTTAAGGTAAAAAATCCTCTTACAATAGTTGTCAAAGAAGATTTACTGACAGATGTAAATTCTAATTACAAAAGAAGAAGTAATTCTCGAAGTTTAGATAAAAGTTCGAGTAACGCTGCACTCTTTCATCGAGCTTCTACACAAGATTATAAAAGAAAAACTATTTTCAATAAGAACAATAAAACAGCAACTAATAACAATAACATCAATCGTGATAATTTTTCTCTTGAGAAAATGACAATCATTTCTGATATAAGTGATAGCTCAAATTCTGATTCGCCTTCCAAAAGTAGAAAATTCATTGATTTGAATTCAGTGATCAATATGGAAAAACTTTACTTTTTCAAAATTGAATTTAGTCAAATGCATAACGTGAAAATTGAAAGTATTGACTCTTACTTCCTGGTCGAAAATAACCATGTCATTTTTCCAACATTAGATACAACCATTGACCTTACGATTACATATAACATAGTAAATAGTGGATCAAATGCTAGCATAATGTTCAAAATTATGGATGATGAATTTACAAGTAGGAGTAATCATAAATCAAAAGTAGGTTCTTTAAAATCAAGTAGGTCTGAATCTATTAATAGATTGGATTATATAAAAATATATTTGAAAGAAAGTATTGAGAATTTAAAAAACTTTAATAAGTTCTTGAATAATTTAAATCAATCAAAAATGATTAATGAATGGATAAAGAATCAAAGTGTTGATGAAAGGCCTAATGTGAAAGACCAGTTTCTTACTGGCTTAAAAGATGAAGTTCATCAAAGCGAAGATTTATATTCCAAAAAATTCAAAGATAACACAGATCATAGTGAACGCCAGAAATCAAGAAAAAGCAATAAAATTTCTCCTAGTGGGTTTTATAGTTTAAAGGCTCTACCTAACATTGGATCTAGCAATCGAACTAGAAGTAAACTTCAAGAGCTAGAAGAAGAAGTTCAACAATCGGCTAATGACCGTTATTCTAGTTCGGATGTTGAAACGGTTCACGAATCTGATGATGAAGAGCCACCTTCAGATTTTGGACCCCCTTATTTGCATAAATTTGAAGATGGAAAATCAATTAGAATCACAAACTCCGATTTTCGTTGTTTATTTAATCATGAATGGATAAATGATACTTTGATTGATTTTTTCATAAAGTTATATCTTGATCAGCGTTTGAGTCTCACCGAAAACTCAGATTTTCATACCCAAAAGGATCCAGAAAATTCAGTTCATGATGAGAATCCACCAGCAACCTTGGAAATTGACAAAGATCCACAAAAGCCCATACCTTATGAGAATCAAGCAAAACTAGCATCAGACAAAAGTATAACAAAATATGAAAAAAATGAAATACATGTATTGAGCACATATTTCTTCACCAAACTAATGAGTACTAAAGATGATAATTATTATGAAAATCTTAAACGATGGGTTGTAAAGGCTGATCTATTTAAATATAAGTATATTATTCTACCTATTAATGAAAACCTTCATTGGTATTGTTCAATAATATATAATTTACCTAAATTGTTGTTACCAGAAGGATGCGTGGAGATTTTTGTCTTTGATTCATTAAATCAAAACCATGTAAATATTGCAAGACCACTTAAATTGTTTTTGATGCAATATGCCAAATCCAAAGACAATACCGATAAAGACATAAAAAGGTTAAGATTTAGACGTGTTTTTGTTCCAAAACAAAAAAATTTCAATGACTGTGGAATTCACGTAATTTATAATGTTTCAAGATTTATAAAATTTCCAGAGAAGTGCATTAGATTGTGGAAATCCTCGTCTGATGTGAAGAAGTCTAAAAGGACCGAATTTTTTAACAATTCTGAAAGAGATAAGCTAAGAAAACATTTAAGAAGTCAGCTAAAGGAACTTCAAAGTAAGCAGATTGAAGAACAAGGACCTGCTCCATTAGTATCTTCCCAGGTGGATGAAAGTTTAGATGACATTGAAGTATTTTATGAAGGTAAGTTTTCTGTCATGAAAAGCTCTTTTAATATTGACAATTGTGGCGTTCCTAGTAATATCAATATTAATGATAACAGAAATGATAATGATAATGATAATGATAATGGTAAGGGTAATAATAATGACAATGATTATGATAATAACAATGATGATGATAATGACAATGATAATGATAATAAGCTTGAGAACCCAAAAAATTATAATAATGATATTATTATGAATAAAAGTATTTGTGATGAGAATGATAACAATAATGAAGATACTCTGCATATTGCCAAAACAGATGAAATTCTCGATAAATCTTTGAATACAAAAAGCGAGAATAGAAATATTTTTCAAGAGCCTAATTCTCTTAACTCACTAGATAATAAGGTCAGTGAATATTTTTTGAAACCTAGTAATAATTCTGATAATATAAAATCAGTAGATGCATCCTTGTTCAAGTCTGAAGGATCTAAAAGTCTTGAAGGTTTCCATAAATTACATAACGGAGAGAATCTTATTAATTATGACAAACAAGATAGTTTTGAAAAAAATAATGGTTCAAATAGAAAAGGATTGAATTCGAAAAGTGAATTGGAGCCAGGCGAATGGGAAAGAAATTCCAAGGAGAACATGATTCTATTAAATGAATTAAGTAAAGTCGAAGACGCTGAAAAATTCATAGATAGTTCTGGAGAGAATAATTTTAGTTCTATTTCAGAAAATATTTTATATCACAATCAAAAAAAAAGTAAAAATGAATTGAAATATGAAACATCGGATTTTGGAATGGAGGATAATGAAAGAGCGATGATAGAACATAATATAGCTGCATTGACGTCAGAAAATCATGAAATTTTATAATTAAAAGTAGTAATAAATATTGGTTTTACTTTCGAGATAAATTTCTTTTAGGTTGTTTTTTTTGAAAAACACTATAATTCATGTATTAAAAGCTATCTATATTAATCAAATCTAAAAAAAAAAAGAGTAGTTTAAAATAAAATATCTAGATAAAATTTATGTGAAAGTAACAATAACATTAAATTGAAAATAAGTTCAATAATAGAGATAAAAATATAAAAGATAAAGCGCCTTGATATAAACATAAAATAAAAAAAAAAATTTAATTAAAAAAAAAGTTAAATGTATTGATAAGTATATAGATATATTGATATGTTGTTACTAATAAAATAAGTTATGAAATTTAGAGTAGTTGATAAAGTTGTAATACTAGTTGATTGAAAATGAGGTTTGAAGTGGGATAAATAAAATAAAAACAATTTAAAATCAAATTTAAATTATAATTATAATAATTCAAACAAATATTTATTATTAAGGAAATTTTATTTCAATCAATATCTAAATTATAATCAACTTTTTAATTAAATTTTTTTTTATTGAAGAACTTAAGAGTAAAAGAAAAGATTACATCGAAATATCAAAAGGATGATATATTTAAATAATTAAGTAATTAAATAAATTGAATAAATTAAATAAAAAGGATACATTAAAATAGATAATATTCAAATAATATTAAAATAATAATAGGATGATATTTAGTAAGTTAATTATAAGTTATAAAACCCATAAAAAATACAAAAAAAAAGAAAAGAAAAAGAAAAAAAAGATTGAAAGAAAGAGAAATGAAGATAAGTAATTAAATCACAGAAAGATAGATATTAATTAACTATTTCAATTAATCAATCATCTTAATTAATTATCTGAATTAACTAAAGATTCATCTTTATTAATAATATCATTTTGTTGATTTGATTTTTCATTAAGTTCATTATTAATTTCATTATTAATTTTTTCATTGATTTCTTTTTCTTTTAAATCGATATCATTTTCAATTTTATTTTGATTTTTAAAATGATGTTTCTTATTTCCTTTACAATCACCTTTTTTATGAGGTTTCATTTGATGAAATTCACCGTTAGCTTGTTTATTATCGAAATAATCTTCTTTATGATCTCCTTTATGATTTTTCATTGGAGGTTGATCAAAGACAGCTGAATCTGTTGGAGCAGGTTCAGAAGGTTCATCAGTTGGAGGTTTTTCAGAAGGTGGAGGAGGTGGTGGTGGTGGACCATGAGGAGGAGGACCTGGAGGTGGTGGACCATGAGGAGGAGGACCTGGAGGTGGTGGACCATGAGGAGGAGGAGGTCCTTGAGGTGGATAAGGACCATTTCTATTGGGAGGACCTGGAGGAGGAGGACCTTGAGGTGGTGGTGGACCTGGTGGTGGTGGAGGACCTTGAGGTGGATGAGGACCTTTTTTGTTTGGTGAACCAGGTGGTGGTGGTGGTGGTGGACCTTGAGGACCATGAGGAGGAGGTGGACCATGTTTAGAATTATCATGATGACCTATTGGACCTCTTTGACCATGAGGTGGAGGTGGTGGTGGAAATTCACCATCGAAAGGCATAAATGGGTGATGATCATTATTTTCAAATTGATTAGAATTATGCATTCTCATCATTTCACCATGATGAGGACCAAAATGATGAGGAGCTAAAGCATGAAATCCAGCTGTTGTTATAAAACTTAATAAAACTGTAGCTAACACACCAAGTGAAAAAAATTTTAATCTAAGATATTTAACTTCAGATTTTGGAACCATTTCTATTTGAGTATATCTAGCTTCATTTGAATGACGATCAGATTTTGAATCAGATTGATATTGAGAAGGTATCTCAATATAAGCGGGTAAAGATTTATCAGACATGATAAATAAGTATTAAATAAGCTATAGTTATTATGATTATTGCAATAATTGAATTTCTTTAATTTATTTAATTTAGTTAATTTATTTGATATTAAATATTAAAAATATATAATCGAAAAAAATAAACAAATCTAAAGGAATAATATATTTTAAACAAAAAAAAAATATCTGGTGAACTCTCCAAGGATTTTATACATCAAAAGAACATATAAAAAAACAAATATTTTGATAAATGGTGGCAGAAAGCCCATTTCTAAGCCTTAAGGCTGGCAGAGAAAGACTTTGCTGAGTGCACACATGTTTTCAGTGACCACCGGTGCAAATGCCGGCGCAAGCCCACAGCTCTAGAGCCCACCGGGATTTGAAACACTGCTGCGCCTGATTGGCTGGCTTGTTATAGTGGAATCCCAGGAGCCCCAGCGATTCCCAGGTTTTCCCAATAAGTTAGAATTGGATCTACTGCAAGTAAAAGTGGCTATATTTTTAAGAGCGTGTCATTACGTTCTTTTTCAGTTCCGGTGATTGTAGTTCGAACGAAATATCTAATTATTATTAAAAGATATCTAATTCAAATTATAAACAATTGTTAATTAAAATATAAAATATATAAAAATTATATAAAAAATATGGGAGGTAAGTGCCCTATTTATATTAGAGGAAAATAGGAGCGCGTAACCCATTATAAGAATAAATTTGTAAATTTAGTATGTGAAAGTTCACTTCCCACACTTAAAAAAAAAAATATAAAAAAGTATTGTTCTAGAAAACACTACGTCATTCTAAGAACAATCACGAAGATTCCAGTACATTCGAGATGCACACAGAACTTCGAAGAAAGAATAAATAATTCAGACCCGGAACGTTCTAGTACATTTAACATGCACACGCAAGTTTTGAAAACGCAATAGAATATAGTCGTAGATCAATATGTGCAATCCTAGAAAGTCTACGAATAGCCAAGAATATTTGAAGACAATTCTAATAAAAGAATAAAACGATTAACAATCAAATAGCCCCACGTTTATAATTTGGTGGCTTTTGAGATTTTAACTAATCTTGATCTATCACCCATTAGTACTTTTTAAGAATGATTGAAAAAAGTTTTAATTGGGTGCTTCTCGTTAGTCAAAGCAGAAACTAATCTATTACCATTTACTTTATTTTTAATATCAGCACTGTTTAAAGTCAAAAGTTTGTAAACATTATCATCCAAAACCTTTTTCACAATAATGGGACTATCATAATATGGTTCTAATTTGGGTTATCTAACTCTTTGTCGTAAAACATAATCACCTACTTCAAAACCTTTATTGAATGCATTGTATTCTTGAAGGCTCTTTTGGTATCTGCAATGTTCCGCTTAATTTTGGAATGTTCCTTTCTTTATTTATTTAGGTTTTAAATTTGTAAGACTCTTAAGTGAGTAGCTTTTTGATCTTCGGCATCTGTAGGTTCTTTTGCATAAGGTTGCATATTATGGCTTGAACCTGAATATACACGAAAAGCTAAAAAGTAAGGTGATAATCCATATTTTGATTTTCTTGACCTGAATTAAATTAATGCAGCATTGGTAAGTAGGTCCCACTTTGAAGAAACATTCAAATGAAATAAAATTTGTTTGAATAAACCATTAAACTTCTCACATTTACCATTAGTCTCTGGGTGGTATGGAGTGGTTTTGCGACATTTGATTCCTAAGGAATCTAATTTCTCAATAACATTATTTGCAACAAAACCAGAATCATTATCCCTAATTATTTGTTTCATTTGACCATGGTTTGTGACGATAGTTTGAATTAAATTTAAAACATGTAACGCGCCAGTATCTGGTGTTGGAATAGCATAAGCATAATCTGTACCATAATCAATCGCAGTGATACAAATTTTATTTCCAGATGAAGTTTTTTGAAAAGGACCAATATAATCCATCCCCAATCTTGAGAAGGCTGTTGCAGAAGGAATTGGAATTAATGTCTTAGAAATAGCTGATGACTTTTTCATAAGCTGACAATGAGGACAAACTCTAAGAACTTCTTGAAATAATGGAATACTATCAGGATGAAACTATTTTTTATTTACCATGTTTTCTAGATTTCCAATGGAACAGTGAGCATTTGAAAGATGAATTTTTTCAGAGACTTCCTTAAACTTATCTTCACTTAAAACAATATCTAAACGATCTTTAATTCTAATATGTAATTCATTATCATAGAAAATAGAGTTAGCAAAGATTAAATTTTAGGAATTTCTTTATTTTGAAAAAATTCTTTAATTCTAATAAGATCGACTTCACACAAATCCTTAATTTATTTGATGGTTTTGATCTGAGTTTCAGTTTCATTAAGTTCATCAATTTCAATTAATGTCTCATTTGCTTTTTCATCAACCAAATCAGTCCTTCTTGATAGTAAATCAGGAATCACATTTTGTTTTCCAGGCTTATTTTGAATATCACAATCATAATGTTCAATGATTTCAATGAATTTCCTAATTCTTTTTCCAGGATCTGATTTAGTTCTAATATATTGAAGAGATTCATGATCGGTTCTAACAATAATTTTGCATCCTTCAATATATTTTTGAAAATGAATCAATGAATGAACAACAGCTAAAAGTTCTCTCTCTTGAGCAGAATACTTTTGTTGTGTTTTTGAAAATTTTCTTGATTCAAAAGCAACAGGATATAATTGGATCTTTCCAGTGTTCTCATTTTTATAGGGTTGGAGTAATACACATCCTAAAGCAAAGTCAGAAGCATCAGTTTCTAAAATTGCAACTCTCTCAGGATCAAATGCTTTTAAAACAGGAGCTGTAGTTAATGTTTTTTTCAGTGATGTAAAGCATTCAATTTGAGAAGGTTTTAATTCAATTTTTGTTCCTGGTTTAGGAGACCCAACCAATAAATCTGTAAGTGGCTTCATTTGTTGAGAAAAATTTGAAATAAACTTTCGGTAATATGAGCATAAGTTAATGAAACCTCTTATATCAGTAATTGATTTTGGTAATCGCCAATTTAAGATTTTCTCGATCTTTGTAGGATCAGTTTTGATTCCTTCTGAGGAAACAATATGTCCTAAAAATTTAACTTCTTTGCAAAAGAATTTTGACTTCTTCACATTTAATTGAWGTTTTTYTTTTTCAAGTTGRGTAAGGACCTCATTARCTTGATCAAKATGATCTGCTTTATTATGGCTGTAAATAATTATATCATCAACATAAACCATAACATAAGGTAGATGGCCTAAAATTTTCATCATAAATGATGGAAAGGTATAAGTACCATTGACTAAGCCAAAAGGCACGACATTGAATTGATAATGACCTGAATTGGAAGAAAAAGCAGTTTTAGCTTTACTATCATTATCTAAAGCAATTTGGTAAAAGCCATTTTTCATATCCAAACAAGTGAAGTATTTAGCACCATTGAGTTTATTAAGGCAAATATCAATAGATGGCAAAGGAAAATAATGCCTAACACTAATAGCATTTAATTTCCTATAATCAACGCAAACTCTATAAGTTCTATCATTTTTTGGAACAAGAACTAATGGAAAGTTCCAACCACTTTTAGTTTCAGAAATTAATCCAGATTCTAGATTTGATTTATCAAATTCATCAATGAATTTTTGTTGAAGAGGACTATAGTTGTAACTTCCAACATAAATTGGTGTTTCAGAAGTTGTTTCAATAGTGTGTTTAAACAGTCTTTCTGGAGGTAATCTTGGAGTTGAATCATTTAAGTAAGAGTATTTCTTAAGATCAAACACTTGTTCCTCATCTGACTGTGATGTTGAGACATAAAATTTTTCTAATTCATCAACATTTTCTGAACTCAAAATACACTTTTTATCTTGGTTAAAAAGCATAATTGAAAATCTATCACTACCTTTTGCACAAAATTTATGGTCGTAGAGAAATCTACTTCTAATAGTAATATCGAAAGCTTTTGTTGAACGTTTTGGCAAAACAGCACATTTAATGTCAATTAAACCAAAGTTTTCAATGAATAGTGGTAAAATGACATCATTCTTGACTATAATTGTCCCTGTAAACCCATGGATTGTTGTAGGCTTACGCTGTAGCATTTTGATTTCCAAGCCCTTTAAAGATGATTCTAAAACATAGTTGGATTCAGCACAAGTATCGAAAATAATTTTCATCTTTTTATCATTAACAGAAGAATTGAAATATCTATTAGGAAACTTTTTGTTGTTGGTGTTAATTAATCTAAAATGTTCATCGTCAGAAAAGGATTCTGAGGTCAGTTCCAGCTCTGACTTTTCAGATTGGTCTTCCTCCACTCCTTCTTCAGCAATTCTGTAACTAGACTTCTTTTCATATTTATTTTTATATCTAGAATTGGAGTTACCTTTTGATTTTCTATTTGCAGCTTCGGTTTCAGCAATTGTTTTGTATTTTCTACACGAGAAACAAGTATTTCTGAAATGTCCTGGGAGATTACAGAAATCACAAGTTTTGGTTGTGGAGCGAATTGCATTGAAGTTTTCCTTTGAGTTTGATTCAATAATTGATTCAAGATTATTGAACTTATAAATATCATTGTCAATAATAACTTCATTTGAAACAGCTGTAAAAACAACTCTTGAACTGACCAAGTTAAGTAATTTGTTGAACAATTCAATAGTGGTTTTGGATGGAAATTTTGTTTCCCATTGAATTTGATGAGGAAATTCATTTTTAATTTGAGAAATAATTGTTGATCTCATGAAAGTACTAGAAACAGTATTTGAAGGAAGACTTTCATAAGAATTTCTAAATCTTGTAATACAATCAACAACTTTTTCATTTTCAGAGGGTTTAATTTCTTTGAATTGTTGAATTAAAGCTCTATAATTTTGATCTGTGTCTATACTTCCGAGAATGAAAGCACAGGCAGCAGGCCATGAAGGGTTTTTTAAACCATTTCTTGCAATGGTTCTAATGAAATTAATCCATTCTAAATTGATAGATTCTGGAATATAGTTATAAAGATTTATACCCCATAAATCATATCTTAACCTATTCATTTTGAAGTAAGTTTCAATAGATTATAATTTTAGAATTAATTTTCTATCTTGTCTACCTTCAATAATTAAATTTTGTTTTAATTTTGGTGGTTTTGAAGTACCATCCATATCAATACCAGAAGTATCTCTGTTTATTGCCATCCTGGCTAAACTAAAACACTTTCAACCTTCGGATTCTCCCAAGCAGCAGACTCAATCTTCATTTCATCATTTTTAATTTGATTGAGATCATATCTACAGTTATTAACCTCATTCAGTTCATTCAATATGTTCTGGTTGTTTTGTTTGGGTGCTTGGAAACCTTGTGCATGCTTTTAAACTTTTGGAGCAGCAGCTGGTATAGTTGGTGATTTAAGCATTTCTTCTTTGATTTTGTCTTCAGCTTCAAAAAATCTAGTGTTATCAGCATCATCAGTAGTATTGACATTTGGATGAGCAGCAACATCTTTATTAGCTGTAGCACTAGTTGTGTCTGAACAAGAAGCATCTTCTTGTTTAATTTGAGCAACAGGATCATTAATTATAAAAGTTTTAGATAGAGAAGATGTAATGGACTTAAGCATATTTTTAATAAAATCTCTATCCGATGTTTGATTTGCAATAGTGCATCTTAAATCATCAAAATGCTTGCTGTATATAAGATTATTTGAATCTTGATTTTGTAATCTTTCGCTAACATCAAATTTTAGTTTGTTGATTGATTCAGTAACTGATGTATTTTGTTTATCCATTTTATTAAATGTAACTTTATTTAAAGCAATATTGGCTTTAATTTTTTGGATGAAGAGTTAATAGTTTCAGTCATGATTC
Organism: Ascoidea asiatica; assembly: GCA_001600695.1. NCBI lineage: Eukaryota > Fungi > Ascomycota > Saccharomycetes > Ascoideales > Ascoideaceae > Ascoidea > Ascoidea asiatica. Next base: position 346,316 of record BCKQ01000013.1, read on the forward strand.
TATTTTCTTCAGTTCAAATTGTGCTGATTATTTTTAGTTTTGATTTTAAAAAATGTTTTGGTTTTGGAAATTTTTTTTTTTTTTTTTTTTTTTTTTAAGTTGAATTTAATACAGGATTATGATTGACAAAAACGAAATAAAAAGTAATATCAGTTGAAGCATTAGTAGTATAAATAATTTGAAATATAAAGCAATATTAAAGAAAATATATTACTAGGTTCTTTTATTGTCCTTACACTTCCATACAACATACAATGGGCTTTAATTTTCACCTTGCAATGAGTTGAAAACTAGGATTTCAAACCATGAGATAACTGAACTCGGATTAAATCACTGCTATTCACATATTAACCCTAAGCACCATAAAGCTAAGATACATGTTCTATAACGGCCACAAGTGTCCTAAATAATATAGGAGGGAATTAGATGTCAGAGGATTAACCACTTTTCGAGATCCCTCGCTTTCTAGTATAATAATAAGAGATTCAATGTCGTACTCAGACTTACCTAGAAGATAAAAAACATTAAAAAAATAAAATAATACTTATCTTTAGTAAGGAATTGATATTCCAAGTTAATTGATAAATTTGATTGTAGTTCAAACGAAATATCTGATTATTATTAAAAGATATCTAATTCAAATTATAAACAATTGTTAATTAAAATATAAAAGATATAAAAATTAAATAAAAAATCTGGGAGGTAAGTGCCCTATTTATATTAGAGGAAAATAGGAGCGGGTAACCCATCTTGGTATAAAATTTGTAAATTTAGTATGTGAAAGTTCACTTCCCATACTTAAGAAAAGAAATATAATAAAATATTGCTCTAGAAGACCCTACTTCATTCTAAGAACAAACACGAAGATTCCAGTACATTCGAGATGCACACAGAACTTCGAAGAAAGAATAAATAGTGCAGACCCGGAATGTTCTAGTAAATTTAACATGCACACGGAAGTTCTGAGAACGCAATAGAATGTAGTCGTAGATCAATATATGCAATCTTAGAAAGTGTACGAATAGCCAAGAATATTCGAAGACAATTCTAATAAAAGAATAAAATGATTAACAATCACCGGTCAAGTTCCGGAAAGTGTATATTTGTAATTCGGTTTCAGAGTAACTGTTGTTTCTTGCGGTTTGTCCAATAGACGGTTTTCAAATAAAGAAAACTCGCACATAATGCTGTATTTGTGGCCTGTGAAAGTGGCGTTTGGAATGCCGAATTCCAACTGTCTGATGTCATTTGCTTTGTTTGAAACTCAAAGGAAAGCACATCGCTGTATAGTTAGTCTCGGAAGAATAAAATTTCTTCTTTCGGGAGTCGAATCAAGATTTAGGATTCAAAAAAAAGATACAGGACACAACTCTGGAGTATTTAGGATCACCTACTTCAAACCAGAACAATACAAATCAACAAGATCAAAAATTGAATAAATCAATAAATATAACGAACAGTAGAATAATTAAATACAATTTATAAAAAAACAAAAAGCGAGAAAAGTAAAACCGAATGATTGGGATATCAAATAAGAATGTTTCAAAAGAGTCTGATGCATTTCAGAGTGTATCTTTGATTTGTTGTGTAAATGATGGCTAGAATTAGTTTCTAGTCTAGTCTTCTTTCAAGTTCCAAAACATCAAACGACTTTAATTAATTACAAAAATTCTTTTCTCTTGCCAATTCTCATAAAAGGAATATCAGCTCTCAATAATGGGATAGATAAAATCAAGGGGTATATCTTTTTGTATCAAAAGTTCAAATTCGAACTGGAATTAATAAAATAGAAATAAAAATAAAGATAAAAACTGAGGAAGAGATTAAACCAACTCAATTTAATTTTAAAAGCCGAAAAATTAAGCCTTTTGAAGAACTTTGAGCTGTAACAAACAAGCTCAACTATCTCATTCAATTCCAACTGCTAGTACTTGTGCCAAGCAAACTTATCTTATTTATTTGCTTTCAGTTATCAAACTTCTTTATTTGGAAATCGGTTTTCCATTTTGAAAGAAATAAAAAAATATTTTTTGCTCACTTTCACTGAAAGCCGAAGGTCATTAAAGCTACAAAGTATTTTATGATCACTTATTTCAAATTACTTTTGATTTCGGTGATTGAGAATTAAATACTCTTTCATTTAATCTCATTTCACTTGTTACTTACTACAATACTAATCAGTAGTACATAAGTTATTAGCTAATGATCTTTATGACATCAGCTCAATACTTCATTATGAACAGTTGCTTACAATATTAAAATATCTTACATTATCTTATCTTATATTATATTTAATTATATGAATCGTATTAAATGAAGATTGCATTTAAATTATGAGAAAAGAATTATATACATTTTACAAAAAGTTTTATCATTTTGAAATTTATCCCTTTTATTACTTACTCATCCTTAATTTCTTCGTTTATTATATTTTCTTCGTTTTCTTCAATATTCTCAAGAGTTCTACCCCTTGCATAAAACTCTTCTTTAACACCTTCATTGATTTTTTTTAAATAGTCATCAAGATCTAAATATCCTTTCATAAATACAAATAAAATAGTAATGAAATCTGCTGATATTATTATTGGTTTATAATAAATTTTATTGTTTAAAAAAATTGAGGAATTTTCAAATTTATTTGATTCCCTAAAAATATTGAAATAACCTGAATTTTTTTCAAGAATATTAATTCCTCCAATATTTTTATCCATTAATTTTATTTGAGTTAAATATAGTGAAATTATCAATGGCCACCAAATTAATAAACTTATAAGAAGTGGTAAAAGAAATTTTGTGAAGGCATATTCAACTGAAATTCTTCTCCTATTGATTTCCAATGTTAATTTCATATATTTTCTCAAAAATGGTAGTAATGTGAAAAATGATAAAATTGAATGAAATATTATTGTTGTTGAATTTATATTTAATGAATCCATTTCAATGTCCCCTTGTAAATATTTAGAAGTTAAATCAATTGTTAATACGTGAATTAAGACAATGTGAATTAAGGTGAGAAAAAATGATAGCCAAAAAAGGAAAAATACTATTGTTGCAGTTAAGATAAAATGTAAACGATCAATTACTGGCCTCAATAATTGTATTACTAATAAGACATAATAGTTTATGGATAAGTAAATTAGTTTTGCTTTTATGACAATTTTTTTCATTAGTGTTATTTCATTTTCATTTTCTGTTTCATTTCCTGTTTCATTTCTCTCTGCCTTTATAATTTCAGTTTCAACACCATTTATATTTATATTCCCATTTTCATTTAAATTTGGATTTTGAGTTAATTTATTTAACAACGCTCTCCATACTTTCCCCACTTCAGATTTGAATTGATAAGCATATAAAAGAAAAATAACTAAATTAAATCCATAGTTTAAACTTGGTAGATCTAGTTGAAAAAAATTTATTTCTGATGAGCAATATAGCTTATCACTACCAATTATGCCGGCTTTGTGTTCCAATAAGCTGATCATACAATTCATTTGTGAAACTGGTTTACCCATTAGAAACATTAGAAATCCACCTCCAATGAAAAGTAAAACTGAAAAGATCCAAATTGTAAAAATAAATAAAAATATTCTTGTACCAAAATTTGGCGGCCTGTAAATAACTGCATATCCTTTGTTTAAATTTGTTGGAATAGTATCATTATCCTTAAAATCTGAATCACTATCAATATTATCATTATCATTATTAATTTCATTATTTTTTTTATTTTTCTTATTATTTTTATTTTTTTTTGTATATTTATTTTTATTTGGGTTTGGTAATATTTGATCATCTTTGGTAACTGGAATAAATAATGCTTTTAAATATTTTCTTTTTATTGAATCATTATCTGGAGCTCTTATATAATTTCCATCAGGTACAAAAATTGCATTAATTGATAAATTTTCTTTGAATAATGCTAATGAGCTTTCATAAGATTCAGGTCTTGAATAATCAGGTTTTGAACGAATAATTCTGTGAAATAGATTTCTATAAACAACATAACCTCTTTCTTGTAAATTATCTTTATTCAATAAGAACGAGGAAAGTCTGAATTCATGAGAAACCAATGTAAATACCCAGGACCAATATAATCTAGCATATTTTATCATTAATGGTAAGAATTGACCAAATACATAAAATACTGGACTTGCGAAATAAAATTTCAAAGAGCTCGTAATTTGAATTGGAAACAACAAAATAGGTGAAAAATATTTGATACTATAAGTTACACCTCCAATACCAACTAAAATAAAAATTGTATACAATAAACCACTTAATAAAAATCTTGAAATTTGTAAAGATAAGGGTTTAACTAAAGCATCATGAGCTAATCTTACATTTGGATCATCTTGAGATCGGATAAAGAATAGAACTCCTGGTCTTAAAATTGATGACCTTATCATACCAACAAATAAAGCAAACAAACACATATAAATTGTACCAATAACCCAATGTAAAGTTAATCTAATAGATAAGTTATCTTTAATAACCCAAATTGAACTTGTTGTTAAGCATTTGAAATTTTCAATATCATAAAAATCATTTAAGGAATCTGGAATTAGTAAAGGATTTAAAGTAAAATCAACTAAAATTCCACAATATGCTGGGAAAATTAATAGTTCAAGGACAAAAATTGAAAAAACTTTAGAAGTTAAAACAAAATCATAAAGAATAACAAAAATTTCTCTTGAAATACCGGAAAGAGGCTTTAATTTAGAAGTTCCTTTTTGTAAATAAGATAATATGAATTTGATTGTGTAAGCCACTAATAGATAACCAGAAATTAAAAAAATTAATCTATGGGTAAAGGTTGTTGGATATTTACTTTTTAAAATATCATTAATTGTTAAAATTGATGGATTTAAAAATCTATTATTTAAAAATCTAAAACATTTAGTCCAATATCTATGATTAATGATAAACTGATTTAAAATTGAATCAAATTTCAAACTTAAATTATTAAATAAATTTTTAATTGGAACCGATTTAAAAAATAAATAATTTGTAATAAATAAAAATGATTGATATAAACATTCAAAAGATAACTTGAAAAAATATTTTCCAGAATATGAAGGTAAGAAATAAAAAGTAAATAACCATAATGCCATTATTGAATCAGCAATTATTGTTAATTTTAAAGAAGAAGTAATATCAATACCAAAATTTAAAGCTACAAGTAGTTCATCATCAGGAGGTATTTCTTGGGGATTAGGGGCACGAGGGGGCGCTAGATTAAATTGAGGTCCAGGAGGCACTCTAATAGGAAGACCATTTGCTTCCCGTTCTCTTTGAACTGGAAATTCAAGTGGTGGTAAATTTTCAAATTGAATTTGTGGTAAATGTTGTAACTGAATTGGTAATTGATTATTATTTTGTAAATTTTGATCCACTAGCATACGATTTTCCCTTTGAAGGAAATCTCTTTGTTGATTCAATATATCATTTTGAGCTCTGATATGAGCTTGATTAATTCTTTCGATATTTTGATTATGAAAAGGTTGAATGGGTCGAATTAGATTATCAATTGGATTATTAATTGGATTATTAATTGGATTATTAATTAGATTATCAATTGGATTATCAATTGGATTATCAATTGGATTATCAATTGGATTATCAATTGGATTATCAATTGGATTATCAATTGGATTATCAATT